>OX375879.1:125400759-125890759 GCA_947359465.1 Metellina segmentata | reverse complement strand
GACCGTCGGGAAACATCTCGGTCAACGTCCCCACGACCCAGTCGCAATAGTCGATCCCGATTTCCACCACCTCTGGAGGTCGGGCCGAAAGCAGTCCGACACGGGCGTCGTGCATGAACTCCATGAACGCCATGTCGGACGTGATCATATCTCGATCATATGCATCTCGGTCTGCGGTCGACATGATGCAAGTCGTATAACTGACTGCTTCGCACACACGCACATATATATATAGGTAGGATATGTTGCCGGAAACGGCGTCACGTCCTGTTGCCGGAAACGGCGTCACGTCCTGTTGCGGCCCACTTCCTGTTGCCGGAAACGAAGAGAGATAAAGAGAGTCGAAATTGGATTTTGCAGATGCTACCAGCAGGACCCATGGGTGGGTAGGAATGCAGTGCCGAATTCATTTTGGAAAAAAAAAAACCGGGTTTATTTTTCTTTCACGGCCTCGTGCGTAAAGCCTCGAAAGGGCAACGATTCACGTGGACAAACGCGGCGGTCGTTTCCAGAATAATCGGACCGCGGTGAGGTGTGGAAGATGTTGTTTAAATTCATTCGTACTTATCCACTTTGTCAGGTCGAGTCGCGACGGGCACTCGGTGCCAATCGTAATGCTCAATTTAAAACCGTCCGATATCGCAGAGTGGACACTGTTCTCGTCCCAGAGTGATCCATCTCGACAAGGGAATGAAATCCACAGTTGAGTAAGGTCTCGTCCATGAAAACACACTCGGGCAACGCCTCTAGACATATCGCGGAAATTTCAGAGTCGACATGAGAATTATTTTCCAAGAGTCCCACTCGTCCATCTGTACCCAAATGCTCTCTTCTAAAATGTCATCTCTACTCGAACCTGGCTTGGCATATAACACGGCCATTGTTCTTTAGACTGGCAATGTCAACTCGTAATAATTTGGAAACTGCATAGCTTCCCGTGTGGGGTTAAATGGCCGACGATCGGCTTTGAGACTTGCAAGTCTCAAAGCCGATCGTCGGCCAAAATCGCTATGCACGAAACTATGATCACAGGCAATGAGGAAGTGATTGGAACCAACGTTGGTTTTACTACCCAAACGAAAAAAATAAATTACATTTTTTTTTTCGTTTGCATTTATTTATTATCATTACAGGTATACAAAATATTCAATGGGTTCGACAAATGGTTTGTGCAGGTCGTCCCCCGTCCTACAACTGGGACTGCACTTGTGGACTTGCTTCCAAAGGTGCCAAAGGTGTAGACTCACCTCGTGTATGGTACCGTCAGCAAGGTTTTTGGGTCGAAGCGGCCAGAGGAATAACACCATCTCCTCCAGTTTCAGTGGCTTGTCCTTTAAAAGTCCAGTCGGGTGGAAAATCGAGCACTGTTCCAATTCATAGGTGAGGTTGGTGAAAATCCAGTCGGAGGACATTCCGGAATGGAATTTTTTCCATAGCGGTCAACATCACTCGATGACACGTGTAGTGACGGTCCTCTGAGCAAGTCCACGATAGATCCACCGGGTAGTCTTTGGACACGGCGCAATGACAGCAGCTAGACATTTTGTTTTTCCCGAACTGACTGCTTCGCACACACATATATATATAGGTAGGATATGTTGCCGGAAACGGCGTCACGTCCTGTTGCCGGAAACGGCGTCACGTCCTGTTGCTGGAAACGGCGTCACGTATTGCAGAAACGATCCTCCGCGTATCCGAGGGCCCATTGACGTTGGAGGCAAGGAATGAGGTCGCACCGCGCACTGCAAGCGTGCCATTTGAAATGCATTCCCATGAGCAACGACGTGAGGGTAGGATCCATGGGTCGACGAGGCCAGAGAAACTCCACGACTCGATCGATCGACCAGTAGGCACTGGGATTTGCCCAAATGTCGCTGGAAAACTGGTCGTTGGAGGCCTCTGCGATGAAATCCAACACCTCGGAGGGATACTCTCGGTTCATCTGGAGGGCACTGTTTCGCACGTGCATCCAACACTCGACCAGCCACGTGCGCGTCAGTAGGGCCAAGGCATTTTCGGGGATCCGAACGGTTCTGCAGGTGGGGCAGCAACCGTTCGGATCGACAAAGGCGACGTGCTTGGCGAGGCATACGACGTGGAAGGGATGTCGGCACGGGACGAGGACGGGATGCAGCGTGGAAACGACCTCTCTGCACAGTCCGCAGGTGGCTTTTTCGCCATCAGCCGCCGCTGCTGCGATCGCTTCGAGTCCCTCGTCGCTGAAAGCGTCCTCGCAGCTCGGACAGAAGGGTTCCTTTTGGAAATTTGCGTAACGGTCGAGACAGTTTGAGTGGAACACTGCCTCGCAACATTCCATCTCGTACTTTTCAGTCGGCTGCACGTCCCAATGGCACAATCCACAAGGCATGGGGTTCGTAATGGGCGGGGAGAAGAAAGGAGTGCGGATTTATATCCTCGGCCCACTTCCTGTTGCCGGAAACGAAGAGATATAAAGAGAGTCGAAATTGGATTTTGCAGATGCTACCAGCAGGACCCATGGGTGGGTAGGAATGCAGTGCCGAATTCATTTTGGAAAAAAAAACCCGGGTTTATTTTTCTTTCACGGCCTCGTGCGTAAAGCCTCGAGTTGAAAGTAATTTGGATGGGTGTCCTAGTAGTTGAGGTAAGTAGACGAGTAGAGAATTATTTTCCAAGACTATCTTTAAAAAAAAAAAAAAAAAAATGTTTTTTTTTTTTTTTTAACTCACTTTAATTTTCAACTTGAGGATATGGATCCAAATTACTTCAACTACTAGGACACCCATCCAAATTACTTTCAACTCGAGGATCAAACTCGCTCAGCTCCTACTTGGACTTACAGAAACGTCGGACCGACCCCCCGCTCGTTTCGTTCTACTTGGACTTACAGAAACGTCGAACCGACCCCCCGCTCGCTTCGTTTCTACTTGTATATTGACAGAAATTTTTGACGAGAATTCGACTCGCTGCGTTCTACTTGTATATTGACAGAAATTTTTGACGAGAATTCGACTCGCTGCGTTTTACTTGTATACTGACAGAAATTTTTTAAGAGAATTCGACTCGCTTCGTTCTACTTGTATATTGACAAGTAGAACGTCGGACCAGTTACAGAAACGCTTTTTTCACGAGAATCCAACTTTGCTTCCGTTCTACTTGATTACGAGAAACACTTTCTGTATTCGCTCTGGAATACAGAAACCTTTCACGAGAATCCAACTCGCTTCTATTACGGACACCGGTGTTTGAAAGTGAAACGCGATGCCGAGAAGCATCGGTCTCGAGACGCAAAGCGCAAGCAGCAGTACTTGGATGAAAACAGAATGAAACTATTGAAGTGGAGTGACGCTACTATTGGACTGGAGGTCCGTCACGAGCATTGGAATTGCCGCGAGTGGATCGAGAATCCGCACGTGAAAAAACTCGAAGGAGAAGTAACCCGAATTGTACGACGCTACCATCGATATGGAATTCGCACTCGCTGTCCTTCGAGTCGTGTTTCTTTGACTTTTTTTTTTTTAAAAACTCGCACCCATCCAAATTCGAGGATCAAACTCGCTCAGCTCCACTTGGACCCATCCAAATTTGAGGATCAAACTCGCTCAGCTTTACTTGGACTCGTCAACTCGATTGGGAATTTTTTTTTTACAAGCAACTCGGAAAAAAAACTCGACTTTGGAATACAAAAAAAAGGCCTGCATCCTGTTGTCGGAAACGTTACTTCCTTATAAAAAAAAGGCCGGCATCCTGTTGCCGGAAACGTTACTTCCTTATAAAAAAAAGGCCTGCATCCTGTTGCCGGAAACGTTACTTTCTTATTACTTTCTTAAGAGGACACACTATTCCTTTGGAATAATGTCTACGTGTGCCATTTGTCTGGAAGAGGGAGGGGAGGCCGTTATCGGTTGCTGCACGCATCGCTTTCACGAATCGTGTCTGGCCGATTGGGTGGAGGAGGACGGGGTTACGTGCCCGTTGTGCCGAGCTCCCATTCCAGAGGAGGGCGTCTGCGCGCTGAGAGAAAGACGAAATTGCGAAAATTGGAACAAGGTGGCCGATACTTTGTTACTCCGATCGACGGGATACAGGTTTACGCGTCGTCTGATCGAAGCCGTGCATAGCGAATTGAGTCTGCATTTGAAAAGCTACCACGGGTTTCGTCGCTACGACGGTTGGAGCGTCGACCGAGCGGCGGAATTTTTATGGAGACAAAGTACCTCGCGCCGTCGTAAACTTTTGTTTGAAAAACTGTTTGAGGCGTCGCACGAATGTTCGTTGGCTTGCACGCGCACCCCTTGCCTCAAGATCGTGAGAAGGAGATTTCGGCGGCGGCCCAGTCCTTTTGTGTTGTGATTTCAACAGACTCGATGCAGATGTCCTAGTGATGGGTCATACTTTTTTGTAGTTACTCCCGATGGACGCTCAACGGCTATTGACGGACGACGAGGTGTGGGACGTCTTGAAGCCGGTTTTGTTGGCCAAATTGTCCCCTCTCGTCTCGATGAGGATACCTGATGCAGACCATTCCAGCTGGGACGAGTTGGGGACCTTGGGATGGTCCACTCTGGAAGAAGCAGAGCCCTTTCGGATGAGGTCCGATGCCACGATACCAGATGCGGAACATCCGAGCTGGGACGAGTTGGGGACCTTTGGATGGTCGTCTCTGGAAGAAGCAGAGCCATTTCGTTTTGGGACCGCAGCAGCAGACATTCCATCTGATCGAGATGTCACTAGAACGCGATGGAATATAATCGCAATAGATTTCTGTAAAGGATTATACGTGCCCGACGGCATTTCGAATCTGGACCCGAGGAGCATGTATGCAAGGAATAAAAAACTTTGTAATTGCCACAAATAAAAAACTTTGTAAATGCTAATAATAATTTAAAAAAAAAATCCAACCTTGGTGGAGCTTTATATAAAGTGGATGCAAAAAAGTCAATTCCATAGCAAAGTCATTGGAATCTCTAAAGAAATATTTTTCAAGGGGGGATGAAAATATTTTTAGAATCCCAAGGTCTTCTGATCTACTCTTGGATACAGAGACTAAAGGGAAAAAAAATATTTTTAGAATCTCAAGGTCTTCTGATCTACTCTTGGATACAGAGACTACAGGAAAAAAATATTTTCATCACTCGAGGTCTTCTGATCTACTCTTGGATACAGAGACTACAGGAAAAAAATATTTTCATCACTCGAGCCAAAAATATTTTTCCTAGTGGTCAGAGGAAGACGCCGACGCCACTTTTGATATTCTCGTTCAATGGTTTTACCTTCCATAAAGTCGAAAGGATTCTCGGCCCAATTCCAAAAGCAATCGATCAAACTCAATGGTCGTAATTCATGCGAATCGGGTCAGAAATTCCTTTTCGATTTCGTCCGGCGACGCAAACCCTCGGTTCAAGAGGCGAAATCGCAATTGATCAACTCGTTGCTAAAGGTCAGTCCAGGCCAATGAATGTTTCCCAATGAATGTTTTATTTTCAGAGAAAAGTCTCTGTATCCAAGAGTAGATCAGAAGACCTTGGGATTCTAAAAATATTTTCTTCCCCCTTGAAAAATATTTCTTTAGAGATTCCAATGACTTTGCTATGGAATTGACTTTTTTACCTCCACTTTATATAAAGCTCCACCAAGGTTGGACCGCGAAAAGGCTGCGAACGCCACCAGTCTCTTGCCGGATCCATCTCAGAGCCCATTCAGCTTTTTTTTCGCATCGTTTCGAACAATCGACTGTACATTTCCCAATGAATGTTTTATTTTCAGAGAAAAAAAATGGGGGGGTCACATTTCCAACTCTTTGAGAAACTGTTGGAGAGGTAAATAATTCCAGCGTTCACCAGACGGTGGAAAATGCTTCAGATGACGTGGATCAATTGCAAAAACCGGTACAGTCACGGTACGCTGAACTAATTTTTCATAGTCTTCATAGCAACCGACACACGTTTTTCGACCTATGAACATCACAAACACTTGACTTTCGTCACGACCTATAGTCCTCAAATCGTAAATTTTTTCTTTCAAATACACCTTTTCCAAGATTCTTTTCGTGGGCTCGGGACAGGACCCGTACTCTATACAAACCAAATCAGATGGAATTAATTTCTCGTCGAAAGGTCTATGGAAAGTAAGAAAATTTTCTTTTTCAATTAAATATAAGCTTCCATCGGAACAAAAAGTTAATCTTTTTCTTTTCGTTGTCGCGATCACTTTATATAGATGTGTATAAACGAGAGGCCTTTATTCTCCGTCGAGCTGAAAAAACGATTTGGATTCCTCTCGATGACGTTGGCAGAATTTGTGAAATTGCAACTTCTAAAAAAATGCACAACGTCGGGGTGGTTTTATGTAAAAAAAAAAAAAAAAAAAAAAAAAATTTTTTTAAATATAATTAGTGCAAATAAAAAAAACATCTAGTGGGGTATGGCATTCACGGTCCTCCCAATCACCTTTTGAACGCCACCCACCACCACCTTCCATCGGTGGCACTCGGTTTCCTTACAGTACTTGCATTTCCCGACGAGTCGATCGTCCAGCGCGTGCACTTTAATCTCTTGGAGTGGCTGAAATTCTCTTTTCAACTCTTTCCACACCGTTTCCGTCTCGGCCCCTACGAGATAGAGGCCTCTCCCTCCAAACTCTTCCAAGTCCTCGATGAGCTGGTGTTGCCAGTTTGGGCATCCGTCCTCCGACACGCTCCGGAACCCGTTCGAGACTGTATACGAATTCCCTCGGACGCAGAGAACGAGCGACACATCGAGACCGTGGTCAAACACTTGTCTCGTGCCGCGCCGTTTTTTCTCGACGCCGTTGTTTTTCCACGGCCTCGAAAAGAGTTTTCGACGACAGGTCTCGTCGTCGAATCGATTGTGGCTGTAGTAGTTTTTCGTCGGGAACCGATGGTCGTTCCACCGACCTTTGTTACTTTTCCATACCTCGGACCGAAAATTTCGACACCTTGCATCGTCGTTTCGATTTAGTTTCGGTCGACTTTCCTCTGTAGAAAGAGCGTTGTTTCTTTGACGAGATGCTTTTCGGTAGGGCTCTTTATCATCGTTTGGAGGAGACTTTTCGGTGGATTTCGGGTTGTCGTGCCAATCGTGGCGTCGAGGATAACGTTCGATCGGGCGACTTTCCACAAACGGATCGGGCTTTGTGTCTATAGTAAAGAGAACGGGCGAAGCTCGCGTTTCGTTCGGAGGAGTCTTTGGAGAGTAACACTTTTCCGACGAAGGAGTACTGGACCTCTGGTATCGTCGGCTAGGAGATGCGTCCATGGCTCGGTCTATCAAGTCCCAAACGTCTTGCAAATCGTCGTCGGCCATTGAATGGGTCCACGACAAAGGGGATTGTTGAGCCAAAGCGAGAGTGATTGAATCGCGAGTCGATGCGTCTGATTATATACCCAATGGGTCTAAAAAAAAGTCTCTGTATCAGAAGAGAAGCGAGTTGACTTTCATCGCTCGAGCCAAAAATATTTCGATGTTTTTTTTTTTTTTTTTTTTTTTTTTTTTTTTAGGACTGCCTCCGTATAAAAGGCACTGCGAATCCTCGAGTTTTTCATTCACTCTCCAGTCCTTCACTATATCCCAAGCATGTGGTTTCGAGTTCAAATCAACGACGACCTCGTCCTCTCGGCCTGCGTCGGCATCGTCGACGGTCTGATTTACTGGAAATTGTCAGACGTCAACTCGCTTCTCGGATACAAAAACAAGACGAGCTACGGATACGCGACCCTTCCGCGAAGGCACGTGTCGGACGTTGTGCCGTCGTTCTTCAAAGGATCCATGTCGACTCGGATCGTCACTCCCCAAGAAATGTTTAAGGCCATCGCCACGTCCCGCAGAGGGGGTGTCGCGAAAGGAGAAATGTTCAAGAGTCTACTATATTCGGTAGCAGTAGTCAAGAACGAGCCCTTTTTCTTTTCGACAAACAGTCGCTCGTCTCCTCTCCTTCAAATGGTTCAGAGAGGTGTGCCCGACTCTTGCTACCTGACCGAGTGGATGGAAGGGTTTACGCATTTCGTTTCGATGCGGGCCAACGAGATTATTTCGAAACACGAATTAGTAAAACAATTTTCAGAGGCGACGCGGGATGCCTTGTTTGGACAAGAAAGCACTATGTCGAACGACGCAACACCAGGGGAACTCGTAGCCGAGTCGAGTGGGACTGCTACCGATGATGTCGTCGTCGACATGAAAGAGCAAGATGCTGACTCTGATGACGCTGCCGTCGTCGTTACGAAAAAAGAAAGGGAGTCGATCATTGGTCCGATGCATTTAAGGTTTGATGGACTCGAACACCCGCCGAGCGAAGTCCACATCACATGGAGGCACGGAAAATATCGATACGTCAAGTGGAACGTAATGGTTGCACCGTAAAAAAAATGTAATTTTCTATACAACTCAAAAAAGAAAAAAAAAAAAAATTTTCCCCTCGTTGTCGTCGTCGAGGGGAGTATAAGAAGGCTACGCGATTTGGACTCAACATCACTCGAGGTTCTCACACACGATATGTCCCTCGACCTCTTCCCCTCGAGCGTTTGCGATACCGTGACGACTCTCGTCGTTCCCCCGTCAAAGTCTGCCTTTGAAAAGCTGGCCGCGTCGGGCCGAGTGGCGTGTCTGCTGACGAGCCTGGATCCCATCGGGGACCACCGCGTCTCCTGGCGCCGAGGAAAATCGCTCGACGAGAAAAAAGTTCAGAATTTCATCTACAATGCCCTGGGAGCCAGCAAGCTCAACGAGTTCGAACCGCATCGCGTCAAGTGGGAAAAGATTCATCGACGCTTGGCCAAGCCCATCAGGGAAAAGGGACGCAACACCGACGTCAGGACGGTCTACCTGTTGAACGCATCGGAACCAGACGCCTGTTTCGTGGTCGGGGCTTACTTTACTTTCGGACAACGACGCGTCGCACCGGGGACCTCCCACGTCTATCAGACGTCGGACGCTCCCGTGCTTTTGTATCGCCTGCCTTCGAGTTCCGTTGGATCGAAAGCGGATCCGTGGGTCGGCGATGGAATCTTTCGATGGCAAGACCAACATCTCTACGAAAGGTTCGTGTTGCAACCCCACACCGCCTATGGGGTACCAGAGGACACCCTGTACGTCGTCGTCACCGTCCAACACACTCTGTTTTCGGTTCGAGTGACCAACGAAACGCTACTGCGATTCGAAAATCCTTTCGGCAGTAAAGTTTTGGTCCACGATCCCTACGCGACGCACGAGCCTCTTTCGAAACGCCGGCGAGAAGAGGATTGGCAGCAGGAAGCGAGTCGAGAGCAAATCGCGCACAAGGAGGCGGCCAGTCACGACGATATGCGACCTTTGGATTTGAGCATGCCGAGATCAACGCTTCCGGTTATTGCTGCCAGATGTTCTCCCTTATCAGACTTTTCCCTTCCTGTCCTTGAGGGATGGCCTCTGCTTCCTGCTGACTGGAACCCTATTTAAACGCTTGCCAGTCCTTTCTCGAGTCATTATCTTACAAACGCTCCATCGGTTCAGAACCTCTCTCTCTCTCTCTCACACATCATGGAAGTGGATTTGTTTCCAACCACCGTTACCCAGCACGTCAGGATCCTCCAGTACTCGGCGGACAAGGGGGTACTGGCAAATCATGCGACGCAAGGCAGCGTCACGATTGCAGTGTCCAAACTGGCCAAGAGCCTCGTCTCGTTTACCCGAATCCAAGGGTTTACCCGCAAGCTCATGGACCATTTCGTTTATTCGGCCACGAGGGCGCAGACTCTGGTGACGGAAGCGAAAAACGTCGGCTGGGACAAGGTCGAGGCCCGAATGTCCCTGTCCATGCGGCAGAAAACCAATTCCGACGTGCGGACCGTCTACGTTCACGAAAACGTCTTTTTCGTAAAAAAACTTTTTACCTTTGGACAGAGGACGGTCCGAGAAGGCACCTGCCACCTGTTGCAAACGTCGCAAGTGCCGATGCTGTTTTACGAGCTGGATGCAGAGGCGCCGATCCAGTGCGTCCGGGAACGATCTTTCCGAGCAAAAGATCAATTCCATTACACGATGACCGTGCTCGAGTCGCAACGCGTCTATCGGGTGGATCCAGGAACGCGGTACGTCGTCGTGACGGTGCAGCCGACCGTGTTTGCCCTCGACGTTGTGACGCTGCAAAAGGTCCACGAGATGGTTGGAATCGAGAAAATACCGGCGGTAGCGATGTCTCCTCGTCCTGCTACTACTACTACTACTACTACTACTCGAGTCTCGCTTGCTCCAGGCTGCTCGATGGATCCTCAATTCTTTTCGGAACAGGTTCCGACGTCTCCCGCAGTAGCGATGTCTCCTCGTCCTGCTACTACTACTACTCGAGTCTCGCTTGCTCCAGGCTGCTCGATGGATCCTCAATTCTTTTCGGAACAGGTTCCGACGTTTTGTAAAGACGCGATGTCTCCTCGTCCTGCGCACCGACAAAACTTGGAAAGGTTTCCGATGGAGTCTCGAGACAATGACATTTGGGAAGAAGAACCTTTGGACTTGAGTTGTAGGCGACTGCAACCCGAAACGTCCACCAACGAACCCATGGACCCCATCGACTTTGCAGAAGTGATTTACTTCGAATATTTTAACGATGTGTGTCAATGAACAAAAAAAAATGTCTGTGGAAAAAAGGCCTCTCACGAATCAATCTCGGAGGAGATTGATTCGTGAGAGGCCTTTTTTTTTCACGGACATTTTCCCGACCAACCTTGGTGTCGCAAGCAGCACACACTCATTGACCACGCGGGAAAAAATCTCGCGTGGGGATGCTATCCTTGGGAAAGCATCGAGGAAAAATAACTTTTTTTTCGACATTACTCGCCATCGATTTGGACAGGAATTTAATTTCGTTCTTATTTTTATTGTCTCTATTTTGTATCAATTATGTAAAATTTTCTTTCTTGATGTTTCTTGACGTTTCTTTTTACAAGACACTTGCATGATTATCACCACAATCATGAAAATTTTTTTATGACCTCGTGTGAAAAAAAATCGACTAAAAATAGAAACGCGCATCCGCAACAACAGGAAGGAGCGGATATCCGCTCCAACGGGAAATTCGATAAGCTGGGGTTTATATAAATATATATATATATATATATATATATATATATATATATAAAACCCCACATCTCCCCCAGTCGAGATCACGTTTTTCACCATGATCCACTTCAAAGTCGTTTCCGCAAAATGGATAGTTACCAACGACTTGGAACAATGGAAGTCGTTGGAGATGGTGTGGGTCGACATGGACTTTGGAACGTCTTTTGCATTGCAAAGATTAAGAGACGCCATGATTTTAGAGGTCCAACGAAACGTTATAAACGGAGGAAAAACGTACTACCAAAATGCGTCGAACTTTCGCTACCTCACAGTCTACAGACGAGATTTGTCGAATGACTGTTACAAACATCTCGGGGACTGGATTAACAAATGTATTGGAAGAAGTTTCGAAATCGAGACGGACGACTGGGACGTTTTTCACGTCTTGGACGAGGTGATTCCGGTGACTTATGTAAAGGACGGGGAGCTGCAACTGGGGACGGTGACTCGTGTAGAGGAGGAGTGCTTCTCTCCAATCTCTCTCCTACCGGCTTCGGTAAACAGTAGAAATTACTCAAATGAAAATTCCTACATGTATTTAAATGGATTGTATGTATGGATTAAACATGTGTATGGATTAAAAAAAAAAAAAAAACCTTGGGTTTTTGTTTCATAAAAAGCCTCTCGTGACGGTTCTTTATGTTAACGTCAGAGTCTTGACCAACCTTGGTTTTTTTTTCTTGAAGGAGAGGATTTCTCCAACAGATTTGTATTGGAAACGGTCGAGTTTGCACGCACCAAACGGCTTTGCAATCGACTAAAACCTTTGGTTTTATGACCTCGTGTGAAATTCCCCACCCCCCGCCATTGAATCGTGTACACAACGGGACCTTTGTGTAACTACAAAATGTGCTTTTTTTTTCGCATCCAACGTTGAAACGAAAGCACCCCCCCCCAAAAAAAAAAAAAAAAAAAAAAAAGAATCGATTCGAAAACAACACCCCCCCTGAATCGATTCGAAAACAACACCCAAAAAAAGAATCGATTCGATCCGGAATCGAAAGGGTACCGGTGCTTATATATTTTTTGAACCGACTGTATTAAACGATTCAATAAGTTCTTACAGGGAACAAAATTTGTCATAGAAACCGATGCCAAGCCATTGGTAACATTACTTGGCCATGACAAACCTGTTCCAGAGATGGCAAATTCGAGAATGCAAAGATGGGCGTTAATCTTGTCTAGTTATGATTATGTGATAAGATATAAGAAGGGTTCAAATCTGTTATTGGCAGATGCTCTCTCACGAATTCCATGTAAGGACAATGAACCAGTAGACAAACGTGCTAAGGAATTTGTGTGCTGTTTTGCAGAATTCCAAGATATGACTAACAAGGATATTGAAAAGGCTAGCTCAGTTGATTGTGACGTTAGCAAGGCAATTAACTACACCAAATTTGGTTGGCCACAAAATGTTCCAGATTCCTTACAAGAATACTACCGAGTTAAAGATGAACTGAGCATAGAAAATAACTGTTTGTTAAGAGCAAATAGGTTAGTGATTCCTAACGGCTTGAAGGAAAAAGTTCTTCAACTTTTGCACACTGAACACCCTGGAATAGTGCGAATGAAACATCTTGCTCGAGGATACTTCTGGTTTCCCAAGATGGATAAAGAAATTGAAGATTATGTGAACAAATGTATCCCTTGTCAATTGACAAGACCAAGTGCAGCTAAAGTGCCATCGAATAATTGGCCCCTGACAGGCAAACCATTTGAGAGGATCCACATTGATTATGCAAATTATGAGGACCATAATCTTTTAATCGTAAAGGACTCCTACTCAAAGTGGATAGAGGTCGCACTTGTGTCCAACACAAGTTCCAAATCCACTATCAGCAAACTTAGACAATTTTTTGCCACATTTGGACTGCCAAGTGAAGTAGTGTCCGACAATGCTGCACAATTTAAATCCGAAGAATTTGTTAACTTCTTCAAGTCAAATGGTGTTACTTTAAGAAATTCACCTCCATACCATCCTAACTCGAACGGAGCAGCTGAAAAATCAGTCAACGTAATCAAAAATATGTTAAAAAAACATAAGTATTCACCAAGGACATATGACAACTTTCAACATAGATTGGACTGCATCTTATTTTCCTATAGAAACACGCCTTCATCAGTAACACTGAAAACTCCGGCTGAACTTCTCTTCAAATATATATACTCCACAAACTAAAATAACTAAAATCAGAAGCAACCACTTGATTAGAGAAAAGAACTATCAAGAATATCAAAGATGCCATTCAAATTCTAAAGCAAGGCAATTTGACGTAAATGAAAAGGTTCTTGTGAAGTCCAGTCGAAATGAAGAAATGAAGTGGTTCCCTGGAAAAGTTAAGAAGATAATTGGCGCTAGCACATATCTAGTTCAAGTTAATGGACAGATGCGGTTTGTGCATGCCGATCACCTCAGAAGATGTGTTCTACAGGTCCCTGATGTTCCTGTGTGTCAACAGATACCACAAAATCCTTCCAGTCAACCATCTACACCAGCTGTTGATGCGAATGGAAAAATACCAGAGCCTGTACCTGACGAAGTTTCACCAACCAGGAATGTGGTGGGAAAACAACAAACTGTTGACCCCAAAAGGACTGTAGATTACAATATAAACTCTGACTCTCAGCTAGTCAAAACACCAAGACCTAAAAGGCTCATAAAGCCACCAAATCGCTTAAATTTATAAAATCTAAAAGTAACGTAGCAATAGTTTTTTTTTCAGAAGGAGAGTGTTATGTTGTATAATTAACTGTAATCAAAATGTATGGCAACACCTAAAGATGGTAAGTATTAACTTATGTATCTGGCAACAGATAGTTCACGATGACTAAGCAATAAACGAATTTGTATGCGATAAGACTTGCTTATTTCCTAAGTAATATAAATGGATTTATAGCTTCATTAATATGTTTGTAGAACATTACAAACACTACCAGAGAAAAGGGCAGAAAATGAATTGAATAACTATCTAGCAATGCCTAAAGTGGATTTAAATATGAACCCATCAACATGGTGGAAGTCGCACGAAGCTTCTTTTCCAGTTTTAAAAATCCTTGCCAGAAAATATTTGGCAATCCAGGGGACCAGTGTTCCTTCGGAGAGAGTATTCAGCACAGGGGGAAATGTAATTACAAGACAAAGAGCTGCATTACTGCCAAAAAATGCAGAAGTGCAAATTTTTCTAGCCCAAAATAAGGGATATATTTAAATTAAATTATTTTATTCTGTTAATTTCATTTCAATTGTTTCATTTAATTTTTTTTTTACTTTCCATTAAATTACGGAAAGAAAGAAATTCTCTGTATGTGTAATGTTTTCTTCGTGTAGCAGCACATAGGTAAAAATGCATATTTGGCTAGTAAATATACGTTTACGAGTATGAAAACACAAAGTATTAAACATAATTACTAATAAAATACAAGGGAAATATTTAAATCTTTAATGCATGGTTAACATCGCGATATCATGATGTTAGAATGCCGATGTATCGTGATGTGAAAATCTGAACATCGCCCAGGCCTAATAGGGAGACATAAAAATTAGAAATATTTTTTTAAGGAGGTAATTTTGAATTTTAAATAAAATAGATTAATAGAACAAAAAGGTATTTAAAAAAAATTTTGTTGAGTACAAAGTAAATTATTTTACTGCTTATCTGAATTTTTTAAATTAGCAATGTTTGTAGATGTGAAATGTAACTTTAGAAACAATTAAATTCAATGAAATAAGTCTGTCCCATGTGCGAGAAGAAAACAAATAAATAAAATTAGCATTTATACTTGATTATATTTTTCCGAGAGAGTATACTTCTACACTTATTAAAATAACCATATCTGGCAAGAAATTTAAGTGATATCTATATATAAAAAGTAAAAAGGTATCCAATTCTCTCGAACACTTGACCGTGGGAGAAACACGGTTTAATGAGACGGAGTCCAACGACTTTCAACGAGTGTGCCTTGTTGATGCAAACAGTGAAACTTAAACAAACTGGGAACTGAAGCTTTTTAAATTGGAATGGGATAACAGAAGTGATGATTGGTATTCTAGGAATGAATACGTTTTCACTTGCGGCATGTCTAGTCACGATAGTGGCTTCAATAATTAATATTTCGCATGAGTTTCTTGACAGAGTCTCGTGTCATTGCACAGTGTAAGGTGTATTCAGATTTGCGATAAGCAAAATCATTGCTCCAATATGTGCGAGAGTACTACAGATGGTTGCAATGTGTTAAAAAACTGTGTTGTGTTTCAAGGCCTCATCTGTGTCACGTGTAAGGTCTACAGTTTTGTAAATTTGAAAACTACGGGGCAATTCTTGCAAGAGTTGCTTTTTGATGACATTGACATCTTTATTTCTTTGGGAAAGATTTGCCCTTCGGCACAGCCGTGCATGATAAGTGCTTCGCTACAACAGCAATATACATCGATCAACCGCAGGGTTCGTGACCTTTGGGCAGCGGGCCACAGGACTTTGGACAACTGTTTGTATTATCATGAAATGACAGAATGAGTGCCAAAGTAAAGAGCAACATCAGTGATTCATTGCCCTTCTTTAAGGCATCCCACAGAATGGCAGCGCTCACTATTTGCTATTCGTGTTGTGGAAGTCACAGAAACATGTCCGTCTTGAAAACCAATCCTACTAAAGTTCTAAACTAACCCATCACAAGGCTGGCTGTCGCCCAAGCGGTATAGTGGATAAAGCACTCTGCTCCCACGCTTTGGGTTCGTGGTTCAATTCCGGACTAGGGCTCCTGCCCTAGGGCTGGTTGTATGTGATGTCAGAGGAAGAAGTCAGACTCCCGCGCAAGTTGTTCCTCACCAAAAGTGGATAAACTGCACCCCCTATGTCTTTACCAGTGATCATTTGTGCGTTTGTAAAATAAACTGTATTCTTCTTCTGTATCTGTCCTACTTCAGATCACTGGGCCTGATCTCGTGTTTCACAGTTCAGGAACATAATTCCATCTAACTCTGCAGCAAATTGCAGCCTCTCAAATTTAGATTAGCTTCCAGAAATTAACATTTTCCATACCATGCTTAACTTTTGGCAGAGAGTGTAGACTATTATAAAATGAAGTATGTGTGTTGTCTGTTCGGCGTGTTCTGACGAATCTATGGTACTTACAATAATGAAATTTGGCACATAGGTAGTCTGAATATTTTACAATTTTATAGTCCACCCCGAATTTTAAAATTTAATCTAGAACATTTTAAAAGTAATGAAATGAGATATTTAATTATTACAGTTTTCCTCCGAATGGCAAGTGTTAAATCAGTGTTGACTAAATCCGTATTTACTGTGCGTATGTAACCGGCCAATTACTGGATATCCTTTATAAAAATGCATTTTTTTTTTAAAGCATATTAACTTTTAGTTAGCGTTAACTTTTAGTTTGGATTATCATAATCTATAATATAAGTATCTTTTTATTGTGCTTCCTCCATTTTTAGAACTGGATAACAGTTGTGCAATATGTTGTTTGTTATTGTTTCTGTTTCAGAGTACTATAGTTTGGATTATCATTTTTAAAGCATATTAACTTTTATTTTGGATTATTTGCATATATTTTTCAAAAGCAAAGACCCGTTTCATCAATTTATTGTCGAAATGTATTCCAAGATTGAATCGGAAAGGGTGTTGTACATAAGACTGAATCAGAGTGGAACAGAATGCACATTTGAGAGATGCGTTGATGAACGGTGGAAATACTGCGATACAAAACTGAAGTACACAGAAATCACTAAACTTCCAAAAAGATATCAAAACCAAAAGTAAAAGTTTATGTTTTTGTAAATTTATACGTTGCATAAATGATCAAAATTAAATATTGCTATGCTTTCCAAAAGACACCCAAACACAGAAACAAACAAAAAATAGCATAAAAGATCAACAAAATAACATTTCGTAATAACAGTATTTTTTTAATTTACAGCCCACACTATGCAAAAAAGGCACTCGCATAAGAAGCCAACATTGTGAAGGGTTAGAGCATTGGTGTCATTAACAAAATGTTTAAATCCAAGACTGCCTTTTTTGCATAGTTCTCAAAACGAAACAGAGATTGGCCATTACCTAACGCATTTGAATACTTCCTTCTTTCTATGCAGCACATTGCAGTCTCTCAAATTCAGATTGGGTTCTGGAAATTAACATTTTACTCTCTCTGCTTAACTTTGGGTAGTGAGTGTATTATAAGACGAATATGAAAAAGTTACTTATGTATAACTACAACTATTAGTCTGAACTGACTTCAGTTTGGCGCGTAAAAGTAGCCTCGCGATAGGATTTTCAGTTGTGACGTGGGCTTTGTATAAAATCGGTGTTGGTCTAACTACACTAAAGCGACAATGCAGTAAAATGATGACAATGTTGTGTAAACATTCCTCATATTTTCGTGAGGCAAAATGTCGCCTGTAGGGAGAAGCTGATACTAAAAGCATAAAAACAGCATTTGTTTTGGTCGTATAACAAAACTTTGTGGGGCGTACATGAAAAGAGACCGTTAGAGCGAAATGCCATAATTTTGTTATTTTTTAATGCAATTTTTTGTTTGTTTCTCTGTTTGAGTGTCCTTTGGAAAGAATAGCAATATTTAATTTTGATAATTTATGCAACATAAAAATTGACAAAAGCATCACCTTTAACTTTTGGTTTTAATATCTTTTTGGAAGTTTAGCGATTTTTGTGTACTTTCTGTGTGTTTTCGTTTTGCAACATTTCCATCGTTCATCAACGCATCTCTCAAATGTGCATACTGTTCCACTCTGAGTGATCTGATTCAGTCGTATGTACAACACCTTCTCCGATTCAATCTCGGAATACATGGCGACAATAAATTGATGGAACATGTCTCTGCTTCTCAGTAAAACGTTGAAATTCGAAGAGCACATCATCATATTGTGAGCGTAGAACTACATAGAAGAAATGTTCTTAGTTTGCATAAATGATCGAAATCCAAGATTAACGTGAGTGCAGTAAAAACCCCTTCAATAGTGTGGACATTTTTAGGAAACCAAGTAAAACAGAAATATAATAATCAATTCATTTTTAAATGTTCTACATAAAATTAAAAATTTGGATTAAATATAGCTTTTCTTTCCATAAGACATCAAAATAAAAATGATAAAAATTTACTACACAAAAACCGAAGTACTATACAGAAACAAACAAAAGATTGCATAAATGAAACAAACCAGAAATTGAACAAAAGATCAAAATAAATATAGCTAAACTTTGAAAAAAATATCCAAATAATCCAAACTAAAAGTGAATGAGCTTCAAAAATCAAAATCCAAACTATCGTAGTCTAAAAAAGGAACAGTAACAAACGTATTGCGAAACCGTTATTCAGTTCCAAAAATGAAGTAAGCACAATAAAAAGATACTTGTATAAAAGATTAAAAGTTAACACTAACTAAAAGTTAATATGCTTTTAAAAAGGCAATAAATTTTTGAAAGGATATCCAGTAATCGGGGGCTACACGGGAACGAATACACACACGCAGTAAATACGGATTCATTCAATATCGATTCATGAATGTTACCATTCGGAGGAAAGAAAATAATAATGGAACATCGCATTAAATTAATTTTAAAATTTTCAAGATTACATTTTAAAAATCGGGCTGGTCTATAAAATTGCAAAAAATTCTACATGTGTGCCAAATTTCATTATTGTAAATGCCATAAATTCGTCAGTACACCGCGTACACGTACACACAGAAACTTTATTTTATAATAGTAGAGATTGGAATGTATAATGTTACGCAATATTCTTTAGCAGGAGTACGTAATAGGAAAACAAACAAAGGATACAAATGCAAATAGTACAAATTAGGACACAGTTGTTTTAAAGTGAGATTACAAAAACCGTAAACTATGAGTAAACACAATGTGTTTCAAAGTTCAATAGACATTAGTGCAGGTGGAACAATGTGAACGCTTGACAATGACGTCAACATATTTACCCCAAATTGGTTTCTGGCATCCCTCACAAACTGTCAGAAGTCTTATTCTCTCCCTTGCAAAGTTCAGAGGCACATTTCTTTCGTTTTGGGGTCTGTATATAAAGAATTAGGGTATCTGTTTCGCAAAGCACCATTCGTAGTTCTTCCACGATCGCAAGAATAAATTCTCCAAGTAAAATTTTTGAGCCCGGGGATTCCTTGAAAATTAGCCAAGCATTGAGTATGTCAAGGACGTTATAAAAATCATGAAGGGGCCACTTACAAGTTTCACATCTCGTAGTATATTTGCTTAACATCTGAAAAACTGCATTTACATCAAATTTAGTATGATTGTAGTGACATTGTTCGGCTTCTTTGCGCTGTTGGCAAGCACATTCGTGTGCATGCACTGCCTCCTAGAGAAGAAAGCCTTCTGTCTGGATTGTGACGTCATAACACGGAGGCGATGAATTTCTTCACGCGGAGTTGTATGGGATGTGTGAACTTTCGGAACTTGAAAACCTTTTCATTCTTAATTGGATGTTTACTAAATAGAGCACGGAGTTTTTTATTACATTAAGGATTAAGTTGAATAATTAAGTTCCCATATTTTATGAAAACATGAACAAGCAAAAAAAACTTGTTTATTCTCGATGTTTTGCGAAAAAAGTACTTACGATTTAAATGGGAGCAGTTTAAAGATTTTTTTTTATTTCGAAAACATTTCAAAATTCGAAAAAATACTGTGCCAAGTATTTCTTAAGTTGTCATTAAATCACTTCCATCATAAAACCATCGGAGTAATTAAAAATATTATCAGTAGGAGCTAAATTCATCCTATTCAGCCTTCAACACAAATTATTTAACAAAAATACTTAAGTCATACCAAAAAGCCCTATTATACCCTAAAAATAGTATTTCTTAAAGTAAAACCAATTATTAAATTAGGTGTCTCAATAATTCTAGAAATATAAAAATTAAGTATTTATTGAAATAAGCTATGAAGATCAAAAATTAAAAATTAGTGAAATCAGTATGATTAAGTAAATATTACATTTATGTCCTATTATATTCATATCATATGAATTTATATGTAATCATTCCATCAGCATTCATATAAATATTTTTTAACAAAAATACTTATTCATTAAGCCCAATTTCATCTTGGAATAGTATTAGATACTTGTATGTTACATAAAAACTGAACCAATAATTTCCAAAAATATTTATTCATAAAACAATCTATCTAAATTACAGCAATATAAGTATACAAATTACAAATAACTATTTTGTTAGTCTTTAATTTTCTTTTGTTTACCACTTTTTTAATATTATCTTTTTTAGATTTGGAATAGTTATTTAACAAAGTGTTAGTTGAGGATCTTACTAAACTCCTTATTTTGGAAGAAAAATGTCCACAAACACATTTCATTAAGCATTTCTTTATACATACGATATTTTTCTCTAACATTCTATATTTTTGCACAAAAGTTGCAGCAAAACTGCACCAATCAATACTATAAAGAGTAGAAATAAAGTACTTAGAAAAGAATCGTCCTTACTTACATCTAAGCAGGTATGAGCGACGTCATTCATAATGTGATTATTATTACCAAAACAATTCACTGCTTTGGATACACTGTTTGAAAATATGTCCTGAATGTGGGCACACAAAGCATTTTCAAGTCATAAACCCCTTCTGGATTGTCAATGTCTCCGTTGTAATCCTCTTTGGCATTTAATGGCGAACACCTTGCAAGTTCGTGAGTTATTAAATAATACAGAGTATTTGAATAGTGAACTATTCACACGTCAGCAACACGCTGGTAGTTCTCGTAGATTTTGAAGATTTGCTCCCAACGCAACCCAACCGGGCACAAAATGAAAACACTTGTCACATTTTCGAAAGTCGTTGTAGATTGAGCAATGTCGTGTCTCCCACAACGTTTGACCTACACAGGTCTCTTTCTAGATTCCAGTGCCAGACTTTCGGCAAAAGCGAAATTCCTTCTTTTGTAGGCTGCAAGCTTTCACTCTCATCCATAATATGCTGCCTAATATGGACTCTGGGAAGACCAGTGAACTTGGTTAACAATCAGGAAATGCTTGTCAAACCTATAAAAAAAAACAACGAAGAGTTAGCATTTTTAAAGCTCACAATAACAGCTCTTCCTACTTTATCAAGCTGTAAAGATAAATAATATTTTTATACCTGTGCACAAAGAGTTTCTCTAAAATTCAGCCAATACAAATTACATATTTTAAATTAAACGAAGTCTGCAAATACTGGATATTGGCATGCATTCCATTAATGTTCGAGTTCAATATTTAAATTAAATATTTTATGTCTTGAAATCTAAATTTTTTTTCCTTTCCATGTTTAAAACATCTTTTTACATTAACTTATCTATGCAGTATTAATTTAACTTGTAGAGGTCATGCAAAGCTACTAGTATGAAAAATAATTCAACTTTCATAATATAAATACAGTACAACTCCAAGTATACAAACTAAAGTTATCTGAATCTCTTTGAGAAAAAAAATGAAATCAGCAAAATTCGCATTTTAAAAGTTTTTTATCGGTGAATAATAAAAACTAAGAGGATGAAATGTTGGTTCAGAACATCAGAAACATCATAGCAAAAATTCCTGGATGTTTCGAGTGCGGTGTAGAGGACATGAGTGATTCTTCGGATCCTGGATATCAAATTCTCAGTGATGATGAACAGGAAGATGACGATATTGCTACTCAACCAGACGCTGGACCGTCAGCTAGTAAGACGCTTGAGTGCCTTGACAAAGCCATCTACAGCTACTCGGCTCAAGCGCATGCGAAGCTTGGCTGCACGAAAACGAGTAAAGACAGCGTAACTTGACCGATATGTTCAAGTAATGTTACATTTTAATACAGTATGCAAGTACATAATGTAAAAAAAAAATTTCAGTCATTAAATTACATTACATTTATTATTAAGCACATTTTTTTTTACCAAGAAAAAACCTTTTCATCGTGAATTATTCAAATGGGGTTTGGTTCCAATTGATCTAATAGTCGGAGTTCTACAGTACTGAAACTCTTATTGAGCATGAAGTATTAGAATTGATACATACTACATGTAGAATACGGTGTACAGATAAAATCCTTGCGAGGTATAATCCCAATAAGATTATAATAAATACACTATCATTTCAAAAATTGTTTCTCTAAAGACATGAAATACATTTTAGTATATACAGTGAAGGAATTAATACATATACGTACCTTGTACAAATGAAATCTTCTCAAAGAATATCTCATCTCGAAAGCTGAGTTTAATTTTTGCACCATTCAGTGATTCTGCCTAAATAAAACAAACAACTATGTAATTAAATGTCACAGAAAACAAGTAAATTTATTCGATGATAACTATAAATAAGTTTTAATGCTATAGCCTGTGAGCATAAATGTTTCTGAAACAAATTTTTACCGTCTGTCTTTAATACTCGTTTTAACAAAATAAATATGCAAACAGCAAACGAGAAAATGGACTACAGTAAAACATTAACAGAAATAAAAGCAACAATAGCAAAACTTCAAAGCAAACAGAAAAACCTCTTAAGCCTACACTTAAGTATGTACTAAGTAGTTATTAGTACACACAAACTTAAATATTAAGAAATTAAGATTCATTCTCTTACCTTTGAGGCTTTGTTGAAAAGCAATGAAGATTTCAGTTGTTCCTAGCACTTTAGATCCTTTTAATACACGTTTTTCGCTTGCAATCGCCATAATGCTTGTTTGCTCCTTCACAGCGGAAACTCGTTCTGAACGCGAAAGTGATCGTGACGTACCGGCGGGGAAGTCCAACCCTGGCGCCACGACGTTTTCTACACAACTGAATCGGATTTCGTCTTGAATTGTAAAACTCGCTGAAAACGAATCCTATACCACAAAACGACGGTTTTTGTTTTAATCAATAGCTGATAATTTAAAGCATTTACACACGAATGCTCATCAACCACATGAGTACCGTTTTTGAGTAAAACGTTGCTGAAAAGTGTGAAAAACTGAAATCTCCAAGTCCATTAACCACTCCCCCCTGCTGTTTTATTGGCCTTGTGAATTGGACTCCCTGGTTCCCTCGTTTCGCGGTTTTACCAGGCATCTGTATATCCTCAAGGGATTTCCTTCGTGAAAGGCGATTGTTAGCTGTTCAACAGTGTAGTATTCGTTTCAGTCATGATAAAATTTAATATAATTTGAAAATAAGAATCGTTGGAAAACAAAGAATATTCTTTTTTTATTTGATTTTATTGCTCTATTTAATAAAAAATATAGCATATTTTGTGCATCCTATAAATCAGTGTTTCCCAACCTTTTTTGTGCTATGCCCCACCTAAGCCTTTCTAAAATTCTTATGCCCCCCTATGTAACATATACATAATTTTTAATGTTAAAAAATTGAATTGTTCACTTAAGAAACTTAAATGATAGGTTTTAGGAAGAAATCACTACGAAATTGTTAACGAAACACAATAAATAATTTTTTTAAACGTATAATTAGAAACTGAAATTTAAATTCGAAATAATTTTAATAAAGATTTTTCTATAATAATTTAATATTTTAATTTAGTGAGATCCTTGCGCTTGATGCTTGCTGCACCGATATTTTATGTTAGGTTCCAATTTGGTTAGCTTCAGTCTCAAGTCTCCCCGTTGTGTTATATCCAGACGATTTAAAAAAAAAAAAACAGTAAATCATTTACAGCACTAAATCCACATTCGGCTAAATATGAAGATGGAAACGGTAACAATAGTTTTCTTTTACATTTAGTTGAATTTGGGTACTTGATTTCTGTTTCCTCACAAAGCCATGCCATCGCTCCTTTTATATTAAATAAAGTTTTAACTGACTCATCATTTTGCATTTCTGCGAGTTCTTCTTGATACTGCATATTTGATGTATCAGACAAATCCACTAACATTGGCTGCATCACCCATGTTGGAAAATCAATTTGTTTTAAATCAGAAATTTTTTCTTTTAAATCAGCCGATAGAACTTTCAGATGATCGACAATAACAAGTAAAGCGGTATCATTTACTTCACATTTTTGGAGCCAATGAAACTGTTTAAAGTTTTAGTTGTTAATATATTTCTGACATAACTCAATAAGGGTAATGAAACCAAATATCTTCGCTTTTGTATCAACAAGAGTTTTATTTGTTCCTTGAAGTTGCTTATTTAATACGTTTAGTTTTTCAAAGATATCGGCTAAATAACTCACAAATGCTTTACCATTGACTGTTAACAGATACTTCATTTCAGGTTTGTCGCTTAAAAAATCACTAAGAGTATCAAACAGTTCCATAAATCTTTTCATGCAGTTCCCTTTAGAGAGCCATCTTACTTCAGTGTGAAGTAAAAGTCTCACATGGTCTACATTTTGTTCTTCACAAAATAGCTTGAAGAGACGCTCACATTCGGCACTAGCTTTAATAGCATTGATACACTTTGTTACTGAATGTAGTACTTCATTTAGAGCAGGAGATATGTTTTTAGCTACCAAGTTTTCCCTATGAATAACACAATACACAAGAATCATTTCTGGATTCTCATCTTTCATCAATTTTAAGCAGCCATTTTTCTTGTCCATCATATTAGGAGCACCATCTGCAGCACAAGATGTTGTATTTTTCATTGGTATATTATTGACATCTAAGTAGTTTTTTAGCTTATTATATATATATATATATATATATATATCTTTGGAGGTAGAGGTGCTTTCTAATCTTTTACAGAACAACATTTCTTCAGCAAAATGCCCTTTATCAAAGCGTCCGGGGGTCCACGTGGAGCCTGCCGCCTGCCGCAGGGAGGTTAATTTGACGCCGCCAAAAACCCAGTTGATATTTTGGTCTGTCTCGTCAAACGAATTTATAATATTTATTGGCCGCAATTATTTAAGAATTTGCTTTTTTCTTTCAATTTTGGCAATGCATTTAAATGTCCCGGAGCAAAAGGGTTAAACTCGTGTCGAGTCCATTTTCGAATTGCCCCCCCCCCCCTTAACAATCAAATTGCCCCCCTGTGGGGCGTGGGCCCCACGTTGGGAAACATTGCTATAAATAGATTACAATTGGTATGAGCTAAGTTCTTGCATTTAATTAGCGCAGTAATTTAGTTATGTTTACACATATTTGAGTATGTATTTAATTCATTGAACGCGATTAACACTCAATTAAAGACACCCTATTTTAATTTAAAATAACCGGTTTGTAATCTGCAGATTACGTAGAAAATTTATTCTTTAAAAAAAATCAGGGTCATTGTAGTTGTTAACATTTACTCACCATATGCAAATCCCTTATGAAATATAAGAGGACAACTAAACAAAATTGGAAATCATTAACTACAGTATTGTTTGAAAAGTGCACGAGTACTGTGGAACAAAACTATAGTATTTATGACAATTTAGTTCAATCAAACTGCAGGAAGAGTTCTTAAACCTGAAAGAAATATTCTAGAAGTAACTTTAACCTTTTCGAGACGGGGAGGTTTCAACCAGATTTCGCTTCAAGACGGGAGAAATGGAAGAGTAGCTCTCCCTCTTTTTTACGCGCATCTGACCTTATCTTTACTACGGCCAGGTCCCCTGGGGTAATTGGTACCACGGGCGGTCCGTTCGTGTGTCCCTACATGGAGAGTTGAAAGGGACACCTCTTCCAAATTCCCCAGTCCTTCTGAGAAATTTCCCTTTAACCCTCTGGTTACGGTAGCCGGCCCAAACGGCCGAGATTTCCTTGTCCTTTCGTTACTGAGCAGACGGCCGAAATCCATTACAGTTTCCTTCCCCCTTTTTCTAAGCAACAAAGAGACCTCCTCGTAAATAACCACTTCACCGATGACAGAGGGATACCGCAGGACCGCTTTACCTCGAGCTATTACGATTCGTGAAAGGCAATTTCCCGCGCGCATTTACGAAAGAATATTAAAGAATCTACGAAAGAAATATACTCTGTAATTTGTCTTATTAACTATCAAAATTTGTTCATGCAAATTTTTTTTAAATCATGGTATTCTTACAAGTTTAGAAAGCAATGGTTTTTGCCCAACAATGAAATAGTGAATGTCGTGAAGAACTGCACCGTAAACGTTAAGTAAATAAACGAAAATCATAAAAAAAAACTTATTTTATGTATGGCATCAACACAACCTCCAAAAAAATTGTCAATAGCCAAAAATAGTTAACAATGCAAGTATCTCAAGTAATGAATATAATTTGAAATATATAATTTACAATGAACAAGTGGAATTTTTAAAAGGTCGTAAACATATAGAAATGTAATTAAAATTATTATTATTAACTTTACCCGCTCTTAAGAGTTGTAAATCTAAAAAATTTGTATGAGCTTTTATTATTATTTTTTTAAAGTGCAAATAAAATTGGAAGCTTTCTAAGTTTGTTAAAAATTATGATTGTACTCTTAAAATCCATAAGTATTTTACGTATAAGGTTTCAACTAGAAAAACTCCATAAAATTAGTGCGGTATTTTCAATTAAATTCTATTTTTCTAATAATTTTCTCATTGAGCTCATTTGGTACGAACGAATCTCAAAAAGATTTTTTATTTCCTATCATTTTCATAATTTTTGTGATCATTAAAAAAAATTACTGATAAAATGGGGAATTTCCAATGCATCATAATATTCTTTGTTCTTAAGAATGAAGTAATTAGAATTTTATTTCCGTTAACAACTTGGGAAAATAGAATATTTGCGCCTTGCCGTAGCTCAGAGAGTTGATGGAAGAGGTAAGGGTCACAGAGGTAGCATGATTTATGCAACCTGATATAAAGCTTGAGTTTTTCATAGAGTTAGATAAATTCTATACAGCCAGAATGTTTAATGAATATGTAGTCAATAATTTCAATGGTAATTGGTAATTTTTAATTAACGTCGTACTAGAGCAACACAACGGGTTATTGACGATGGTCCAAGATCAATCACCCAGGGGAAAGATCCGAGGACACCACGTAATTATGAACCACGGTCAGATGACGAGGCAACACCTGAGCTGGCACCCCACTCTCCAAACTTCCACACCAACCCAACGTCAGGACTTTCGGTCATGACAGATTTTAGGTGCACCATCCGTCTCTCCACTATACCCTTACAAACATCTATGCCCGAACCCGGATTCGAACCAGGAATCTTCCGATCTAGAGGCTAACACCTTAATTTCAATGGATTATCATCTTAATAATGCACATTATAAAATAATATTCGCTCAGCGCTATTTTATTTGAGGATATTTAATTAATGATGAATGTATTACGAAAAATGCTTTTCTAGAAATACTTGCGTGTATTTTGAACTTGTACTAGTATCATGATGTACCAATAATATAGCGTTGTATCAATGTACACATTTCAAAGATATATAAAACAATTAATATATATTACATTTAAAAATTTATTTCATCATCTATGATTTTGTTTGACAAATTTTGTTTAATCATTATGCTATATTTATATTGGAAAAAAGTGTATCAAACCGATTTCCTCAACAACCAAGTGGATGGTTTATTGATGAATTTCACCTTTTGCAATTCGCTAGGCGGTTTCCCTAAGAGGCATTTTTTTTTATTTCCTTTAATTCAATTCTGCATTGGACAGGGAAGGAGGGTGGGATATATTTATGATTCTTGGAAGCAGGTCTTGCAAAAGCATATTGCACATTCCACACTACCACGAACTCTACTATCCGATTCATTCAAGGCATTTGACACAAGATCTTTTCCTACCATCTAATTTTCTTCTTTTATGTCTATGTGGAGTGGTGGATGGGCTCAAAAATACTCTCCCTCTTGTTATTCGAATATTTTCTCTCGATATCTGTATTGAAGCAGCACCACCTGAAGTCAGGGAGTAGTCAAGTGCTGAATGCAGCTATGGATAAGCAATCTTTATTTTTGAGTCGCTTTTTCATACAAAGGATCAGTGCTTGAAGGTACAAGAGAGGAATGATCAAAGAAAAATTATCACTTTCTGCAACTCTTATAAAGATTTCCCACGGTATAAACGACGCCGAGGACAACTCCAGAATCCTTTGAGTTCAAGTGACCATGTCTTAGTTGTTGCCGCCTTTTCAGTGACTCCGGGAAATAATTGCGCCTTACAGGCATACCCGACCCAACAAAAGAGATCCCCTACACTAGGTGATAAGAATTGGCTCACTCTCCACGCCTCCTGGGGGAAGGCACTACGTCGGCCGTCTTCCCGTAACCAAGTGCGAAAACGATATTTCGACCTTCCGTATGTAGAGGGTTAATACTGCCAATGTTATCTTTCTCAAGAGCTTTCCAACACGCTACCGGTTTTTTACGCCCCTCAGCAAGGTTGATGATTTCATTGTCCCAGGGAGGGCACATCCTGTCAATTGGAATTTGGAGAATGAATACTTAGAATTTTGGAAAGTGAACTCGAAGCCTAATGGATCAAGAGACTGCTTTACAGCTGAGGCTACTGAATAGTTAACCCGCGGTTAGTCGCGCATTGGTCATTTCCCCGCAAGTGCATGCTCTTTCTGTTGTATCTTCCCGTAATTTTTAAATAAAGAGGAATGACATTGTGTAGCTGACCTTCAAAGTGTCCTCTAGCACTTCCCCCTGTTTGGTCACTTTCTTGTGAAATTCCTGGAAGTTATGGTATCCGAAAGGGAAGTTCGGTCAAACTGACCGCGGCGCGCCTACTGACGTTAGTCCAAATAGGAAGGAGAGTGCATATTCATTTCTCCACGTTTTTTTGATGCTGGCTGGCTCGCAACACAAGAAATAAAAAAATGCAGCAAACATGTCGCGATTGTTGCAAATATATTTGCAGGGAACACATGCACAAACAGTTTGTACTGAGTGTTCTCAAATTGACAGAGCAGAATTGGAAATAGAGTAAAAAATATTTACAAATTCACAAATATAAATTCATTTTTTTCTTAATCATAATTAAATATTTGTTATTATATAAAATTCATTACTAATTATTAAAAAAATTTTAATTGTTTAATTTTACATAAAAATATGTTTATTTGTTTACGTTATCTTCTCATACTTTTAAATTAATTTCTAGAATTTATGCATTTGCCACTTGATTGTCATCGCGATTTATGTTTAAAAATAACTTTTTAAATACTTTTTATTGATATGTATCCATAAAAGTGTTTGGTTATTCCAGAAACAGTTTCTATCTGTTATAAAAATTGTTCGGTTGAAAAGACCGGCGCGACTACTCACGTTACAAAAAGTGGCGCGACTAACGCCGGGAAATTAGTCAACAAATTATTTAGAAATAACTGTTTTTTTGCTAATGGAGGAAAAATGGGAACAACTCCAGGGGCATAGCTAGTTTGTTTTCGTGGGCCCGGGGTAGATAAATGAAGTGGGGGCCCCTTTAATTACCTGGAATCTCACATTTTACAGTACTATCCAAAATACATCTTTAACCATGCTGTATGTAAACCCGATTTGATCTCAACGTTCTACCCATAAACGTTCGTATTATCTATGTGCTACACAATAACTTGTGTGTGTTTGAAGTAAATAATAAAATAGTGGATATAATAGTGAAGAAAAAAAAATGAAACATTAAATTGAAAGAAAAGTTAGTTTCTAATTTTTATAAATTTTATATAAAATGCAGTACTATGTACAAAAGTTACCTAAAAGATTGTTTCCTTTACTGATAATGTCGGTAAGAATATTAAATAGATTAGAAAAATGCAACTTTCTTGCCTTCTCTTTTTCAACCGACATCGTACTTCTCAGATACGTTACAACATATATAAGCATCTTATATTGTTACTTAAAAAAATTTACAAGCCAGCAAATTTGGTTACATTACGATTACTGCAAAAATCGAGGTGGTACTGAACCCCTGGCAGAACTGACAAAGTTGCCATCATAGGTTCTACATTTTTGTTAATATTTCATCCCCTCTACGTAAACGACCTACTTGTCATTATATCTTCCTGCTATACAGATTTAGCAAATTTTATAATATATATAGGTTAACAAAGATGACGTATTCTTGAAAACTAATACAATAATTAACTATATTGATGAAAAATAAAATTTTAAAATAAAAGTATCTGAGAAAATTGAAGTAAATACTAAGAACCGAAGGATATAATTCCAATTAACGTCATGCTAAAGCTACACATAAGGCTATTGACGACTGTCCCGGATCGGCTCCTCTAGAATGCTCCTTTTTATAATAAATATCATGTCATATTGAATCATGGTTTGTTGACTGGGTCACACGTGAGTTGACTAACGACTCTCTAAACTTGCACACTTCATCAACGTGAGTACAATTGAGTCACGACTGATTTAACACACACCGGTCTGCTTTACACGACAGGAATGAAAGAATTTCAATAAACGACGTACTAGAAATACACACCAAGATCATTCCCACAAAATAGAGTCAAGAACTGTCATCAGACATGTTTTGAAATGCGATCATATGATGAGGTCATACTTGAGCTGACATCCCACTCTCCATAATTCCAAGGTACACCAACGTGAGGATATTTTAGCCAAACCGGATTTAACGTGGACCAGTCCTCTCTATAGGATGGATCTTTGGTCGACAGACTTCGGAGTCGCAACCTCACAGACCTACAACAGACGAGGATCAAACTCATTCATTCCCTCAGTTTTCTCGAGGCCGCGGTGGCCTGGTTTGCAGAGTGTCGGCTTAGCAACTAGAAGGTTTGTCAAGTGTACTGAGTGAATGCATGAGTTAGATCCTTGCCAATGGAAATATGCTTGCGGCCTTTTGAGGTTGCGACTCCGGCACCTGTCTACCGAAGATCCGTCGTGTAGAGAGGGCCGGTGCATGTTAAATCCGTCGTGTTTCAAATGTCCTCACGTTGGCGTGGTGTGAAGAATGAGATGCCAGCTGAGGTGTGCCCTCGGCATCTGACATTTGTTCAAAATTACATGGTAACAATTGTTCTCGGATCTTTCTTGAGGGAAAGATCCCGGGCCGTGGTCAATAGCACGAAGTGTCGCTCTAGTACTACGGTAATTGAAATTAACTCCTCCCGTCAGTTCTCTCGACAACCCTCGAGATACTGATCCTCCAGATAAAATGGTTGGCTTTGAAAAAAGCCCGTAGTATTAATTTCAAATAAGTGTTGGCTTTGAGAAAAGCCGTTTTTTGGGAAAGGTTTTTTGGCTTTGAGAAAAACCGTTTTTTTGGGGTGGAGGTTTTTGGCTTTGAGAAAAGCCGGGTTTTTTTGGCTTTGAAAAAAGCCGTTTGTTAGAAAAGCTTATGACAGAAAAATCATGACTTGGATGACTAAAAATTAGCTTTTGTGATAAGTTTCAAAGCAATTGATACAAAGACCGACATTGCATTCTTTGCATGATACCGACGTTCTTTTGCGTAACCCATTTCTTCGGCAAGCAACGCATCGCCTTTGAACTTTCTCCGAAACCGGCCAGTGATTGCTGGTTTGGGAGTCAGTTGCAATAGAAAATCGTTTGCTCAATTTGGGACTTGAAGTAAGCTGTAGAAGTGGATTTCTGGATGAAGTGAGCTGTGCATTATTTGAAAATGCTATCATTTGCTGTATTAAATTTAATCGGAAGTTTTTATGACAGATATTGGCATTTTTTATCTTAAAAAGTAAAAAAGCATTTAAAATGGCTAAATCTAACAAATGGAAGAAAATTTTTTTTGTCCATTTCAGCGTTTTTCTACCAAAGGTGTACGAGTTGGCCATGCGATCGCTCAAATCCACATACCCCATGTGGGCGTTGTAACTTGCAATCATTAGGGGCTTATTGTCATCTTTGGTAAATATATTATGTGGGCTATGCATGTTTGAAAGCATATACACCTCTCTCTTGTCTTTCCAACATAAGGCCGTCATACCAGCTGCAAATTGAACATTAACATCCCCTCGTTTCATGCGATGGGTCTTCAAATCTCGGGGATACCCTTTACGATTGGCACGAACAGTACCACAACTGTTTATTTCATAATTTTCAAACAACTCCAAATACAGTTTCGGAGAAGAAAAAAAGTTGTCCATATACAGCTTATGGCCTTTACCTTTTACACATTCGACTAAATGTGTAACAGTTGAGTGTGCCTATGATTCATTATTTAATTTATTAGTAGAGTCTTTCCCTAAATAAACTCTCATGTTATAAGTATAGCCTGAATTGTCAGCAAGTTTATAAACTTTAATGCCGAATCTTTTGTGCTTTTTAGGGATGTATTGCCTAAAAATCACTCTTCCCTTGAAGGAAACAATCACCTCATCCACAGCAATTTCCTCCGATGGCTCATAAACATCCTTAAAAGTTTGATTCAGGGTGTCAAAAATGTCTCTGACCTTCCACAAACGATCATAGTTTGAATCAGTTTTGTCGGGAGGATTTTCGTTGTCAGAGAAATGAAGAAATTTTAAGAGTAGAAGATATCTGTCTCGGGGCATTGTTCGACCAAAATATGGTGTTTCTAACATCTCCTCTGTCGTCCAATAGTCCTTCAGCGTATCTTTGTCGATATGGCCCATCAGCAAAGTCAAACCTAAAAACTTTTGTATTTCTGCTGCATCGGTCTCTACCCATACTGCAGAATGACTGGGTTTTCCATCTGAGGTGTTATCTAGCAGTTGAGATGCATACCTGTTTGTTTCCAATGCAACTTTTTCCATCAAAGAAACTGGAAACACGCATGAAAAAAAATCCAACTCACTTTTAGCTTGTAAAACTGCGCCTAAAATTCGACGTGAGCCCGAAAATTTTAAAATGACAGGGTTTTGAGAAGATAAAGCTGTTTTCCACTTCAAATTTTCAAAATCTTTCTCACCAGCAGGTTCATAAACATCTTCCCCGTCATCATCATCATTATTTCCAACTTCTTTTTCTTCGTCAGTTTCGCAATCTGAGTCATTGTCGTCGTAAGTTTCATCATCCAATTCTGCCATAAGCTTTTCTATTTCAGCTGGGGTGAGCCCTCTACTACGCTTTGTCATTATAAATTTATGATCAATCGAATAAAAAATAATAATATTTTTAAGCAGATCTATGAGCACGTAGAAGAGTAAAAGAACAGAACCCAAGTCAAATAGCTTGAAATGAGGAGTCGTACAGTTTCAGTGGAAACACCTGCAAAAGGAAGGAAGAAGTAGGGATTCCTAGGAACTTGTTTGCCAAGCGCACGCGGCGAAGCCCCTTAATGTGTTCGGGAAATGTAGGGAAAATAATCCCCTCTCTCGGACCACATGGCGATTGATTACTTTACACTGCTGAACCTCCTGCGGCGACCCCCAGAGATCCCTGAAAAAGATACGCGCCGAACGAGGGGTGGGAAATGAGTGGCCGAAATATAGGCCAGTCCCGTCTTTTTGGAAAAAAATAGTGTGGCCGAAATATCGGCCACCCGTACTCTAAAGGTTAAGTTTGAAAGGGTTTATCAATTTCCACAGAATACTTAATGTGACTTAAAGAAAAGTGTTTTAATTTTTTTTAAATTGATAACATTTTAATTGAAGAGAGGAATAGAAATGAAGCACAGTGTGTTTCTTTTTTTCTTAAGTATCACTAAGATATATTGGGAGGAGTACTAGACTTTCGAGGGGTTTCCATTGAAGTGTGTGTGTGTGTGTACTCTTTAGTTATTGGAGTCTTGTTTAGAGATTCATAGAAAATATACGCGTCAATAATCCACAAATTAAATTTTAAAACAATCAATTAATATCAAAACTATATTTCTTCATTTGTGGTGAAGTAAGCTCCATGCATGAAACATTGTGACTAAGCAATGGAATGCATGGAAAGTAAAATTATTTTGTTTTCTCTCATTTGAATTGGTATCAGTAAGAACTTGATGCATATATAATGTTCGAAATATATTCTTTAATCATTAGATTCATGTTAAACTATTTGTAGAAAGAATATTTTGAAAAAGAGCTTTATATAAAAAAAAGCATACAACAAAAACTCCAAAATATCCCTAAAAGAATGTACTAAGAGAAATAAGCAAAAAACATTTGAAAACTATTTTTAGATGAACTAGGGGGCTCCGCCCCCTGCTCTTTTACGCTCGTCAACCCCCGGATATTTTGAAAAATCGAACAAAAATATGAAATCTCTTTATTTGTAGGATGGATTATGTTCGATGAAAGTATCGATAGTAGATTAAAGTGTATAAGAAATCAGTAGAGTTTTATTCTCAGAACGTTTTGAGATTGAGCGTTTTCCAGCTATTCCAAACAAGTGGTTAAAATGACCTTCCCCAGGAGAAACGTAAAGATGTTACAGAAATTGCACTGTTGAATGATCTACAATCCCCTTTCACTAACCCCCCTAGTGAAACCGCAAACCCAGAGAGTTCCAATCCACAAGGCCAATAAAACAGCAGGGGGGAGTGGTTAATGGTATCTGAGATTGCTGTTTTTCATACTTTTCAGTAGCGTTTTTCTCAAAAATGGTACTCATTTCATTAATGAGCCTCCGTGTGTAAATACTTCATATTATTAGCTATTGATTAAAACAAAAATCGCCGTTGTGTGGGGTCGGATACATCTTCAGTGAGTTCAACAATTCAAGACGAAATCCGATTTAGATGTGCGGGAAATGTCGTGGCGCCAGGGTCGGACTTTCCCGCCGGTACGTCACGATACTAAGGGGAAACGCCTCTTTCTGCAACTCGCTTTTCGGCCAGAAGGCGCCCCCGTGGCTTGCGTTAGCTACCGGCGTTCACTAGAAACTTCGTATCGAGTCACTTGAAGCATTGCCTCCGATTCATGACGTCACGACGTTTCGTTCACTCAGACAGAAGGCTTTCTCTTCTAGGAGGCAGTGGTGCATGATGCTAAGGATCGTGACATTCTTTTGATACACAGATCTATATAGATATCTGAATCTAATGGCTTCAGGAGGCCAAGGGCTTCCGGTCTACTCAATCCTATAAACATTGTTTAAACGGGAAAATTTTTACACTCTGGTCGAAATCAAACTCGCAGAGAACACAACTGTGGAAAGTGGTGTTTAGTTTTGTTCTCGATAGTAGCTGTAGCAGGACTGGATTCCATCCAAAAGCTCTGTAGCACATCAGCGCTGTTAAGATGCGAGTACATTTCAGAGAACAGTCAGAGTGCTTAGAGCGAACCCGCTAACTCTCGCGATACTCATCACTAGGGCACCTTTTGGCAACAAATGCAACTTTTCTTCACACGTTCTATGCTGCATGTAAAGTACTAAAACAAAAATTCCACCTTCGTAGGACGTATTGTAAGTGAGTTAAAACCGCAACATAAATGCAACTTTCTGTATAAATGCTACTTTTTGCATAAATGCAACCATTTCCAACTTTTTAAAATTTATCTTAAAATTAACTAATATACAGTTAATATTTCATTTTTTGCCCTCATAATCAACCCTTCTATCATGTGTGAGTGTGTCTGATCTTGCGAACGCCAAAGTATTGCGAATGAAATAAGTTCATGGAAAGAAGGAGTGCGTCCTACCAGACGAAAGTGAAATAAATAGCAAGAAGTGCTTTAACATATTGTTTGGCACTCTTGATAATCCAAAGGAAACTTGCGTAATCAACTGCAGGTTTTGCGATGTGAGTGTCGATCATCAATATATAGTTTGCCTTGTAGATGACGTTTCAAAATCTCTGAATGTTGAGGGAAATAATTTTGCGCTTCTGCTATTCGAAACTGCATATTATATGACTGCGGCTATAAACACACTCAAGGTGCGTTATCCGCGATTGCTCGAAGTAAATTGCAAGGCACACTTGTTTCACAACTGCAGAAAAAGTCTGCGGATTTTACACAAATCTGGACAATCTCATCGCTTGTATTAAGAGAGAGGCAGCCACAGAACAAAACAAGCTCCGAAAACCCGCTTTCAGACCATCGGCCAATAGCCTTAGCCAGTACTCATACCCTGGGCTACGTGGCTTCGGAAAACATTATACTACGCCGACCACCTTCCCACTGTAAAGGACATTGCGAGCGATTTCAGTGACAATGGCATTTTAGTGCGTCTCGTAATAGAAGCAATGTGTGACCCAGAACTGCCCAAAAGTTTGCTGGAAATCAAAAGCAGCTACGAATGTTTGATTCGTCTCGTAGAAAAATTGGAATCGAAAGCGTACATCAAGACAACCTATGAAGATATCACACCGATGGATTTCAAAGATTCTTACAACCTTAAGGTGCATCTTAAAAAAACGATTGGGAGAATACTGACCTAACGGTTATTGCTACTTTCCCGAGATGATTTTCCCCCGAGTTAGTATTTGCTTCTGCAACAATGTCAGGCAACATCAGTCTCTTTTGAGATCTGAATTTCGATGTTAAGGAAATTACCAGCCAAGATGGGCCATTCAATGATGTTATTCAATGATTCAATAGTGATTAAACAACTAAAATTGTCAATAAACTTTTTCAAATTTTATGAATAATTTAATTTATATTTTAGTGTATCAAAAATAAATGCAACTTTGTTTCCATAAATGCAACTTTTCCCATTTTTACTGCAACAAAAAAGTTGCCCTACTCATCACGATCAAACCAAATTTTGTGGTGCGAGTTGCCCCATGCGCAGAAAACAAAAAAGAGTCATTGGGAATTCGAAAACAGACATTCACTTGAAAATCAGTCACTTTTCTTATGAGGGTCAAAATGACCCCTGTTGGCTGTTCTAGGTATTTCTTAGATTATTTAACTTAATAATAACATGGAAATGTGAAAACTTGTCACAGTACACTTGGAAGTACAAACTATAACAAAAAAATTGACGCACCAAGAACGAGTTGTCCGATGGAGACAAAAATTGGTGGATAGGAAAATTATTTACAGAATAGAAAATGATTAAAATTTCAGAACAATTGAATGATTTATTTCAGAGTTACAGTAACGAGCTCAATAAGGTGTTGACCTGCCTCTAGCCTGGATTCAAGCTGCCACATGGCGTGGCATAGACCCATAAAGCTCCCGAATGGTCTCCTGCGGTATTTCTTGCCAAATTTGCTCCAATTGTCGGACTACGTCATCAACATTATTAACCGGATGCAGTCGCCTTCCCATTATATCTCAGACATGCTCGATGGGAGAGAGATCTGGTGATCTGGCTGGCCAAGGAAGTGTTTGACAAGCTTGAAGACAGTTCATAGCAAAACGTGCCGTATGTGGTCTGACATTGTCTTGCTGAAAAATAAGCACAGGGTACTGCGAAAGGAACGATAGCAAAACAGGTCTCGGAATGTCGTCAATGTACCGCTGTGCAGTAAGTGTACCTCTAATGACGACCAAAGGGGTCCGGCTATCAAGGGAAATGGCACCCCAGACCATAACTCCTTGTTGAGGGCCTGTGTCGTGTGCAATAGTGAAAGCAGGATCGGCACGCTGCCCTGGGCGTCTCCCGACACGTCTTCGATGAACGTCAGGACACAGTTGGAAGCGGGATTCGTCGCTAAAGACTATACGCCCCCAGTCAGCATCATTCTAGCCTGATCGAGCTAAGCACCACTGTAATCTGGCTCGACAGTGTGCAGGCGTGAGTGGCAGGTGGCATAACGGTCGGTACGAGCGTAGATTTTGCTCTCTCAGCCGTCTGTGAATGGTCATGGTGGACACTCGTGTGTGGGTCGCACGACTGATGGTTGATAGCGATGAATCATTTGCTGTGACAGCTGATCTGACAATCACTCTGTCCTCGCGATCTGTTGTGGCCCTACGTCAACCGCTATCATCATGACTCTGAAATCTGCCATTGTCCACCCACTCTTGCCAGCATCTTCTAATCGCTGCATCGCTTCGACTCACATAACGAGAGATTCTCCGATTTGCCCAACCTCCCTCTTTCAATCCAATGATACGACCTCTTTTAAACTCTGAAAGTTGCTCGTAATGAGCTCGAATCCTGCGGCGAGGCATTTTTTCAGTCGTTGAAAGGTATCCTAAATCGCGATGCAGCAGAAATTTTTAACAACAGTTCAAGAACAACTCCTTATATACATCTGCTGGATGCGCAGTTTCGATGCGCTGGAGATTGCACTATTCATTCATTGGACACCAAATTTTAATCATCTACATATTTGGTCAAAACATTTTTGCATACGAAAATTCAAAGCAATCGAATGATTCCTTCTTGGTGCATCGATTTTTTTGTTATAGAATGTATTTTAAGAAAAGTCAAAAGATACGAGCTTCGATGTTCAACTGTAAGGTCAAATAAAGCATGGGACATTGGAAAAAGGGTCAAAATGACCACAACTGCGCTTCTAATGTTAAAGAAAATCACATTTAAGGTATCGATCTGGTGTAAAATTTTCCAGATTTCAAATCCGTTGAATTTTTAATCTATCCTCAACGTTCTCGATTTTACAAAAACAAACTAAACAATGCCAGTCAAAATTTTTGGTTTGTTTTGCCCCCCTCCGCTAGAATTGCTTAGAGCAGGAAATGAAAAGTTGGCGCTACAAGAGAAAAAACATTCCCCAACTGTTTGAGACCGTTAAGAATTCCAGACAAATAAAACTCATTTACTCAGCACCAATTAAAAACGTTTCTATTGAAATGGTCAAGCAATCATTCTTTAAAACAAAAAAATAGTAAATACTGTTATTTCTTGTTTATTTACAATGTTTGAAAGTATAAATAAAAAATATATGTGTTAAGTTAAAGCTCTTGATTTGACACTTGCAATTATGTATACTGTTGTTCATGACTCAGGGGTGAAAACAGTCAAAATGTAAAAAAAGAGGAAAATATACGCAGCATTATTTTGAACTACAAAAATAGCTGAATAAGAATACTATATATGTGTACTAATGTGTGTACAGAACAGTGGTGAAGCCAGAAATTTTTTCTTAGGGGGAGGGAGGATAAGCAAATTTTTAGTCTGAAAAAACCCTATAAAGTCCACTATAAACAATGAAATTTGTCTTTGGAAAAAAAAAGTAGGGGGGGGGGGCTTACCTAAAAACCTTACAAATACAAATATTGACGACCAGCTACAGGCTCAAGCCTAACAAGTCTGGTCCTTTGTTTATGAATTCTCCAATTCCCACTGACTATCCAATTGTGTCTTAAATTCGTACACTCCCATTGAATTAACTATAGTTTCTGGCAACGCGTTCCAACTGTCTATTACCCTATTAAAGTAGTAGTTTTTCCTTAAATCCCGATTAAAATGTGTCTTATTCAATTTATACCCATGGCCCCTTGTTCTGTTATCCCTATTGAAATTTAAGCCCTCTGTGTCCCCTTGTTTTACAAACTTGAAAAGATGAATCAAATCCCCCTCCTTCTTTCCAGTGTATACATGTTTAGCTTACTTAAACGTTCATTATAGTCGAAATTTGCTAGACCCTTTATTATTTTTGCAGCTCTGTGCTGAACCCTTTCAATTGATTCTATGTCCTTTCTCATATATGGAGCCCAGAATTGTACAGCATATTCTAGATGTGGTCTTACTAAACCCTTATATAACGGCAAGATTATATTCTTATCCCTTGAAGTTACAGTCTTTTTAATATACCCCAGTAACCTATTAGCCTTTTTACCCGCAGCTGAACATTGATGACCCATTTTAAAATCCCTGTGAATTATCACCCCAAGATCCTTGACTGTTTCTCCCTCCCTTACCTTTACTCCCTGCAGACAGTACTCGGCTCCATTGTTCCTGTAACCCATATATGCAGAACTTGACACTTCCCTACATTAAATGACATACCCCATTTTACAGCCCATTCAGATATCTTATCAAAATCCCCTTGTAAATTTTCTATCTGTAACTTGGTATCCACTGTCCCCCATATTTTTAAGTCATCTGCAAATATACTGATTCTATTCTTGATCCCCTGACCTATATCATCTATGAAAATTATAAATAAAATTGGTCCCAAAACTGTTCCCTGAGCCACCCCTTTTATAACTTCTGTCCACTGTGAATAATTTCCTTTTACCTGCACTCTCTGCTTTCTACCCAATAACCAATTCTTTATCCATATTAATGTTTTTCCCTGAATCCCCAGCCTTTCCAATTTAAACAGTAATGCCTCATGAGGTACTTTATCAAAAGCCTTTTGAAAATCTATGTACATGATATCCACACTGCTCTTATTATCCAGCTCCTCAGTAATTTTTTCGTAGAACTTCAAAATGCTTGTAGAGCAGGATCTGCCATTCCTAAACCCATACTGATTCTCTGATAACAGTCCCCCCTCCTCCAAGTATAACATTATTTGCTTTTTTAACAGAGATTCAAATATTTTGCAAATTACTGATGTTAGACTTACTGGTCTATAGTTGCCCGGATCACTTTGTATTCCCTTTTTGAAAATTGGAGTTATGTTGGCCAACTTCCAATCCATTGGTACCCAACCCGTGCTATATGTTGAATTAAATATTGTGTGAATTACTTCCCCCAATTCTTCCGCGCATTCCACTAGTACTCTCGGATAAATATCGTCTGGCCCTGGTGCTTTAAATGGCTTAATTCTTTTCAACTGATGTACTATTTCTTCCCTGTTAAATTTGCATTCTTTAATTATACCCCCTGCAAAGGCTCTATCCTTGGGATCCTTTTTAAAATTATAGTTACCATTGAAAACCCCCAGAAAAAAGTCATTTAACACGTTTGCCATTCCCACCTCGTCTTGAATTAATTCACCTCCCTTCCCTTCCAATGGGCCCAGTGTAGTACTAAATTTATTTTTACCACTTGCATATGCAAAAAATTATTTTGGGTTTATATTTATTTCCCTTGCTAATTTTTCCTCCAAGGACACCTTTTGCTTCCGACTAATAGTTTTAAACTCCTTTCTGACATGCCTCCTTGTCCCTGTCGTTACCAGTGCTTTTACATACCCTGTATGTTCTTTGTTTTAATTTTAAAACTTTGTGTGTTTCCCCTGAAAACCACATAGGGAGCAATTTTCTAGATTTTCCTTTTTTCCTGAACGTTACTTGTTTTTTTAACACCCTCTCTAACTTATTCTTGAATTCTTCACATTGTTCAGAATGATGCGGTGCTAATAATCCCCCTCTGAATGTTTCCTTTAACTCTTCCCTTATCTTATGAAAATTTACCTTTCTGAAATTTGGAATTATCCTACTATTGATTGTGTATGCTGACTGAAAATTTATACTTAATCTGATACTTCTATGATCACTTTCTCCCAGTGGCTCACCTATAACCAAATCCTGCACCCTATCCTCATCATTGCTGAAAATCAATATTGCAATCCAATATTGCATTGTCCCTAGTATCCTCATACACCATCTGGTACAAAAAACAATCCTTTATCACTTCCAAAAATTCTGCCCCTTTCCCCATTTGTAGCTAGATTGTTTGTCCAGTCAATATTTGGATAGCTATAGTCCCCAATTAAAATTAATTCTCCTTTTTGACATGCTTCGTTTATCACATTGCACATGCCCTTTTCCTGCTCTTCACTACAAACAGGAGGTCTATATATATTGCCCAGAATTAGTCCTTTGCCTTTGTCTGTATTCAGTTTCACCCAGACTGATTCTATACCCTCAGTTTTACTATTTAACTTTATTTCCGTACAGTTTAAGAATTCTCTCACATAAATCAAAACCCCACCCCCTTTCCTATTCACTCTGTCCTCCCTAAAAATTGTGAATCCACTTAATTCTAAAATTTGTGCATCTTCACTGCTTGCCCAACTTTCAGTAATCCCAATAATATCTATATCCTCTGCTTGTGCAATTCACTTGAGCTCATCCATTTTATTTCTCACACTGCGAGCATTACAATAAAATACTTTTAGCTTATTTTTTACCCTTATATTGCACTTTCCCCTTGTATTATTTGTCTTGGTATTGTTTTTCTCCCTTACATTGCACTTTCCCTTTGTATTTGTGGCATCAATGCTAAATGACGTTTAGTGAACTATGTTTTGTGATGCACGGCGGAAGAATAAGATTGGCCTGTTATAAATAGCCTGTTGACCTTCCTGCATTCCCTTATACCTCTCTGCTGCTTAGCATGGTGTGTCCGCGCTGTCTGTTACTCGTGGCACACGTTTAGAATAGTTTTTTACCTCTTATTATGTTAATAAAGTTTTGTTGAGTTTTAGAACGTTTAATGCTTTCTTCGAGGCCGACGCTTTCTACCGGTTTTAGTGGTTAGATGGATATGGCGGCCAGCTGTTCAATGGAACGTCTTGAAAAGGGCAAGTTGTGTTGGTATCACAAACGTTTTGGGGAAAAGGCACATAGATGTATTCAGCCATGCCAATATTCGGAAAACTGAGTGGCTCGTTTGTTCAATCGGCGGCAAATGACAGCCAGCAGAACAGCCGACTTTTCGTGTGCGACACTATGACAGGGTTTCGTTATCTTGTAGATAGTGGTGCGGTGGTCAGCTGTTTTCCAAAGAGGCTTTCGCCTGAAAGTTTTCTAGATACCCTTAGTTTGTATGCAGCAAACGGTTCTAGAATCAAAACCTTTGGTTCGAAAGGGTTAAGGTTAAATTTTGGTGTTGGTCGAAGTTTTGAATGGAATTTTTTAGTTGCAGAGGTTTCTCATCCTATTATAGGAGCGGATTTTTTAAAGCATTATGGGTTGTTAGTGGATATGCGAAATAATCGGCTTCTTGATGCTGCCTCAATGCTAGTGGCAAAGGGTTTGGCTTGTCCCGGACCAACATTTGGTTTGACCCTGGTTTCAGAGCAAACCCCTTTTTCAGAGATTATATCCTTGTACCCACAACTTACAAACCCAAATATGGTTAAAAATCCTAAGCCCCATCCTGTGACTCATTGGATCGAAACTAAAGGTCCCGCAGTGTTTTCCACTGCACGACGGTTATCTCCTGAAAAGCTGTTGGCTGTTAAGAAGGAATTTGGCGAACTACTCCGGCAAGGTATAATTAGACCTTCTAAAAGTCAATGGGCCAGTCCCATACACCTTGTACCTAAAAAACCTTCTGGGTGACGTATATGCGGGGATTACAGGAGGCTTAATTATATTACGATTCCTGATCGTTACCCCGTACCCCATATCCAGGATTTTACACATACTTTGAGTGGTAAAAGGGTGTTTTCAAAGATCGATCTCGTGAAGGCGTACCACCAGATTCCTATTGAACCGTGTGACATTAAAAAAACTGCAGTAATAACTCCCATTGGACTTTACGATTACACTTCCATGTGCTTCGGGTTAAGATGCGCAGCCCAAAGCTTTCAGCGCTTTATCGATAACGTCTTAAGGGGTCTTGATTGCTGTGTATCGTACATTGATGACATCATTATAGCTTCTGAAAGTGAGGAAAACCACAAGGCCGACTTGAAACAAGTCTTCCAGCGGTTAGTGGATTATGGACTGGTAATTAACCTTGATAAATGCGAGTTCGGTAAGACAAAAATCAGTTTCTTGGGTTTCCTTGTGTCTAAGGATGGTATCGAACCCCTACCCGAAAAGGTCAAAGCCCCCTGCTAGAATTTCCCCTACCTCACACGGTCGAAGAATTGCGTCGTTTCCTAGCAATGACAAACTTCTATCATAGTTTTTTAAGAGATGCAGCTAAAGTTCAAGCTAGTTTGCATACTCTTGCAAAGGGTGATGGAAAGCGCAGGAAGAAGGACAAAGCCGTTCTTTCATGGTCAGAGGAAGCCAAGTTGGCATTTCAGGTATGCAGAGATGCAATTTCTAATGCTGCACTTTTGGCACATCCTCTGCCTGATGCTTCTTTACATTTGGTCGTGGATGCTTCAGATTTCGCAATTGGTGGGGTTTTGCAACAGGTAATCAATGGGCAGGTTCAACCATTGGGATTTTTCTCACGAAAACTCAACGATGCCGAGTTACGCTATAGTTGCTATGACCGTGAACTATTAGCTGTCTATTCTTCAATCAAGTATTTTAGGCACATGATTGAGGGACGCGAGTGTGTTATTTTCACATATCATAAGCCTCTAATCTTTGCTTTTCAGCAAAAATGTGATAAACAATCACCTAGACAAATTCAACACTTAGAGTTTATAAGTCAATTTTCTACCGATATCAGGTTTGTGCCTGGTGCTGAAAATTCGGTGGCTGATAGTTTTTCACGCATTTGTGAGATCAACTTGTCAAGTTCTGGTGAAATTGATTACGAAAGTTTGGCAAAGGCCCAGTGCAATGATGAGGAGTTGCGATCTCTGCGCGAATCTGATTCTGGTCTTGAGTTGAGGTCACTAGCACTCGCTTCATCAGAGGTGATTTGCGATGTGTTCACTGGTCACATTCGTCCATATGTTCCTAATTCTTTTCGTAAGAGTATCTTTCAGACTTTGCATGGACTGTCGCATCCCGGCGCACGTGCATCTTTGGACATGTTGAGCAAAAGGTTCGTCTGGCCATCGATGTCAAGAGATATCAAGACCTGGTGCAAACAGTGCATCAATTGTCAAAAGGCTAAGGTTCAACGACACACAGTTTCTCCCACTGGTTCCTTTGATCTTCCTTCAGCTCGGTTCGCCCATGTGCATCTCGACATTGTTGGACCTCTACCGCCGTCGAAGGGTTTCGTCTACGCTCTGACAGCCATTGATCGCTTCACAAGGTGGCCAGAGGTCTTTCCAATGCAGGACCAGGCTGCGGCTACAGTGGCTGATACCTTCTACTCTGGCTGGGTTTCAAGATTTGGCGTTCCCGAGATCATCACCACTGACCAGGGACGGCAGTTTGAGAGTGACCTCTTCACCTCCCTTGCTAAATTTCTTGGTGTCATCAAGACACGAACCACAGCCTACAATCTGAAGTGCAATGGCACCGTGGAGCGCTTCCACCTGCACCTGAAGAGTTCCATCATGAGCCATGGAACAGAGCGATGGGTTCAAGTCCTGCCTACAGTGCTGCTTGGTATTCGGACGAGCTTGAAGGATGACATCGGAGCTACGACGGCGGATCTCGTTTACGGATGTTCTCTCTGTATTCCGGGTGAATTCCTTCGGGCCACATCACCTGGTGCTATATCGTCTCGTGCAGACCTTTTGGGAGATTTATGGCGGAAGATGAATGAGCTGAGACCCGTTCCTGCAAAGCATCACTCTACCAGGTCAGCTGTGTTTGTGAGTAAGGAGTTGGCTCAGACATCTCATGTGTTTGTACGGGTAGATGCCATACGACGACCGCTCCAGCAATCATACAACGGTCTGTACCCTGTAGTTGAACGTAAACCTAAGTTTTACACCTTGCTTATCAAGGGCAAGAGAGTCAGCGTGTCAGTTGATCGGCTGAAGCCTGCTTTTATCTTCATCCCTCCTGACGTTCCGCTACAAGAGCCCTCTGATGCAAGTACATCAAAGTCTTTCGAATCCACAGCTGAGAAGGTTAATGATGCTACCCAACACTTGACATCTTCTCTACGCAAGGGTGTTGTCACAAGATCTGGTCGTCACGTACGTTTTGTCGTCCCTTATCAGTCCGGAGACTGACTTCGGGACTAGGGAGGGGCTACTGTGGCATCAATGCTATATGACGTTTAGTGAACTATGTTTTGTGACGCACGGCGGAAGAATAAGATTGGCCTGTTATAAATAGCCTGTTGACCTTCCTGCATTCCCTTATACCTCTCTGCTGCTTAGCATGGTGTGTCCGTGCTGTCTGTTACTCGTGGCACACGTTTAGAATAGTTTTTTACCTCTTATTATGTTAATAAAGTTTTGTTGAGTTTTAGAACGTTTAATGCTTTCTTCGAGGCCGACGCTATCTACCGGTTTTAGTGGTTAGATGGATAAGGCGGCCAGCTGCTGAATGGAATCCTGCACAAGTTAGTTTAGCGCCAAAATTAGGCGACCGATGCCAAATATTGTTCGTCTCCTGCAATTTAGACCCTGTTAGTTTTCCTAAGCAATTACTGTGTACTGTCAACCCTCTATGTCCTTCCCATCCCTGCTTGTATACTAGTTTTTTGACTCCAGAATATTCAAAACCCGCTTACCAACCACCCTATTACCTATCAAGCTTAAATGCAAATTGTCCCTGCTTATCCAATCCCTCTTACGCGTAAACTCACATTTTGTAAAAGAGAAAACATATCTTGGCAACTTTGTAAACAGAATAAATAAGTTGCATGAAGTTGAAAATGTTATTTTTATGAATATTTTTGAACATTTCACCAATGGTGAAATTGTTTTTAAGAGTTGGAATTTTTCCAAAATCTTGATACAAAATGAAATTAACAGGAAATAAAAATGCTATCTCTCTATATTAAAAAAATGTTACCGCCGCCGCAGAATTGAAAACTGTGCTATTTAGCTCGATTCTTAGACGGTTTCCCGAGAAAGTACTGATCGGAAAAAAACAAAATTGACATGGTTTGTTCTTCATCGTATTCCCTGGACAATTATTAAGATTTTTTTCCGATGCGGCTATTAGTTTAGGGTTTACTAAGTGTTAAAATTGAAGAAGCGAAATTTCTTCCGCGAGTGAGCAAAACACATACACATTTTCAGTCTTCAGCCGTGAGTTTTTTTTAAAGAGTACCTCTCAACGTAAATTTTTGCAGCTCGTCGAGTTTTTTTTTTTAATTTCAATTTGGTTCTTGATAATATTTTTTGAAATTCGGGAAAAATCAGGACATTTTTGTTACTTTTTTTTAAAACTGCCGTATCTATATTTTATTACTATTATTTTTTAATTTTTAAAATATAGCACTATATACCTCAGAATGTACTCTTTCTTACGGTACTATTATTTTTTATATCGGTTAATAATTAAATTGGATGCAATCAAAAGTTGGTCATACAAAATTCTGAATCTTTGGATATTTTCGCTACTTTTTGTTACTACCGTTAACTAAAACTGTCATATCTATATCGTATTACTATTAGTTTTTTATTTTGAAAATAGCGCAGTATACCTCAGACTGTACTCTTTCTTACGGTACCATTATTTTAAAAATTGGTTCATAAATAAATTCGATGCAATCAAAAGTTGGTGACACAAATTTCGTATTTTTTATTTCGCTTAGCAAATTCGCGGAGCATTGTATTCGCGGAGGGTTGTATTTTTGACTATCGGGTTTGCCAGATATCAAATTTATCGTAGCAACAATTGTCATAAAAACGATTTCTTTTTATTTGGCGAGGAAAAAGGCTCGCTTTTTTCACTCTGTTCTCAGACGTTTTACCGAGAAAGTACAAAGTACACATCGTAAAGTTTGGAGATTAACAGGGTTTACTTAAAATTGTACAGGGAACAAGATGCAGAAGATTTTTTACTGATGCGGCTATTAGTTTAGGGTGCATTAAGTGTTAAAGCAAAAAAGAGTGAAATCACTTGCGTAAGAGGTATTGGTTTGCAAAGCAAACCAAACGGGATTGCGTAGCAACCCACGACGCCATCTTGGATATGGACGTCATTGACGCAATCTTACATTTGGCGATGTTTTGGAAAAAGTCGCCAATATGGACCGTACAGTAAACGATAACCCGTGTTGTCTTACCCTCTTATTATGTTAATAAAGTTTTGTTGAGTTTTAGCGTTTAATGCTTTCTTCGAGGCCGACGCTATCTACCGGTTTTAGTGGTTAGATGGATAAGGCGGCCAGCTGCTGAATGGAATCCTGCACAAGTTAGTTTAGCGCCACAATTAGGCGACCGATGCCAAATATTGTTCGTCTCCTGCAATTTAGACCCTGTTAGTTTTCCTAAGCAATTACTGTGTACTGTCAACCCTCTATGTCCTTCCCATCCCTGCTTGTATACTAGTTTTTTGACTCCAGAATATTCAAAACCCGCTTACCAACCACCCTATTACCTATCAAGCTTAAATGCAAATTGTCCCTGCTTATCCAATCCCTCTTACGCGTAAACTCACATTTTGTAAAAGAGAAAACATATCTTGGCAACTTTGTAAACAGAATAAATAAGTTGCATGAAGTTGAAAATGTTATTTTTATGAATATTTTTGAACATTTCACCAATGGTGAAATTGTTTTTAAGAGTTGGAATTTTTCCAAAATCTTGATACAAAATGAAATTAACAGGAAATAAAAATGCTATCTCTCTATATTAAAAAAATGTTAGCGCCGCCGCAGAATTGAAAACTGTGCTGTTTAGCTCGATTCTTAGACGGTTTCCCGAGAAAGTACTGATCGGAAAAAAACAAAATTGACATGGTTTGTTCTTCATCGTATTCCCTGGACAATTATTAAGATTTTTTTCCGATGCGGCTATTAGTTTAGGGTTTACTAAATGTTAAAATTGAAGAAGCGAAATTTCTTCCGCGAGTGAGCAAAACACATACACATTTTCAGTCTTCAGCCGTGAGTTTTTTTTAAAGAGTACCTCTCAACGTAAATTTTTGCAGCTCGTCGAGTTTTTTTTTTTAATTTCAATTTGGTTCTTGATAATATTTTTTGAAATTCGGGAAAAATCAGGACATTTTTGTTACTTTTTTTTAAAACTGCCGTATCTATATTTTATTACTATTATTTTTTAATTTTTAAAATATAGCACTATATACCTCAGAATGTACTCTTTCTTACGGTACTATTATTTTTTATATCGGTTAATAATTAAATTGGATGCAATCAAAAGTTGGTCATACAAAATTCTGAATCTTTGGATATTTTCGCTACTTTTTGTTACTACCGTTAACTAAAACTGTCATATCTACAGGGTGGTCCCGAATTCATGGTACAAACTTTAATGGTAGGTACAGGACATTGTAACAATGATTTATTGTATAGGAATGTATAGTCGCAAGTGACGCGGTGAGGCGTAAACAGGGGAAATAAAAGGAAAGAGAAATGGAGTGATCGGTTGGTATCATTTCCGGTAGAGGGCAGTAGATGTCTAGCCGCTGTTGAACATGATGCATCGCAGTAGGGAAAAGCGCCATTCACAATAGTGCTGCTGTAGACGATGGGTGACTTTACGTATGCAGAAAAAGCAGACATGCATTACATGTACGGCCGTGCAAATGGTAACGGCAGAGCTGCGTTACGAATGTATCGCGCGGAGTATCCTGATCGACGAATGCCGGATCATAGAATTTTTCAACGGTTACATCGTCAACTTTGTGAAACAGGTGCGTTCGACGTCAACAGACATGGCGCTGGTCGAGTAAGAGCTGTACGCACTCCAAGGCTGGAAGAAAGCATCTTGAACATTGTGGCTGATAGACCCGAGTCAAGCACAAGAACTGTTGCGCGTGACGTAGGTGTGAGTCATCAGACTGTATGCAGAGTGTTAAACGAAAATCGCTTACACCCCTTCCATTTTCAGAAAGTACAAGCATTGAATCCGGCAGATTATCCTCGCCGCGTGAACTTCTGCCTGTGGGTGATGCAGCAATGTGCGTTGCAGCCGGATTTCATAGATTATGTGCTATTTACAGATGAAGCGACATTTTCACGTGAGGGTGTCTTTAATGCGCACAATTCCCATGTGTGGGCAACCGATAATCCACATGCAACGCGTCGACATGCGTTTCAACAACGTTTCAGTATTAATGTGTGGGCTGGTATTGTGAACGACTTTTTGATTGGCCCATACTTACTACCCACGCGGCTCACTGGCGGAAGGTATCTTATTTTTCTGAAAGAAGTGTTACCACAACTGCTGCATGATGTTCCGATCGCCATTCGTAACCGCATGTGGTTTCAGCACGATGGGGCGCCAGCACACTTCAGCATTGATGTACGGAATTACCTGAATGCCACGTTTGGTACTCGATGGATTGGGCGTGGTGGACCAGTCCCTTGGCCACCCCGATCTCCCGATTTATCGAGCCTCGATTACTTTTTATGGGGACATCAAAAGCATCTTGTTTATGAGACTCCAGTTGACTCAGATGAGGATCTCGTCGCTCGCTTATCTGTAGCTGCTGCAGGTGTGCGTGAAATACCAGGCATCTTTGAACGTGTACGCCAATCGCTCCACCGACGCTGTCAAGCATGTATCGATACTGGTGGACGCAATTTTGAACAATTACTGTAAACATGACACTTGTCAACAACGCTTTCAATAAAATCTTTGTTTTTCCTTTCGGCCGTTATTTCCCCTGTTTTCGCCTCACCGCGTCACTTGCGACTATACATTCCTATACAATAAATCATTGTTACAATGTCCTGTACCTACCATTAAAGTTTGTACCATGAATTCGGGACCACCCTGTATATCGTATTACTATTAGTTTTTTATTTTGAAAATAGCGCAGTATACCTCAGACTGTACTCTTTCTTACGGTACCATTATTTTTAAAATTGGTTCATAAATAAATTCGATGCAAATTTCGTATTTTTTATTTCGCTTAGCAAATTCGCGGAGCATTGTATTCGCGGAGGGTTGTATTTTTGACTATCGGGTTTGCCAGATATCAAATTTATCGTAGCAACAATTGTCATAAAAACGATTTCTTTTTATTTGGCGAGGAAAAAGGCTCGCTTTTTTCACTCTGTTCTCAGACGTTTTACCGAGAAAGTACAAAGTACACATCGTAAAGTTTGGAGATTAACAGGGTTTACTTAAAATTGTACAGGGAACAAGATGCAGAAGATTTTTTACTGATGCGGCTATTAGTTTAGGGTGCATTAAGTGTTAAAGCAAAAAAGAGTGAAATCACTTGCGTAAGAGGTATTGGTTTGCGAAGCAAACCAAACGGGATTGCGTAGCAACCCACGACGCCATCTTGGATATGGACGTCATTGACGCAATCTTACATTTGGCGATGTTTTGGAAAAAGTCGCCAATATGGACCGTACAGTAAACGATAACCCGTGTTGTCTTACCCATTTTTTTTTAAAGTAAAATATTACGCAATTTTTTCTGATATTGCACAGATATTTGGCGACATTGTGAAAACAATGTACAGCTGATATTGGCGAATATTTATTTTTGAGCTGAAGCTATGGGTGGAGTGGTCGTTCACGGTAAGAAGGCGATTTGTCGCCAAATATGGTAACTTTCACGTTATGCGGATTTTCTTCATATCTGCCGTTTTTGTTGTGGCAACCCTATCTGATGTTACGGAATTCGGCCGCCATCTTGATTTGGCGACAAAAATTAGTTGGCGACAAACGTCTTACCGTGAACGACCACTCCACCAAGCTATGCTTGGTCACGTGTTCGTTGTTTGGGTTGCCGGTACCGGTAGCCATTATATTATGAAAAATTGACATGCAAACACGCATGTTACTCTGCATAAAAGTATTCTAATTCTTTTTTCCTGCTGAAAAAAAAAATGGTATGTAAGAAAAAACAGGTGAGATGCAGCCGCCGAGACCGCGGCGATATTTCGCCGAATCTAGCAGTGAATAAGAGCAGCCATCCCTAAAAATTGCAAGTCCGATAAGGTAAACATCTTGGGGTTATCGTTTACTGTACGGTCCATATTGGCGACTTTTTCCAAAACATCGCCAAATGTAAGATTGCGTCAATGACGTCCATATCCAAGATGGCGTCATCAACACAACATACATAGGAACAAGTAAACAAAACTTTTGTATCCAATTTTCTGATTCTGTAAACGCAAAATCCACACTGAACCTTTGCAAATATGAAAATGAAAATGAGGAATGCACAAATAAACAATAAACTGTAAAGAAAACTAACTTGCCCATCACTTCCGCTAGCTCCATACGATTTCTCCGCTGTTTCGGTTGTCATGATTATTTGCTCCCTTCGCCTCATCGCATGTTAAGGGCGGGTAAACACGCATTTTTGCATCCACAAAAGCCATAAGTTTTTTTTTTCACCATTCATATACGACGAGATATATATACAATTAGTGCAGATATACTTATTTAACGATGGTGTAATTCCCACAGTAATTAAAATCGAAAGGAACAGAGCGTCGAAAAGGGATGGTAACGGAAATCAAAGAGCGATCCAAAAAACGCACGTGCTAACGAAGGGAGCAGTCGATACTTATTTAACGATGGTGTAATTCCCACAGCAATAAAATCGAAAGAAATGGAGCGTCGAAAAGCGATGCTGCAGGAACGTTTAAAAGCGATGGTAACGGAAACGATCCAAAAAACACACTTGCCAACGAAGGGAACGGTCGGTACAGCTACACTCTGCGTTTATGAGTGATGGCAACGGCTTGGCGATTTTTTTTGGCGCACTTCTAGTAGCGAGTTACGATAAATTAAGGCAACCCGTTTCTCGTTTCGGTTGTTATGGTTTTCATGGCAACCTCGACAAACGGAAACTTTCAATTTTCATTTTGAATATTCTAGAAAGTTCTTCCAAAATCCGTTCAAGTCGTTTGATTTCATTGATTCCTTTGAAATTTTTTCTTTCCTCCCATTGGTTATTTTGATTTTAAAATATCCTTTGATTGCATTGGCCGTTTAAATTATTTTTTTCTTTGATACCATTGGTTTATTTATTTGTATTTCTACAGTTGTGGAATTTTTATTTCATAATAATTTTTTTTCACGGCAGAGTTCTGACATGTATTGTTTTTCGCATTTGTGGAATATTCTTGTGTCGTAATTTTTTTTCTCGGGACCGTTCTGATGTATCAGGTTGTATTATTTCTTGCTTTTTTTCTTTTAAAAATCTTTTTCTTTTTCAACTTGCCTACTGTATTTAGTGTAATTGATAAGTTTCATGGTATTCTTTACCCAACATTCGTAGCTTAGTTTCTCTGCTGGTTCCCAAATGTGTTTTGATATGTGCTTAAGTTTACTACTTTTTGTGAAAGTTTTTTAAAATATTATTTTCAAAACGTTCTGAAAATGTTTAAAAACTGTGTTGTAAAAAGAAAAAAGTTTTGACAGTAAAAGAGTTAGGAATTAATTATTTCCTTGGCGACTTTAGAAGTGCGCCAAAAACAATCACCAAGGCCGTTGCCACCGCTCATAAACGTAGACTGTAACTGTACCGAACGGTCAAAGGAATGGTATTTGAAAAAAACGGTCGAAAAGGAGTGGGTGGTATTTGAAAACCCCGGGGTGAAGGGACTTAGATAGGGTTGTAATAAATAAAATATAGCCAAAATTCAATACATTTGGTGATATTCGCATGTTTGGCGACAAAAATCAAAATTGGCACGATATCACGGTTTTCAAATATAGGGTAACCAAAAAACGAATTTGTAGAGCCAGGTTACCAGTTTTGGCGAGAAATCTAGATGGACCGTACAGTAAAGGTCACCCACAACACGTTGTCATTCTTTACAGTATTATTACATGATTATAATGTTATTAAAAACGTTATTTACAGTCTTCCTCGTTATATAAAACTTAACGATATCTGCCAATATCGACAGATATCGTAATTCCGACATTCACAATATTGGCCAATGTTGTTGTGCTACCTGGGTACGAAATTTTGAGCCACGGTCTGATCACGAGGTAACACTTGAGCTGATAATGCACTGTGATTAAAAACATGACAAGTATTGAAAACAATACTTATTAGGAAAGGCAATTAATCTACCGTACCTTCTTTTTCACTTGTCTTGCTTTAACTTCTACTTTAACCCGGGTCGTTGAATAAGAATAACTTCTGTTTTATACTTTAGAGCAATCTATACTCACAAATTAGTGTTGTAACTAGTTATTCTAAGTGTTAACGTGTTTTGTTATAACTGTAACTTTTTTGTATTAGTTCTATCTTTTAAGTGGCTCGTGCTGTTTTTCGCTAGCTTTAATTATGATCTCTTTTTTGTTACGGTTCTTTCTTTTTTCAATAAAGTAACGTTAGATTATCTCTGCTAAATAACATCGTTCAAATAATTATTCAAACAGGTTATGGGCCATCAACTCGCTGGAACCTGTGCTAGTAAGTAGATCGATGAGTTTTTTAATAGAATAATAGATTCACTACATTTGGAAGCAATTGCTACCGCTATTAGGCTTAGCTATACCGCTAACGATAGACTGCTATTGCTTAGCCAAACTTGTGTCTAGTTCGACAGTATTTGTGATTATAATTAAGAACTCGTTTCACCTCAAGCAAACGATTCCAGAAAGAATGGATTTAACAAGACACGTTAAATTATTAACTGGAGAATCTGACTGGCCAATTTGGAAAAGAAAAATTAGAGACTTGCTAGATTACCATGAAGGAGCTCTAGAAGTGATTGAGGGCAAGCTAGTCAAGCCAGAACCTTTGCTCAACTCAGAAAATGCAGATGCAATCAAGGATCACAAGCAACAGTGTGATTTCTACCGCAAGGCAAATAGTTATGCCAAGTCTATGATCGCAAGTACGGTTACTGATACAGTGTATCAGAAAATAATGGACAAAGAGACTGCATGTGAGGCTTGGGAAGCTCTAAAACAGCAGTTTGAAGCCACTTCAAAAGATCAGCTATTCAAAATTTGTACAGAATTTTTTGCTTTTAACTGGTCACTTTGCGATGATGTTTCCACACACATTGCTAAACTCAGGAGTCTGTGGAACGAGCTGAACAACGGTCTCAAAGATAGAGGTGAAAACAAGCTACCAAATCTAATGCTAGTGTGCAAAGTTTTAAATATTTTGCAAAGCAGCTTTGAGACGTTTAAGTCCAGTTGGATGTTGTTAGCCAAAAATGAGGACCGGACTTTCGATGAACTTACAAATCAGCTGTGCATGTTTGAGAGGAATTTTGCAAAATCTAAAACGAGTGAAAGAACCATTCAGGAAGCTTTGCCAGCTACTAACCAAGACAGGCATAAGCAAGATGGCAAGGGTAGATTCCTGAAGCAATCAAGGAAAGGAGACGTCTGCAACTATTGCAACAAAAGGGGACACTGGGTGAAAGACTGCCGAAAGTGGATTTCCGATGGAAGACCGAGCAGGAAAAAACCAGTGAATGGAAACATGGAGACTGCCAATGTGTCCCTGATGTCCATCTGTGGTGAAGTCTGTGCTGCTGAAATGGATTTAACGTCCTTCTGGGTTGATAACGGAGCAACTCGTCATATCACAAATTGTCCAGAGTATTTTGTAGAGTTTACTAGTTTCCATAGTCCTTGTGTTGCATTAAGGCTGCTGGAAAAGAAACCTTGGCTGCACTCGGAAAAGGCACTATTTGTGTAAAGACCACTATTAATGAGAAATGCCAAGAAATTCAACTACAAGATGTCTGGTATGTGCCCGAGATAAGCAGAAACTTGTTTTCAGTTCTGGCTGCTCAAGATAGGAATGTCAATAGTGAATTCAGGTCATCCCCTACTGAGTGTTGGCTAATAGTCAATGGAGTAGCTGTACTATATGGAACACGAAGTGTAAATGGAACTCTCTTCAAGGCTGCTATTGAACCGATTGTGCCTGAGAAAGGAGCAGAAGTAAATGCAGTTGTGGAAGACAGCTCCTTGTTGCAGCTGTATCATGAAAGATGGGGACATCAAGATAAACGCCACATCAAAGATATATTGCAAAAAGAACTGGGAATCAGTGTTCGCCTAGATAACGAACCCTGTGAATCATGTGTTTATGGCAAAGCACATCGATTACCATTCGGAACCAGAAAGAAAGCTTCCCATCCTGGTGAACTGGTTTCAGCTGATGTGTGTGGACCCTTTGATTACTCATTTCAAAAGAAACTATTCTTGGTTGTATTCAAAGATAGTTATACCAAATTTCGCTATAGTTTTGTAATTAAGGAAAAATCAGAAGTAAAGAATGTGCTTAAGCAAATGCTCGCTCATGCTAAAAACTTAGGGCATTCTGTTAAAGAATTTCTCAGTGACAATGGGGGTGAATTTGACAACAAAGAAGTTTGTGCCGTTTTATGCCAAGAAGGAATCACGCAAAGACTAACTGCACCTTACACGCCAGAGCAAAATGGCGCCAGTGAACGTGAGATGCGCACCATTGTAGAAATGGCAAGAACATTCAAATATTCAAATCCTGATGCCAATTATCCTGCTGCAATGTGGGCTGAACTCGTTACCTCTGCTGTATATATTTTGAACAGAACAGGCAAATCATCAGTGGAAGGTGCTAGCCCATATGAATTGTGGATGAAAAAGAAACCTCGCCTGAAACATTTGCGAGTGATGAGTTCCACTTGCTATGTTCATGTTCCTGTTCAAAAGAGAAGGAAAATGGACAAGAAAGCTGTCAAGGGCTATCTTGTTGGATATGACGGTGATGAGTGTTACAGGATTTGGTTGAAAGGAGAGAACCGAGTGATTTTCTCAAGAGATGTAATTTTTCAAGAGAAATCTAGCAAATATCACCACATTGAACTGATGATAAAAGGACTTCCTGATGAGGGAAAGTCCGATGAGGAGAAATTAATTGGAAAACAAAAATCTCAAAGCGATTCTGAAGATGAATCAGAAGAAAATGAGCCAGGAGTGCCAGGAACAAGTGATGTCGAAGAAGACAATGGTAAGGAGCTCAAAAATTCAGGTGATAGACAGTTGCGAAACCGTTCTCTATTACACCAGCCTGCGCGTTTTGAGGACTACATTATGGAAGCCGAATCATTTATTTATGAGACTGATAGTCCTGGAACATTTGAAGAGGCAGTTAATGGCAAAGAAAGTGTAAACTGGAAGAAAGCCATGGACAATGAATTGACTTCTCATAAAGAAAACCAAACATGGGAGCTGACTGATCTACCAGCAGGAAGCAAGGTTATACCATGCAGATGGGTCTACAAAATCAAGACAAATCCAGATGGCAGCATCAACAAATACAAAGCTAGGCTTGTCGTGAAAGGTTACAGTCAACGCCAAGGCATTGATTACAGTGAAACTTACAGTCCAGTAGCAAAGTTGGGAACAATACGTGCAATATTGAGCATTGCTGCTGAGGAGAAAATGTATTTGTCGCAGTTTGACGTATCAACAGCCTTTCTGTATGGAGAACTTGATGAAACCATCTACATGCAACAGCCAGAAGGCTATAAGGATGGAACAGGACGCGTTTGCAGGCTCAAGCGCAGCTTGTATGGTCTGAAACAGGCTCCACGTTGCTGGAACAAGTGTTTTGGCCAGTTTTTGCTGACACTTGGTTTTAAAGCAAGTGATGCTGACCCGTGTCTATATATTAAAGAAGAGAACGGTAATAAAGTACTCATAGTGTTATATGTTGACGATGGACTGGTTGCTGCAACTAACCAAGAGGACATGGATGCATTCCTTAAAGAATTAAAAGCTAGATTTAAGATGTGCATTGGAAAAGTTTCCTGCTTTCTGGGACTTGAAATTGAACGTCACAAAGATGGCTCTATTGAAATTAATCAGAAAGGATATGCCAGAAAAATCCTCCAGCGGTTTGGATTTGAAGGGTGCAAACCTGCACTAACTCCCATGCTAAAGGAATCTAAGTTCCTGAAACCTGAGGACACCAACAGACCGGATTTCCCATATCGTCAGGCGGTTGGTGCCTTAATGTATCTGATGGTGGGAACAAGGCCAGATATAGCTTACAGTGTTGGGTTTCTATCCAGGTCACTAGAAAATCCATCTACAGAGGATATTGTGAGAGTAAAGAGAGTGTTCCGCTACATAGCAGGTACAACTAATCTGGCAATCACTTACCATGTAACTGGTACAAGTAGAGTGCTGGAATGCTACAGTGATGCAGATTTTGGTGGATGTTCTAATACAGGAAGATCAACATCTGGTTCAGTAATGGTATACGCCGGAGGTGCAATTTCTTGGCACAGTCAGAGACAATCTGTTTTAGCCACTTCAACCACAGAGGCTGAAGTTGTGGCAGCATCTGAGGCAGTCAAAGAAGTCCTTTGGCTTACAAGACTGTATCAGGAAATAGTGAACCTAAAAGAAGTGCCCTCACTTCAAGTAGACAATCAAGCAGCTGTAAAGCTTGCCCACAATCCGGAATATCATCGAAGGACCAAACATATCGAAATCAAGCATTTCTTTATTCGTGAAAAAGTGATGGAAGGCAAGGTGCATGTTGAAAAAGTATCAACCGAAAGACAACTTGCTGATATTATGACCAAGCCATTAACCAAGCCTCGGTTATTGATCTTGTGTCAACAAATGGGACTTATGAACTAATCAATCAAAAACCCAATTAACAAGGGAAAGTGTTGTAACTAGTTATTCTAAGTGTTAACGTGTTTTGTTATAACTGTAACTTTTTTGTATTAGTTCTATCTTTTAAGTGGCTCGTGCTGTTTTTCGCTAGCTTTAATTATGATCTCTTTTTTGTTACGGTTCTTTCTTTTTTCAATAAAGTAACGTTAGATTATCTCTGCTAAATAACATCGTTCAAATAATTATTCAAACAATTAGCAATGAAAGCAAAAGGCCTTTTTATATTTACAAACTTAAAACATTTATTGCTATCATTAAGTATTTACACAAGAATATGTACATGTTTAAGCATTATCATGTTGGCAAGCATCAGCTCTCGTGACATAACACAATCTGCCGCCAAAAGGGAGTTCAAAAAACAAAGGTTAGTTTTCGCAGCAGTGCCGCCACCTACAGTCAGCAAAATAATTAGTCTAGTTCGCAGTTGTTCGCGACAACAAGTATGCGCTTCCATAGCCAATCGGATAGGCAATTTGTTATTTACCCTTAACCGCCCACATGATCCGTCTATTTCATATTAAAGTCGATTGTCTTCGTATCTTTCCCTTCGGGTAATTTGGTAATTTTAGTTAACGTCGTACTAGAGCAACACAACGGGCTATTGACGACGGTCCGGGATCAGTCCCTTAGGGGAAAGATCCGAGGACAAAACATCGTAATTTTGAACCACGGTCAGATGACGAAGCAACACCTGAGCTGGCACCACACTCTCCAAACTAATACGCTAACCCAGCGTGAGGACTTTCGACCACGACAGATTAAAGGTGCACCAGCCGCCTCTACAACATACGCTTACAAACATCCATGCCCGGACCCGGATTCGAACCAGGAACCTTCCGATCTAGAGGCTAACACCTTAACCACTATACCGGTTGGTCGGCTTTCCCTTCGGGAGTTGATTCCGGACTGTCACCGACATCTCGTTTCGTTTCTTCAGTGTGACTTTAATTAAAAAATACATCAAAATACAAACCAACCAACCAATTTTCGCCTATGACATCATAGTCGTTTGCAGAGCTTCTTTACTTCTGTAACTTCAACTTGCTAGAGATTGACAAGACAAGATGTTGATAATTATTACATTGAAGTGTGGAACATGAATTTATATTCCAGGTGATTATTCTTTACTCGACGATAGACTTTGATCTCTGCTCTTCTACATGCTAGAATAATTTCCATTTTGTTTGCTTTGCTGTGATCTTCACATTTTATTGCTGCTTTTAATATCAAATGTTCGTTTTTTCCCCATTAATTTATTCGCTTGTTAACTTCGCGAACTCGAAAATTGTTATTTGAAAACGAAGTTATAATATCTTAAGGAAAAAAAGTTTCGTTCCTTTTGATTGAATCCTTCCCAATTTATTTCTGTACAAATGTTTTGACGTGTTTGTGATCTCGTGGATCCTTTTAAAATTCGTTTCAAACGCAATTCTAATTCGGCCAATTTCTTGTTTTTAAATTTTAAATTAACTTGGTTCAAAATTTGGCGTGCATCGAACCAGTAATTTTGTGTTAATTCGACTTCAGTCCTCTTTCCTCCAACACTGTTTTCAAAGTTCATCTTGTGCAATCAGTCTACTAACTATTATTGGACTTATTATGATTAGATAAAGTAACACATGACATGAGTGATATCTCATTTGAATCCTGTAACTCTTACAACCATAAAAGTGAATGATATGTTTCAAAACCAGATTTCTGTTTCATTGTAGAAATGTGACACAACTCTGTTTATTTTTAACTGCCTGAAATATTTTCTTAACCATAGAAAAGGATAATAAAACACCAACACCAAAATAACAACACCCTTGAAAGAGTCCATGTCTCTTATTGGGTTTGTTTGCTGGACTGAAATGATCATTTTACCTACATCTTGCGTAGCCTGCAAGATGTAGGTTAAATTCCTCTAACCACAGTATTACTCTTAATTGTTGAATTAAAAAAAGATGGCATGTATCATGTATATTTATGTGCCACGATTTGATAAATAAAGCTCTTCCAAGAATGTATGGTGTCATTTTCACTAAACCAGAGGTGCATCCTGAGTGATCGGAAACTAATCTTCTCTATTTCTATTCCAACCAAAAGGCCTTAGTGTCAAATGAACATTATATTAAATTATTTGTGTGTTATGACATCTGCATTTTAGGTACTGAGCAAATTTTGAATTGACTTGTATCGAGTTGCTTCAGTGTGTAATTTGAATTATTTTGTGACTAAATATTTTCAGGGAGGGCTTGATGGACCCTTCCTTTGTGTTCAAGGAAAGAGAGTTGTCTTTCCATTCCATGGGGGACATAGACGAATGCTTCTTCACTTGCCACTCAATTTCCAGACCAATTTTTATATCGTGTGGAACAAATGGCCCAAAAGACTGGAACAAGCATAGACGAACAACAAGCTGCACAATATATTTTCAACGATAACATACACGTATTTCTGCTGTCATTACCATTACCTACTAGACGGCTTGTTCTTATTGCACGTCTTGCATTTGCTATTCTAGGTTTGCTCATACACATTTGTTTATGAATGAAACCAATCCATCCTGCCATTAACCATTTGCTATCTTTTAACTTGTTCATGTTTTAAACGTCGATATTTTAACACCTCGTTACCAATTTTATCGGATTGGTTGTGTCATGGACGGTGCAGAAGGGGAGTGCTGCTTCCAAGATCACCCACCTAATCCATCACTCTTTTCCTCCATTCATCATCCAAGATTTTTAACACCTCTGTAGTTGATAAGATTTCAAATTGAAATTCATAAAGTTTTATCCAAGATAGTAATCCCATTTTAGTAATAATTTTTTTTTAATGTGGTTTTGCTCGTCTCGATTTAAATTTCACCCTTATTTATTAAAAATTTGGTGGAGTGGTAGCATCCGATATGTTAGGCCGCCAAAGCGATTGTTTACGCCAAATCAAGATGGCGGCCGATGTAAGCAATTCCAAGATAGCCGCCATATACAACGTGAACCTTTGCATACAGTGCATAAATAATAATAATAATTTGTTTAAAAATTAAGAAAAAAGCAATATAAATTTCACTTGAAAATTTTCTAATATTTCAGTCTGGTTTTCTCCGAACATGTACGCAATTTTGCGTCAATTTCATCCTAGTTTTGTCACTTAAAAAAAAAAATTAAATAAAAAAAAATAATTTATAATTGTTAAAAAAAAAACTGTGATTTTTTTTAAAACGTCCTGATTTTCATCAATTTTTAATTAGAAACTTTGCAATGCATAGAAAATTCAAAACAAGAAATCTTTTTTTAATAAGGTAGTTCTTTTCTGTGATCATAATCCACACAAAGGTTTTTGATGAGAAAAAAAAATCTAAAAATTCTTCTGCTATCCATAAGTGTGAAAAAATATTTTTTCACAATTTTCTAGCAATTAGCATTATGTGAGCAACTCAATGGGGATATTCCAGGTTATAGAGCCATATATGGAAAAGCAAGACAAATATTTTTATTGTAACGACTTTACAAGAGGAAATTGATTAATAGAGAAGTCAAAGCGTATTGCGCTTAAGGTTTCAATGCGTTTAAACCAGTATACCGGGAGAAATTTGTTTGTAGATAAGTCACAGCGTATAACGCGCGATCCCCGGGCGAGGACCTTTCACCGTTGGCTTCCATGCGTATAAGTCACCGTATTGGGTGCCCACCCAAGCATAGTCCAGTGTTTGTAATATAACCAAAAGCTAAACAAAAATCAAACTTACCCTCATAGCCGGGTCCTTGAAATTCTGACTATGGTTAACAGTCATATGCTCGAATCGATAACCCTTGAACTCTTTGTCCTTCGGGTATTGATACCAGCATATGACTTCCAATAGTCAGAAATTTTTGTAGTTCCTTGCAAAATTCAGCTCCGAATTACCTCAGCCAAAACTTTCTGGTTCCTATTTTTCACCTCAACCATAAAACATTTATCCGTCCCTCGTTCAAGTCCTCCAAACACCCATTTACCCTCCAATTTCTTACTCCTGTTATACTTTCTTTTGCCAAACTTTTGTTCTATCTTTCTACATTTCCACTCCTACCTATCACCAGCATCCTTTCTCAATGTTAAAATCATATCATTCTCACATGAAAGACATCTCACCCTCTTCCCAATCAAGCTACTACATGTTTGCAAAAAAAAAAAAAAACATTTTCTAACGTTTAATAACACTATCCACTGCTATATCAAATCAACTAAGGGGAAATGAGCAACCAAAAGGGGAAAAAAAATTCTAAATTCCAATCTGCAATTTCAAAAATCAAATTTAATCCAAATTTTAATTGAAATTTAAATAAAGTGACAAATTTAAAAAATTGTAACTTACAATCTGCTTTCCAAACTTATCCTAAAAATTTTGAAAATTAATAAAACAAGTCGATTTGATAAATCAAGAGCAAAATTCATATGCACCCAACAATTTCAAAGACTGTCTAAATTTTAATTCCGTTCTACATTAAAAATAAAAGTGGAAAAGCGTATTTTCTTCCTTAACCAATCATGAGACCCGTTTATTATCGTCAGGAGAAAATATCTAGGGTTGCCTTAAAACTAAGAAAAGCGCGAAAACGGGAAGGTTACCACAATTGGCAATACATCGCTCGAAAGTTGTAACGTATCGGATACTACATACCATCCAAAAAATTTTTAAGCAAACATATTTGTTTTATTTACATTTCTTATTCTAGTGTTGGTTTGATTATTCCATTTTCTGATTTTATTGTCTTGTGTTAGGCACAGCTTATCCTTTTCTGGATTTTGTGCCATAAAACTCAAATCAACGTACCAGACCGATTTTTCTACTCAATTGTTTCTCCAAACTTCCATGAAAAGACCCTTTATTTTTGTTACCATTTGGGAGCCCTCCTCTGTACATAAGTACACAGTACTGCAGTTTTAACTTTTAGTTTAAAGATTAAGCATGCATACTAAGTGGAGTAATTGCAGATTGTAAATGTATTACACTTTGATTTTACAGAGGTTAAAGATGAAGTAATAAACAATGATGTGTAAAGTAAACTAAAGAGAGTAGAAAAAAAAACTGTTGATGACCTTTCAGGTTTAAACCTTTTTCTGACTCCTTACCCTTGAATGTTTTAATTTTTCGAATAATTTCGAAAAAAGGCACTAATTGTGTCGTTGACATCGTGTCATCGGCAGATTTGGTGTATCTGCAACAAAAATTTTGTTTTCCAACAGGAGTCGGTAAAGATCGAAGGACTTAGACGCCTGTCGTTGACAAAAGTTGCAGTGTTTTTTCTGTATAGCAGTCATTCCCCTGCTATCCCCTGTGCTATCAAATATATCCCCACTGCTATCAAAGCCTCACGAACTTCTGGCACAAAGTAACTTCATGTGTTTCTTTAACCAGAATGACTGCTCTATAATTGTTGTCCGGGTTCACAATCTCATACCCTGTTATGATCAAATTTTCAAAACTGCAGCTGGCCATTCTCAAAAAGTTCTCAATACTCTCATCTGATCTTACTACACCTGACAAAGGGCCAAAGCTATCTTTATTTAAATCATAACAGCTCAGTTTCACTGTACCGAGCTCTTGCCTTTGATGATGGTCTTGCCAAGTACCTCCGTTGTTTCGACATAGTTATGCTGGTTGCTGCTGTAAGCACAACATCCTCACACATGACATCTTAACGAATAAAGCGAGAATCTGTTTGTGTTGTCGATAAAAGTTGTAAGAACCCACTAGTATTTTGTCTGCAACTCAAAGTGTACGACACAAAACTTACAGCCAAGTGTCAACATTCGGTGTAAATGCAGCTGAAGTGACCTGATACAGGCACGCATATTTTGATTTTACACCCCCTTTCATTCCATCTGTGTTTAGAAGGTTACAAATTAATCTTTCTGTGCAAAATGATACATATGTCACAACTTTTAATTTTTTTTTTCCTTTCAAATCTAGTTTTCAATTAGGCCATTTGAAATGGATTCTAGCACAAAAGATGGTAAGTATGCTGCTTAATTATGTTTTTGTATTTAATCCACGCTTTCCAACAAAGTATGCTGATTTATCATTTTAAGTCAAGTAAATTTTATTTTGTAATTTTAATTAAATATAATTTAAATTTTAATTAACTTGAATTAAAAAAATATTTTTCCAAAAATTAATTAAATGGGACATATTCTTATTACTTTTTTAAATAAGTCAAAATGTGTTTCTACTTGGTAGAACTCCAAGAATGATTCAAAGGAGGATGGTGGCATCAAATCTTATGACGTGGTATGGAAGTTTGGATAGTGGGGCGCCTGCTCAGGCATGGCCTCGTTGTCTGTGGTTCAAAATTACATGGTGTTGTCCTCAGTTCTTTCCCTTCAGGGGTTGGTGCCACAGTAGCACCATCGGAAGAGTAACGATTAGCAACCAGAGGTTTCCAAGTTTGAATGCAACCCAAGACCGTCATGTAGAAAGGGGGCTGGTGCATGTTCAATCTGTCATGACCTCAAATGGCCTTGTTGGCATCATGTGGACATTTGGAGAGTGGGATGCCAGCTGAGGTATTGCCCCGTCCTCTGACCGTGGATCAAAATTCAATGTTGCCGTCCTTGGGTCATTCCCCCTTGAGTGTCTATCCTGGACTGTCACTGATAGGCTGTTGTGTTCCTCTTCTCCCTGGAAAGGTCCGATCAGATGCAGTTTGGGTTCATTAGGGCCATTTTCAACTCTTACAAACCATGGTGTAGCAATTCAAATATTGGTTGGGTCTGAATCTCGATTGAAACCAAGTGGTATTTACTAAAAAACCGTAATTTAAAACAAACTTAAGAATTTATTTTTTTTGGTCCTTAAATTTTAATAATAATACTGGAAATGAAATGACCTGGTACACAATACACATTTGATACATATATGTTTGGTAGATATGGCCTTTCCATTTTAATTAATGTCATACTGGAGCAACACAACTGGCTATCGCCGATGGTCCAGGATCAAACCCCAAGGGAAAGATCTGAGTATTTACTAAAAAACCGTAATTTAAAACAAACTTAAGAATTTATTTTTTTTGGTCCTTAAATTTTAATAATAATACTGGAAATGAAATGACCTGGTACACAATACACATTTGATACATATGTTTGGTAGATATGGCCTTTCCATTTTAATTAATGTCATACTGGAGCAACACAACTGGCTATCGCCGATGGTCCAGGATCAAACCCCAAGGGAAAGATCTGAGGACAGAACCACGTTATTTTAACCACTGTCAGATGATAAGGTCAGCCCTAAACTGGCACACCTTGTACAGGACTGTCTTTGTTTGATTTCGAACTCACAACCCTGCGGTCGTAAAATAATTAAGTCTTGTATTTGCGCCTTAACTAACGTTCGTTCAGAGGCTGTGTGGACATTTTTTGAAAGACTTCAATGGACTAAGATCAGTTTTTTACATAAATTAGAGTTTTTTAAATGTTTTATTGGATAGCCTTTATTGTTAACTGTTTTTCTGCAACTTCATTTCCTTGATAATAAAGACTTTTTAGCACCGACAGATGTATTATGTCCCTTTCTAGTTCCACAATTCTCCAAAATTCTCAAATGGTTTTCAGTCGATGTTTCGATAATATGCTATTTTTAAAAATTCAAAAGCACTAAACTCTTGGGTGAGACATCTTTAAATTTATCAGAAATATCAGAGAAGAAACTTGGTACCAATTTCGAGTTCCATTTTTTCCATGTATTTAATTGTGGATGATAATTAGTAAAAAGATAATAAATGCAAAAGAGTTGCAAAATTCTTAGTAATAATCTTTTGGAGAATATTTTCCAGCAGGAGAATTATCAAGTATCTTCTTTTCTTTGTGCATGAAGATAAAAATATGGCACATATTTTGTTAAATCTCAGAAAAAGGTAATAAGATTTAGGTTTAGTGTGTGTTTTACCACATGAGTCACATCTTTTGATACATTTTCAATTAACTATCTATTAAGCATTTCTCTGAAAATGGAGGACTGTAATGGTGTGAAACAATGCATTGGGGCAGTATTGCCAACTCTTAAGACTGCCAAACCTCCAAAATCCCCCCAAAATAAACACATTTTAGAACCAAGATTTCTGATTTTTGTCAAAAAGAATGCAGAAACAAATTATAATTTGGGATTATCTTCACAGAACTTTTTAACATTTTATATAATGTTTATTGGCTAGAAAAGCATATTTTTTAGTAAAAGGTTGCTAGATTTTTACTTTTACAATTTTGCTTTGTAAACTGCTACAAATCTAATTATAACTATACAGGGTTTGTCCGTAAAGTAATGAGACTGGGTCTAGTGAAAAGAATTTATTCATCCGATCAGTACATATAGTTAAAAATCTTCAAAATAGTCTCCTTGGGCGTCGATACACCTCTGCCAACGCAGGTCCCACACTGCAAAGGCTCCCTGGAAGTCAGCTGACGCAACCTCTTTCAGAGACTGACAGCTGGTTGGAAGGAGGGAACATCTTCGAAACGGTGACCTTTCAATGCTTTTCTTGAGCTTTGGGAACAGGAAAAGGTCTGCTGGGCACACATCGGGCTGTACAGTGGCTGCGGCAATATTCGAGGGCCACGTATGCAATCACAAAGAAGGCGGTGTGGGCTGGGGCGTCCAGCGATCGGCAATCTCCGGTTGTTTCCGTTTGACGACTGTGCAGACGCACAAGGACTTCTTTGTAGAAAACGGCTTTTGCTTGATGGTTCGTCCGGGTGGTAAAAATTCTTTGTGGACCACCCACTTTGACCAAATTTTCGTCCAAACCACTCGTTGAAGGGCGTCTAGATCGCTCCATGTCTTCAAGGGTGTCCCGTCCGTTCATGAACTCACTGAACCACTGGAAAACCTGAGCCCTTGACAAGGCATCATCATTGTGATCCTCCTTAACCAAGGGAAGCCTCTCGGAAGCGGTTTTGCCCAGGTAAAAGCAAAATTTAATCGTGTTGTGCTGCTCCAGCGAACTCTCCATTTTTGACGTTTTCTGCCATGAAAAAAATTCAAAAACAGCTTTTGCATCACACGTGATCCTCACTGCGTCAGGGCTTAGAAGCGACTGCCGCCCGGTGTGTTGCTTAGCTTAGATCCCCACCACAAATCCCACACCCAGGGAGCTCTCTGCTGGAGACTGGAGCGCTGCGCGGAGGCCAGTCTCATTACTTTATAGACAAACCCTGTACTTTTCCTGAGGACAAAAAATTTCCAAAATTTTTTTAATATTCTTAATAATCAAATTTAATACTTAGTTATGTAATATTAGTTACTTAGTTCATAAGGAAGAATTATTACACACATATTTGTGAAATAACATAAAAATTTGTGTTAAGCATTATAAATTAGTGTTCTAATGTTGCATAGCATGTTAAATATATATGTATATATATATAATTATATATATATATACAGGGCTGCCCATAAATTTCCTGGGCCCTCCAACAAAATCTTCGCCCCCCCCCCCCTATTTTTTTTTTACATTTACAATTCATATATTTACAAATACCCAACTTCAGAAATGTACAAGCAAACCCACAGTAAATTAATAATGAACTGGTAAATAATTATGGAATTAAATATGTGTTATACACCTAAAGCCCGAAGTGTGGCCACTTTGCGATCGAGCAGGACTTCGATAAGGATAATGAAGTATAATCAGAAAACTATAATAAATATCTCTATAGAAAGATTGTAAGAAACCCATGCAAAAACATACCTTGGACGCTGAAGACTAGTCAAAACTCCGAAAACTCTTGCAGTATTGAGGAGCAAGCAGTAAATCTTCTATTTGAATTAACCCATTAACGACCGACGTTGCGTTTTCGCAACATCAATGAAAACATTTTTTTTCTTATTCTGTATTGCGTTTTTTTTACATAATTTTTTTTTTATACTGTAGACCAAGCTTCAATGTCTCCAGTGAAAAAAAAAATTGTTTTATCTCAATGCAAGATTTTATAAAATAAATTTCTAAAATTGTCACTTTTTTGCGTTTTTTTACTCTATTTTTGAAAAAATCTCACATATGGCAGAACAATTCAAAGGACTTCATGAAGAAACGTTCATATTTTAGAAACATAGGTCTGCAAAATGGCATAAAAAAATAAGGTTACTATTTTGTCTTTGTTTGTATAAATATGCATTTTTTGAAATGTTACTAAAATGCAACGTCAGTCCAAAGCAGTGTCTTTATGAACATTTGTCCGAAAATAACGACTGTCGAAGAAAACGGTTTTTAACTGTGAATGAAGCTTTAGAATATATGAGAGTTAGATCATGAAGATGATTCTGAATTTTCATCAGATGAAGACTTCCCATATCAAGCAGATATAGTAGTGATCCCCCCTCCCCCCCCCCCCACTCCGGAACTCCTGACTTACTGACCGACGAGGAATGCATTGATGACGTTTTGTTAGGAGATAATTTGCTGTGACCGAAAGACATATCTGGTGATATCGAACTTTTTTCTTCAAAAAAACTTTAAAATTTATCGGATCCATCGCAACATAATAAACATTTGTCTAAATCACCTAAAAACAATATTGCTTGGAGAAATTTGCCTCCCATATACACACTAATGCCTGCTGACAAAGAAACCGTAGAAAAAGCAAAAAAGGAAGTAATTATACACAAATTCTAAATTATACATAAATTCTAAATAACTAAAAATCTAAAACCAGTAGATGTATTTTTTCAATAATACAATCAGAATCTTTTGTAACATATTACTCAAGAAAGTATAAATATACACAACAGAAAATCTTCACAATTTTTCCTCTTTCTGTTCCTATATTGAAGCGTTTTATAAGATTTCTGCTTTACATTGGCTATGTATGTCTTCCTCAAGAAAGACTTTACCGGTCAGTTACAGAAGATGTCAGCTGTCCATTACTACGTACAGCACTAACACGTTCTATACATACTGCTATCAAACATAATTTGTGTTTAGCGGATAACAATGTATTGGATAAAACGGCTAAAGTTCGTCCGTGTGTAAACATTTTAAATGCCAATTTCCTGCAGTGGCGTGTGTTTTTTCATCAAATCTTTCTATCGATGAAGAAATGATACTTTATTTTGGTAGAATTTGTGCAAAATGCTTCTGAAAGTAAAACCCGTTCATTTCGGGTATAAAGTTTGTCGTTTGCGTTCTTCTGAAGGGTACTTATATCATTTTGATATGTACTTGGGTAAATATGCAGATCAAACGACGGATCTGGGTTAAGTGGAAACGTCATTTAAGTGTAGTCGAAGTTCCTTCAAACCACTATGTATACTGTGACAACTTTTTAAACATATGTTGTTGTCGAAACTGAAAAAGTCATGGTTTCATGCAACTGGAATGACAACAAATTAGGAAAATGTCCTATTACACTTGTAATCAAAATGAAAAAAGAACAAAGTGGAACACATGACTTCGTCTTTGATAAGGAGTATGGTATCGCAGTAATTCGCTGGAATAAAAATTCCGTTGTTACTCTATGACAACCAACTTTGATACAATCAATCCATTTTCAATGGCCTAGAGATACTAAAGAAAATAAAGAAAGCCGCATCTGTAAAGCAACCTAAACTCATCAGGGATTACAAGAAACATGGGTGGTGTGGACCTGCTTGATAATTTCGTTGCAATGTATAGAGTGCAAGTAAAGGGAAAGAAATGGTGGTGGCCAAGGATACCAAATGTCATATTATTGAGAAATATCCAACAAACCAAAGAAAAAGATTCAAAAACTGTAGTAGCTAAACAATAACTGTATGTAAAAAATATGATGTGCCGTTACATAGCAAGTGCTTTAACGATTTTCATCTTTCCCAAAAGTAGTCGGTTTTGACTGACGTCGCGTATTCGCAACATTTTGTATCTTTTATGCAAATAAATGTTTTTTTTCATGTTACTTTTTTTGGTCTTAATTAGACTCTAATACCTCTAAAAAATGATTTTTGTTCATTTCCTTCAAGCGAAAAGTAGTGCGGTCGTTAATGGGTTAATGAATTTATGGATGCCATCATAAAAGGAAGCTCATTTCGCACTCCAGTTCATGCTCAATTGAAAATATTCTAAGATGATTCACATTTTTCCTGGCCCAAAGTAGATAGTAAATGATTTTTGATTATAGTTAGTTTATTGAATGCTTTCACTAGAAGCCAGTAATGGGAAGAGAAAACAAAATTCTTAAAGCTATGCAAAGTTCTGGGAAAATAGATTGTAATTTTAATCTATAGATATCATTTAAAGGGGGAGTAAAAGACCTTTATTTTCTAACTTAGCTTAATGTGAAAAAGTAGCTTCGCGAACGGTCTTGTACATCTGAATTTCATTGATGAGATTGTGGCTTAAATCATCTGGATAGCTTTCAATTAATTTTTTAAGTACATTGTTATTGTCATTATAATTATAATTTATTTTTAATATGGCTTCAAATGTATTGCATATGTTTTTTCACTTGCTCATACCTTGATTCTTACTGAGAAACTATTTTGTTGATTACTATATCGAAAACTGAACTTTTGAAATTTGTTTCTTCGGTTTCTAATACTTCAGGCATTTCTCTTTCCACTTCAAAAGCTTCCGGGCCCCCTGACATTTGTCGGGTTTGTCCCCCCTTATGGGCGGCCCTGTATATATATACAAATATTGACGACCAGCTACAGGCTCAAGCCCAACAAGGCTGGTCCTTTGTTTATGAATTCCCCAATTCCCACTGACTATCCAATTGTGTCTTAAATTCGTACACTCCCTTTGAATTAACTATATTTTCTGGCAACGCATTCCAACTGTCTATTACCCTATTAAAGTAGTAGTTTTTCCTTAAATCCCGATTATATGACACTTCATTTAATCAATTCATCTCTCAGTAAAGATATGACACTTTTTTTTTTAACACTGGGGATAAAATAGGGTCCAGCAAAATGCTTCTCATACAGAATTCTGTGGAAGTTCTGTATTATGTTGTGGATATAAACAATAAACATTATTTTTTGGCCTTTTTAAGATTCAAATCACTGTTACTTATTTTCTTTATGATTGAAACTGAACATTTTAATGACTTTGCAATTGTCCTTTGTCTTAGCAGATTCTCTTTCAAAATTAAAGATCTTACCTTGCAAAAATATTCTCAGAAATTCTTTTCTTTTTTGGATATCTATTTGAAAGTATTTTTCCACTTTTATGTTTTTTTTTTGAAGCCATGGATTGATGAGGAAGCATTTTAAGTGAAATAAATAATTTATTTAGGATATGAGTGCAAAACAAAACTTATTAATTTTCATGTTGAGGGGAACCTAACACATTATAAACGACAAAAATACTTTTCACATACATCGCACAATTGCTGTATGACAAAGCTACAAAATGACGAAAGGTGATACTAAGGTTACTACTATAAAAGACGATTTATAGGAATATTTGAAATTCCCTTTCTAAAGTTCTTTTCATGTTCAACTCAATTAATTAAAATTACGATTTACGGCGAGTGCTCTCGCACTCATAGTCAACAAAACAATATTTTTTTACTTGTGTCACTCTTGCCTCCGGTATGCGACATTGTGAAATTTTGCAATCTTCTCCTGTCATTATTACAACGAATTTTTTAATGTTGGAAAAAGTTCCAGTTTGGATTAATAAACATTATTATTCTTTCAATAACGGCATTATTCTTTAAATAACGGCATTATTCTTTCAATAATGGCATAACTGCACTTAAAATTTACTGAAAATTTATACCGACTTACCTAACATTTTTCAGTCTAATACTTTGTGGTGCTGTTGCGTGTGATGAGAAGGAAAACACATTTATTAAAATAATAAATATTTAAAACAGGAAACAGCGAAGTAAAACAAAATAAAAGCTGTCGCAAAAAATTGTTCTAAAGATATTAATTTGTGATTCAATTTTATCTCTTGATCTCGCACAGTTGCCACAACTTACAACTAAAAGTGCACAAAATTTAGAAATGTGAAATTAATTCAGAGCGAAAGAACCAGAAAAAATATCACTGCTCGCGCGATCTTGTTCATTCTCGTTTCATTAAAAAATATCGTCTGTCCCAAATATTCGGAAATCGTTTTCATTGCGCAAAGAATAAAAATAAGACTCGAAATAAATGAAGTATCAGAGATGAAATTCCATACAAAAGAAATAATTTTTTGAAGAATAATTACTTTTTCAGCAGTACTGGTAAAGCAATCGAAGTAATCGTAATATTCAATAGACATTCCAATTTTTCCAAAACTACCAAATTATGGTTGATTTAAGTATACTTACTCAGGTGTTTTAGTATGAAACTCAACTAAATATAACAATAAAGAAATGTTTAATATTGCATTCACTAAACTAATAGATAATGTATAAAATAAAATACAATGCAATCAAATATCTGGAATACAATTTATGTGATGTCTACACAAACACACAAACACACAAACACAAAATCGAGCATAGAACAGAAAGACGGACAGACAGACTTTCGCAACCAATGCCACTCACTAAATGAAGATAAGTACTCACTGTATGCAAATTTTCATGAAAATATCTTAAACCGCGTGGACGTGTATAGGGCACAACATACAGACAGACACCAAACGAGAAAAAGGCGGATTCGGCATCAGAAGGGTCCAAAACGGATAGAAAACTTGAAATGGGTCGAAAATATTGAATGTACAAACAAACACTCCATTCTTATTTATATAGATGTTGTCCTTGAAAATCAGACAGATTCTTGTATTTTTTAAAAGTTATAGGTATTTTTTGTGAATACACCTGTGCAATCACAGGTGTTTCAAAACCAAAACTAACCGCATTTGTGCACCTGTGCAAAGCCTTGATATTTATTTTCGATTAATTAAATGAAATAGCTTAGAAGATGGAACGTTTCTTTGTAACTGTTGCTGATATCATGCAGGGTTCCCATGGGTGCTTAGAAAGTACTTATTTTGACCTTTTATTTCTAAGGGCCCTTAGAAGTGCTTACTTTTCATTAATAGTCCTTAGAAAGTGCTTATTTTCCTTGGAAAACAAAATTCAGTTTTCAAATGACGATATTTTTTCACAATAAATCTGCTTACAAGTACGATTTTGGTGATGATTCGGGAACTGGCTTGCTTGAATTGCAACCCTTGATATACGATATACAAATCCTCGATCAACTCTTGATGAGCACATAATGCACTTTAAAAACTTGAAAACCCATGAAAATTGGTCTCTTTTTGACTTGTGAGTGGCTTTTGCAATGGACAAAATAGTTGCCCTGATAGAGGAACTAGAATACAATCATCAAATGTTAATAAATTTTGTTTTATTCAACTACCCGCAAATGCAGTGTTTTAAAAATTTATTATAATTATGGGAAAGTGTATTTTTAAGTTTGCAGGTGAATCGAAAGCAATATAAAGATAATTTATTTGAATTAATACTGCTATCTGAATGGAAACCCGATGTGTTGCAATTTTTTTTAATCTAGTTTTTTTTTATGCTTCTAATTCTTTGTAAAAACTATCCCAGGAAAAAAAGAGAAATTGTGAAGATTTTCGGTGATTCTGCTCTGAAAATTTGAAACAATCGGTAATCAGTTCCGAATAAATCCAACCCACTCGATTAAAAAAACATTGGAGGAAAATATTGCATAGACGTAAACCAGAGTGCTGGAGAACCGAGAATAGTCGAGAATTTTCATAAATCGGGAAAAGTCGTTTGAAAACTGGAGATTTTGGACTCTTATCGTATTTGGCCGCTGACCGAAAGCGAAGGTAATTTTTCTATGCTTTATAATTTTTTTCTCTTTGTATTCGGGTGACAAATGCTCAGTGGCCAACTGGTTGAATTTCACTTTGCTTTTGTTATGCCATGCACAATCTGCTTCCATTGTCAGCTTAGATGATTATTTTCAAATTAATTTTGTTTCAGTAAAATGTTGTTTGTAAGCGTATGGTGTAGAGGCTGCTGGTGCACCTTAAATCTGTTGTGGCTGAAAGTCCTCACGTTGGGTTGGTGTGAAAGTTTGGAGAGTGGGGCGCCAGCTCAGATGTCTCGTCATCTGACTGTGGTTCAAAATGGTGGCAATACGCCGAATATCTTAGGTTGGGACCGTGGCAACTAGTTTGAATATCTATCCAACAAAATTGCATTAAAAATTTTTTTTTTCATTGAATGTTTTGCACAGCTTTTATGATTTGTTTTGGTTTGTTGGAAAATATTTTCTTCAAAACTCATTTGGTCTCCGATCCAGTCAAATTTGACTCTTTCGTATGCAACTTGCAATCCTTTTACATCCTTTTAGTAAATTAATAGCTTGCCACTAATTTTATTCTATTGAAACCTCCAATGTGCCAATAGATGAATTTACTTCTTATTTTCATTATGAATTTATGAAAGCGTATTATAAAAGAATTACTGGGGTGAGTAATTTCCATTTCATAAGCAGGCTGAAGCTGTAGACACAACAAGGTAAACACTGTAATTTCAAAAACAAAAAGAAATTGTAAAAAAAATTAGGAATTTTTTTTGATATAGCTATTTGAGAAAAAAGGTTTCGGTTTTCTGTTTAATATTTGTTATTCTGTTGTTTCTTTTTCTGTTTATACATTAATATTAATTATAACTAAGCATAAACGACAGAGCTGTGAAGGTATATAAAGTAGGAAGGTATATTTATTACAAAGGTTTGGTTTCCTATATACAACATTACTTTCGTATGGGAATGCCAAAACATTTAATATTAATTATTAAATATACCAGCGTCTTGCTTCTGATGAACTTTTAGAAGGATATTCCAAAGTCCATGACAAATGAGAGTCTATACAGCGTGATTTGGTCCAAGTTTCCAAATGAGAATTTTGTGTCAAGAAAAACGTTTTGAAATGGCCACATCAGAAGCAGTTTGCGATTATAATATCGGGGTACCTTCAACCTATCCAGAAAGCTGTTGGGAATTGGTTATGATCCAACAATTACTGGTTTTACAATGCATAGAGTTGGCAACACTATTAAAGGAAGCCATTTTGTCAAGAAAAACCAAATGAAGGTTATAAGTAGATAAAATCGGGCAGTAAATCAACATCATATGCAAGCTTATGTGCTTCACCTAAAGTACATGGGATCTAAATTGTCACATGACCAGGAAGAAAGTGCTAGGTTATAACTTAATGACATCAACACAAATTTTTTGCCATACATCATAGCATTTCAAGCAAAATCAACTCCTTTTCCTGAAACATATTACTCTTAAAGAGTCTTAGAAAATGTTTCAGCTTCTCTACATGATGGTCTAGTTTAAAGAAAACAATTGTAAATGAAGATTTCGTAACTCTTGTTTGTATAATTATGATATTGCCTGCAAGTTCTGCTGAAATTGAAAGAATTTTTCGTTTATTTACAACAAATTAAGAAATAGTTTGGGTTTGGAAATGACAGCTAAATTGGTCTTTTGCTAGACTACTTTGCTGAAAAGGCAAACTTGAATGATGAATTTGCTGTGATGTAACCTTTGAATAAATATAAATACTGTAAACATGATAACTGAATTGGTTTTCTTTAAAATGCATTCCTGTCTGCTATTTGAGGCACTTCAATAAGTTTTTATCACATGAAATAGTTATTTTCGGGGCTTCTGCCAGTTATTGCCCCTTTAATGTCTGAAACTGGTTTCTGCCATTCCGGTTATAACCGCCTTGGCAGAAACTTGCCAACCCTGTTTCTTGAACTATTTTTCTATATAGTTTCCACCGATGTTGAGACATTTGTCAAAGCAGGTGACTAACTTACCTATACTTTCTCAAAGAAATTTCCAGCTAGTGATGTGATGATAGCCATATCTTTATAGCATTTTTTGTGTCAATGTTGCTTCCAAAGCGCTGACCTCCAAGGTCACTCTTCATGTGCAGGAACAAATGATAGTCAGATGGTGCCAGGTCTGAGCTGTAAGGGGATGATTGAACTGCTGCCAACCGAATTCCTCAATTTGCCTTTGAATGACACCAGCAGCATGGGGACGAGCATTGTCGTGAAGTGATTCCTTGACTAAACAATCCTTTCCTTTTGTTTCAAATTGCACGCCTTTGTTTTTTCAACTCACTTTCTCACCATACTATCACTCATTGCACTTTCACCATAAATCTCAGTAATTTGACTGAATTTCAGCAGGTTTCATGTTCTTTGTTTTCAAGCAACAAATTATAGACCGAATCTCACAGTCGCGGGTTCTTGAATTGTCTTAAACATTTCTAGTGATCACAACAAATTGAAAACACAACACAGATTAATCGTAATGGTGTCAGTGGAAAGGTAAAGGACAAAGAAGAATATTGCGTATGCGCAGAGCATGATCAGTAGTGCTGTGGTGGTGGTAGAACGAACAGAACTTACTTTCTGGACGTGCCTCGTAGAATATTTTTACGGTAAGAATTTTCTTTACACGAGCGGCATAGTCCTAAGAAATGTTAATTTAATTCAAAAAGCAATCGAGTATAATGAAGTTAGTGAACTAACTCCATAGAAATTATTCCATTGTTTGAAATAATTTTGCAATTTTTTGCAAAAACAATTGCATATCCATAGGTAACAATGTTATGTATTTAATTTTCATGTTGCTATTTCTAATATGGCCATTCCATTATACCTTTTTCTTACTGACACAATTGTGAATCTAAGAAAAATTGGAAGTTTATTGATGTTCGAAGTAACTTGTGAAAAAAGAACGATACTTATCCGGGATTGTCTTTTCGCCTTATCTATTGGGCGGAAAAAGTTCTCATCTCAATGGGTTAAGTAGATATGCATGATCACTTTGTTCACAATAAAGCATAATTTTAAGTGAAATAAACAAGCCAACTGGCCATTTAGAGAAAAGTGACTGCTCTGTTCAAGAAAACAAACCAATCATCATAATTGGGTCTTTGAAGCCGAATGTAGGTGCAATCAATCACACCCAAGACATTCGGAAAACCAGACCCAATGTAAAAAGACCTTTTCTTTTTACAAAAGCTCTTTCGCAGAAGCAAGAAATTTTAAGTATTCAGGTAAAACATTCCTCAGAGCACTGTACACTCTCATCACATTCTAAGAAACAGTTGCTTGATACAGCAATAACTGTCTGGAATTAGCCACAACCAAGAAGTCTCAATGTTGGTAACACCCAAATATTTTAAAAAATTAGTAAGGTCCCTTTTGAACTGATAACATGAAACTTTAAGGAGGAAATTAGGAAAAAAAAGCGAAATCGTTGTGGTAGTTTAGCAGCAACTTTTATCAAAAAAAGATCCTTTTACATTGGTCTCTGAATGTCTTGGGTGTGATTGATCGCACCCACATTCTTCTTCAAACACCCAATTGTAACGATTGGTTTGTTTTCTGGAACAGAAATGTCACTTTTCTATAAATGTCCAGTTGGTTTGTTTATTTCACTTGAAATTCTTATGCTTTATTGTACTCAAAAACAAAGTGACCATGCATACCTACTTGACCCATTCAGATGATAACTTTCTCTGCCCCAGAAGATAAAGGTGTAAATGATGTAACCTCTTTCTTTTTTCACAAGTTACTTCGAACATCTGTATACTTCTAATTTTAGTTTGACTCACACTTGTATCAGTAAGGATAAAGGTATATCGGAATGGTATTCAATTGTTTTTCACTTTTTTTTTTGTACAAGAGTGTAAAACTTCCAGTGTGTAGAGTTGAAAAAATGTTTGAAACAATGGAATAACTTCTATGCAGTTCACTAACTTTATTATACTTAACTGCTTTTTTAATCAAATTCTCACTTTTTTTAGGTCTGTGATCAGGGGTGGATTTATACTTCTGCTACATAGGGTCTACTGGCAACTTGCTGCCTCAGCAATCAGCAATGATATTCCTTCTACACCTCCACTCCCATTAAAGAGACAACTCCTTCCTTGCTCCCTTGTACGCTTTTCCCCCATAGGTTTATCAATGGCACAGAGCAATACCATTCAAAATTAAACATCAACAGACTTCAATCACATTATGGTGATGTTGGTTAACTCAATACTACTGTAAAAATTAGATGATCTTATTCGTTTCATTGGGCTCACTCAGGGGTGAAAATCTTCCGCGTTTACGCGGATTTCCTCTTTTTTTTTTCTTCTGAGAATTTCCGCTTTTTTTTTCCTTCCGAAAATTTTCTCTTTTTCTACAATTTTTTCTGAACAATTAAATTATATTATGGAATTACAGCCAAAGAATAAATGTAAAAAAAATAATAATAAGGAAAGTGTGAATATGTCCTTACTTCAGGGATTAGATTCTTCCGACTTTTGTAGGTATTTCCAACTTTTCGTAAATTACTGAGAAAATGACCAATTTGTATCATTTTTTTACGAACAAATTCCGACTTTTGCCCTTTTTTTTGTCTTATAAACGTAAAATGCGCCAAATGAGACATATATCAGCAATGTTGCACTGCTAAATTTTGCAAGCTGATAAGTTTTGCAAATTCCTTTTTGAAAAGAATCCTTTGTGAGAAGCTTATTAGTTCAATGGCAAACCTGGAGAACTTGGATTTTGAACTAGTTAGCGTACGTACGTTGTTGTATATTTCGTAAGTAAAGCTACGTTTCCTAAAAAAGCGGCACTGTTATCTAGCGGCCGTGAAACGTCATGATACGGCGGAAAAGGTATAAATGAAATATTTTAAGTTGATCAGCTTTTAATGTGATTTTTCTTTCAACTAGGAAATAAGATGCTCGGTTATTTAGTCTTTTACAATAACCTCGGCAAGAGGAAAGTTTAAATTTTCATTTTGAATATTCTAGAAAGTACTTTCAAAATCCGTTAAAAATTCTTTCTTTGGCGACTTTAGAAGTGCGCCAAGGCGGTGGCCACCGTTTTAAACATAGACTGCAGCTATTTTTTGCAACGGAAATTTTCAATATGATGCTTTTTTCAAGGGCAATATTTATGATTGTTTTAATCACAGAGAAGTAGTATTATCTGTGGTTTTAATAAGTTAAATTGTTTCTTCGATAATACGAGTTATTAATTTTATTTGATTTAAAGTTGATTTAATTAGAAAATAAGAATATTTACGGAAAAATATAGAGATTTTGAAGAAAAAAAAAGAAGCTATTTTATATTTGAAAATAGGGTGTAAATTTAAACTGAATTATGTAATATTTTTTTTTACCACAGGGGTACAGCTTCAGTCTACGTTTATAGCGGTGGCAACGACTTGCCCTTTTGCGCCCTTAGATCCGGTGCACGCAACCGGTTTTTCAACTTGCGGCGCCGCTGACGCAACGCAAGTGCGGTCTGAGATACATTAGATCCAATGATGCAGTGCACACATGCCTCCAGAGCCACTAGGGCGACGCACGTCCAACTTGCGTGCAATTTGTTCCGCAGTTCCCTTACGGCACCACACATGAGTCTCCGTTCTGAAGTACCTTATTTTCATAAACAAATGGAATATAAATACTAATTAATAAATGGTTGTATCCAGTAACGTCTATTTTGTTTCAAAATATACTTTTTTTACACCAAGTAAGCGAAGTAAAAACGTTTACTTCGATAGAATATTTATCGCAAATGGCGCGAAATGAGTTCGTGTGTCATTTCACGGTAATGTGTGCATAGTTGGGCTTCGGTGCCGCTGCGGCGCCGCACGTTGAAAAACCGGATGTGTGCACCGGGCCTTAAGTCGCCAAGGAAAGAATTATTTCAAATGAACCAATGAAATTAAACGACATTTTAACGGAATTTGAAAGAACTTTCTGAAATTTTAATTAATTTTTTAATTTAAAAAATTTGTGAAATTTTAAAACTTTCTACTTGCCCAGATTGTATTAAAATCCGCGATAACCGTTATGCAGATGGGTTACCTTAACCTTTCTTTACTCGCTACTAGAAGTGCGCCAAAAAAGCCCCAAGTCCGTTGCCACTGCTATAAACGTAGACTGAAGCTGTACAATTTTTGTTTTTGGTGTCTACTTTTTTTTTTTTTTTTTTTCATATAAAATTTATGCTATTAAAAAAAATAGTATTTATTTGATTTATTCTTTTGTAACAGCATTTTTATTCAATTGCATTTTTGTAACAAGGTTTTGGAAAAATTGGAACTCTTAAAAAAATCTCACCATTGGTGAGATGTTCAAAAATATTCATGAAAATAACATTTTCAACTTCATGCAACTTATTTATACTGCTTATAGAGTTGCTAAAATATTTGTTCTCTTTTTTGAAATTTGAGTTTACGCGTAAGGTGCTCCCCTCCCCCTATTCCAAAGACAAATTTATTGGTTTAGTAGACTTTATAGGGTTTTATCAGACTAAAAATTTGCCTACCCCCTCAGAAAAAAAATTTCTGGTTGCACCACTGTTTTGTACACACATTAGTACACAAATATAGTATTCTTATTCAGCTTTTTTTTTAAGTTCAAAATAACGCCGCATATATTTTCCTCTTTTTTACATTTTGACTGTTTTTACCCCTGGGCTCACTACATAATTTACTTCACCTCAGTGTTCCACTTCAATTAATTAATTTGGGCATAATAAAAAACTGTTCTGACTGATTTTTCCAGTTTTTACATTTCACACTTTAACTAAGCACAGACAACAAGCTTGGTTAAAAAAAAAATTTAAGGCAACTTTTCCAAATTATCTTAAGGTACAGGAGCTATTTCTCCATCTCATTGACAGTTAGAAACCCAGTTCTATATGTCCCAGCTGTGCAAGGGCTAAAATGAATTCAAAATCCCTAAGGCAGTGATTCTCAACCTGTGGGGGGCACCCCCCTAGGGGGGGCAAGAATATCCAAGAGAAAATATTATTTAAAAACATTGATGAGCTGACTTAAAGGAAAGCACAGATACACAGAAAACAAAATACATTTCAACGTATTTAATAATTAACTTATTAAAGTAAAAAAACTTCTAAATCAAAACTTACTTAATCAAAACATACCAAATTAAAAACAAATTTAATAATTTTTAGTGACTTCCTTGGGCCTGTCTTGCCGAGCAAAGTTTTTCGAAGGAAGGCATATTATTAGAAATAGCCACTCTCAGTTGTGTTTCTATATTTAGCCGAGATCTATATTTTGTCTTCAAAGAAGCCAGAGCAGAAAATCCAGTTTCACAAAGGTAGGATGTTGAAAATGGTAATAGAATGCGAAATGCCCTTCTTTTTAGTGCAGAAAAATAATCTTTTACTCCTGACCAAAATTCAAATAGTGATTTATTACTAAATCGTCTTATGGTTTCGCCACTTGTCGTGAAGTCTATGAATTTTTCTTCCTCATCAATTGAGAGTCCTTTGGGAGTCTTATGAATTGGATACCTAACCCACTCATAACTTGATAGCAGTTTGTCGTCAGCAAGAAAATACTTTTTAAAATTCTTTGCCAGCATGGCTAAATGATTTTCAATGGTTACAAAAACAACTTTTACATGTTCTTCTTCAGCCTTGTAAATTTTAGTACAATCATTCACATTTGCAAACATTGTTAGGTTTTTTTTGCTTTAAATTTCTGCTCCACAATTCCAATTTTCTACAAAAAGCATTAACTTTATCACTCGTATCCAACATATGTATATTTGCTCCTTGGAGTTGAAGATTCAAGTTATTTAATTTCTCGAATATGTCGACCAAGTAGCTCGATTTCATCACAAATAAACCATCGCGAAAATTCTTGGCTTCCGGTCTGTTTTCTTCTTCTAGGAAAATGGCGATTTCTTCTCTTAATTCATAAACACGTTGCAAGAATTTCCCACGTGATAACCATCTTGCCTCGCAATATAATAGTAAAGATGAATGCATTGCACCTATGTCTTTACAAAGTGCGGAAAAGATTCTTGATTTCAGGGGTCTCGTTTTGATATAATTTACTATGGTTACAACTGTAGTTAATACAATATTCAGACCAGGACTCATTTCTTTGGAAGCCAAAGCTTCTCTGTGGATCATGCAATGTGTCCAGACGCACTGATGCGATTTATGTTTTACAAGTGCTTGTATATTTTGGAATCTTCCGGACATTAAACGAGCAGCATCAGTGCATATTCCGACGCAATTTTTCCATTCTATGTTTGCCTCATTCCTAAAATCATTTAAAATAGCAAATAATGCGAGCACTGTTGCTTTTGAGTTCTATCGGTTTGCAGAAAAGTAGTTCTTCTACTACTGACATATTATCACAAAATCGAGCATAGGCAATGATATGAGCATCTTTTTTACAATCTGTTGCTTCATTAAGCTGTATTGAAAACAATTTGTCACGCAACTTCGAGAAAAGCTGACACTACAGCTTCAGCTATATCACCAATTTGACGAGCAACAGTATTATTTGAAAAAGGTATGGACTGCAGGGTGGTAACAGAACCGGGAAATCAGGGAATTATCAGGGAACTTTTTAATTCTGGAAATATCAGGGAATTCTCAGGGAAAATTTCCAAATTTTACAAAAAATCAGGGAATTTTTGAAATTTTGGTAAAAACGGTAACTATGGTCGTATGGCCTATTTAGGGATGAGCGATTACAAGTACTTATGAGAATCGAGTAAATCATATTCTCCGAAATTGAAATTCGAATTACGAACACTGGCGTCATAATTTTCGAACGCCGCGAAAACCGCCTCTGTGGTTTTCACGGCCGGAGCGTCTCGTCGCAGTGAGGCCAGCGATACAACTTGTGGTTTACAATTTGAAATTTGTGTAACTAATGATGTTTTTTTTTTTGCATGCAATTACATTTTTGAAGAATATTTTGGTAAAGCTTCAATCTACGTTTATAGCGGTGTAACAGCTTTGGCTTTTTTTTTTTTTTTTTTTTGGCGCACTTCTAAATTTGCCAAGGAAGAAATTATTTCAGATGAACCAATGAAATCAACCGACAGTTTAACGAATTTTGAAAGAACTTTAAAGAATAACAGCCACTGCGTGGCCAGCACGGTGTTGCCCGTGACAGTTCTTTTAGTGGGGTCAGGTGTGACCACTGCTACGAATACGGTTTGAGAAACAAACCAATTGAAATTTCGTATCCTATTGGATAACAGCCATCATGGCGTTGCCCGTGGTGATGGTTTGCTTCGCAAACCAAATGGAAATTTGTAGCCTATTGGAATGAATTCCCTGCGAATTTCTATTTGGTGATTAATTTTATGAACTATGATTTGCTTCGCAAATTGGGTAACAGGTCATAACGGAGTTGCCCGTGCCTTCGCAAACCAAATAGGAATTCGGCGTGACGTCACAATCTCTTGTGAATATATATATTCAATTAAAAAATTATTTATTAAAAGAAAATCCAACGTATAAAGTAATCTATTTGGTGTCAAATTTTCCGAAAATTTCAAATCCGTTGAAATTTTCAATCTATCTTTAACGATCCCGATTTTACAAAAAGAACTAAACAATGCAAGCCAAATTTTTTTTCGCTGAAAATCTCTCAAAACGTTACAATTTCTTGCGAAAATATTAAAGATATTCAATTTACAATTTTTATTTATTTTAAAAAAATCATATTTTTAGGTATTGAACTAATGTGAAATTTTCCGCAGATTTCAAATCCATTGAAATTTTTACTCCATCTTTAATGGTCTAGTAGATAGAAAAAAGAACTAAATAACTCCAGTGAAAATTTTATTTGTTTTTTATCGTCTGCTGGAAAATCATTCCTCCGCGCTAAATGGAAATGGAATCTAAAATAATAAATTTAGAATCTACGATCTTCTTTGCTGTTACATGCAATAATAATTAAATTTCATTAAATTCATTTAAAAATTTTATGGATTAAATTTTAAAATTCGCTGCGACCCAAAAATTGCAAAATATTTGAACTAACTGTGCTGTAAGTGCCATAGATTCGTCTAGACTTAACGTGCAGGAAACAAACAGAGAGACTAACAAACACTTACATTTATAATATTCGATTCAAAATGAAAATTAAACCTTTTAACTACGACTATAGATATAACAAGCGCGATTCTTATAACTTCCAATGCGCAACTGCTGCAATGGCCGTAGTCTAAATTATTTCTTGGCGCGATTCTTATAACTTTTAAGGTACAACTGATGTACTGGCCGTTGTCTAAATTCTTGGCGCGATCATGGTACAACTGATGTACCGGCCGTAGTCTAAGGCCCGGTGCACACATCCGATTTTTTAACGTGCGGTACCGAAGCTCAACTATGCACATATAACTGTGAAATGACGCAAGTACTTATTTCGCGCCATTTGCGATACATATTCTATCGAAGAAAACGTGTTTGTTTCTCTTACTTGGTGCAAAGAAAAATATATTTTGAAAGAAAATAGACGTTTTTGGATGCAACCATTTATTAATTATTATTTATATTCGATTTTTTATAAAAACAAGGTACTTCAAACCGGAGAAGCTTGTGCAGCGAGCTGCTGCGCCGTGGGGAACTGCTGTGCTAATTGCAAGCAAGAGGGACGTACATCGCCGCAGCGGCTCCGGAGGCATATGTGCACTACTCCATGGGATCTTGTGTATCTCAGATCGCACTTGCGTTGCGGCAGCGTCGGAAAAACTGGATGTGTGCACCAGGCCTAAAGGTTTAGCTTTCCGCTTGGCGAGGTTGCCATTTAAACCATAATCGAAAAACAGATGGGTTGCCTTTACCTGCCCTAACTCGTTACTAGAAATGCGCCAAGATCGTTGCCACCGTTTTAAACGTATACTTAAGCTGTACCAATTTTTTATGTATATTTGCATTTGATTATGATGTATAAAGGAAAATATAGGGACAGGTGTAAAAAGTTCATAATCAAAATATTTAAAAAAATTTTCCCCGGTTTTTTCAATTGCTATTGTTAGAGTTGCTTTAAAGGTTCCAATCCTAACTATAACAATTAAAATATCTGATGAGGAAAAATACAAAATATTTGTGGAGAATGATCCTTTTACTCCATCTGACTCGAAGTACTTGAAATATTGTCGTGTGGTTACTGTATATTGATACCAATTACGTATCCCAATATTTCTTAAGGGACTTGTAAAATCAGGGAAATTTTTGTCACACTATCATGGAAATCAGGGAAATATCAGGGAACTTTTCTTCGATGATTTTGTTGCCACCCTGGACTGCAATTGTTTTGAAAAATTATCTACAAACATAGTTTCTACAATCTCAATTGCTGTTGGCAAAATAAGCTCTTCACCAACGGTGTGAGGTTTTTAACAACTGGCTATTTTATATAAAACTTTGTAGGATGCAATTAAACCTTTTTTATTCACAGACAAAGTTTCTTTATAAAATGATTTTTGCTTTTCATATGATTTTAATTTTTAATTTGAAGAATTCTCTGGGTTTGTTGACGTACTCCCTGTAAAGCGTTTATGAAAATTATGACTGAAAATTGGGCTGCAAATAATGAAAGGTTGAGAAACGCTGCCCTAAAGAATAGTATTGACTATGAAAATGGTTCCTGAGAGTGACTCCTTTTTCCCTCAATATTTGTAAAACAAACTTTTTCAAAACATTTAAATTCTAATATTTATGCTTGAACTGATGAATATTTGATTCATAAGGATATTTCATTTCATATAACTTACACACTTCATTACAGTATATTTTTAAGGTCAGTTCTTTTTATTCAGACTAATGTTGTACTTGAAAAAGAAGTCTGAATTTTTTTTTTACATTTAACTGATAAATTGTCAGATTAATGCGCTGGGTGCTAAGATATATTATTCCTACTAGTCTAAACCTGCTAAATTTATTTAATTGCACCTTTAATATGGTACGATAGATTCTTTACATTTTTAAATATAAAGGAAAATAGTTTTTCTACTGAGTTACTCATTTGAATATATTTGTGCTTGTTCTGTCTAAAATATTTAATGTAAAATTAATTATGTAATTTTTAAATAAAAACATATAACACTAAACAATCTTCAATATTTTGTCTCCTAAATCATAATCAATTTCATGTAGGTGATGTTAGAGATATGTTAAAAAGTTGTACGAAATGTAATGGTTAATTTTCAACCTTCTTAATAAATGAAAGTAGTGCATTGGAAGATCATAACAGGTTCTATATTTTTAAATGTGCTTCTTAGCAATAAAGTAATTGGTCAAAAGAGACATAAGGGTCATTCTTGCAAAATAGGCAAAATTCATGTCCCTTCAGAATTTATAGAATTCTATCACTCTGAAGATTTTGTCAACTTTCAAGAATAGTTTAGGATCACTTTTATAATCTACAGAATTAGAAAATTAATGACATATTTTTTTTTATACATTTTTAAAACTTTAAAATATCAAATATCATTGTCCTGGCATGTCCCTGAGTGAAATTTTACAATTTCTTCATTCATTAGGGTTTTAATATTTATTTATATATTCTTGTAAAAAAATAATTTATTCTGATTCTTTATACATCTGAAAGGTTATTAGTTACAATAATGGAAATAATATTGCAAAAATTTCCAAAAGTAACTTTAATAACCATTGTCCCAAGTAATATCATCATTTTCCTGGCATCTCAGATATCATTATGTGGGCAATTAATAGATGACAGCACTGAGTTAGAAGAATACTTTTCAAGTAATCTGGGGTTGAGATTATTTAAATAAATAACTGCCATCTTGAAAAGTTATCAACTTTTTTTTTGGTCAGCACATACAAGTTCAGAGTTCTAGGTTTATGTTTATTGAAGATCATTTTCCTGGCTTTGATAAAAATTAAATGTTTGTAGTAAATTTTTAATTTTTTTTTATTATCAAGTGTATAAAAGATATTTTTTAAATGTGTGTGAAATTCAAACTGAAATTTTTAAGAGTTCATCCATTAAGCCCTGAACAAGCCTATTTCATCATTATCCTGGCCATCATTGTCCTGCCTTTAACATACCAAGTCAATGATGTCAAGACAGGAAAATGATGTTTTATGTTCAGTATTTTACAAATATTTAAATTATTAACTGAAGACAAATATATTCTTTACTTTTAACTATTAACTTTTGATTTTATTTATTATCCATTGTAATTTTTTTAATAGTAAAATACCTTATAATGGGCTTGAAATTTTAAAACTTATTTGTTTCTTTTATTTAAAACATAATGTTTTTGTCATTGCACCTAAAAATGTCTAGATATTACTAAATATCCTTTATTGCATGCTCTTTTTTATAAGTTGTAAACAATATATGGACAGATATGAGTGGTAAAAAGAAACAAACATATGAGGAAAGGTTGTTAAAGAAAAGGTTAGCTGAGAAACGTCGTAAGGAGCATATTAAAAAAAATTCCATAACGTTTGATACAAGATAAATTGAAGAGGCATGTGAAATATATGTTAACCAAAAGAAGAAAAAAGTGGTAAAGCCTATAGCTAAAATGAGTTCGAGGCAGAAAAGGGGAATTATAAAAATAGGAAAGAAAATTCAAAACTCTATCGAACAAGAAATTGTCATCCGATAGAATTGGCTACCCAAACCAAGTGAAAGCGGTATAGATATTCAACTTTCAGGTTCTTCAAACCCAGACACAACAAGAGATGATAATGTTAAGAAAAAAAGTTAATGAAAAAAGTTAGAAGAGATAGAGCAGACCTACATTTGTATAAAGAAACTGAAAGAAAAATTTAAAAAATATACAAGGCAAATGGAAAAATACAAAAAGAAATACTACAGATCAAAAATAGCTGAGAATTGATTGCAGTAATTTAACACCACACAGCAAAACACGTAATCTGTTAAAAAAGCATAAAAGTTGCAGTAATAGCTATCCACAATGTTCCTACTTTCTAATAATACTTAAATATTCGGGAATCCATAATTTCCTGAAGTGTCATGTTCCTAGTAATTTTATTTATGTACTTAATCAGCTGAATTAAAAATACATGGTCATATGAAATGTTCAACAAGAAATTTATATATTTTTTTCTATTTTCATCATTGTCCTGGCAGGCTCGTCATTGTCCTGCCTTCCAATATTTTGAAATATTTTTTTCCTTAACAAAATGTTAATAATTTAGATTGCTGATATTTTTAATTTACTTAATGAACATGGTAGAAAATTATTAGGCCAAAAAAATAAAGTTTTAAATACCTTCGATTGAAAAAATTTTAAGAAGCCAATTTTTCCTATTTCACAAGAATGACCCATAAATGAGTTGATTTATGAAATTAAATTGCTATACGAATTGAACACATGCTAATTTCAATCAGGAGATATACTTTTTTGATTCTACCCTTTACAAATTCTGCCAGTAACTCCTTAGCTTAGAAAATAAATACACAAAGTGCACTCTGATTTCAATTTCAATTAACTATCCAACAGGTGCAACAGATGCTTTAGTGTGCTCAGTTACAGGAGGAATGACTTGCTTGTTTAACCTATTATGCAAATAAAACATGAAATATAACGACGTGCAATCCAACAAATTTCACTACGCAGTGCGGAGTAACATTTTTGTCCACCAATCGACAGCATACCATAGATTGCCTTCACTGTGTTTGTTAAACTACAATTTGTAATCGTGAGTTATAATATATAGGAAACTAAATTTAAACACTGATTAATCAGTTTTTCAATGGATGTTGGGGATATCCTATTGCAACAAATTCATTTAAAAAGTAGTACAATTCTACTGATTTTAAATGTCACACAAAATAAAATTGATAAATGTTTAAAACTCACCATCAACTGCCCCAAAGCTGGGTCTACTATGCCACATGTGAGTTTTGATGTCAGTCGGCATTTCCAATGCATTTATCCATAGCCTTAATTCAAATAAAATCGGCAATCTTGAAAAAAAATGAACTTTTGCTTTGCTGTATAACATCTGATTATGTTATCTATTTTCTTATTGGTTAATAGGTAATTATGTGATGTAACAGCAAAGTGAGCACTCATCGACGTACTGTGATACACCCAATCACTTCGAACAATTCTGAAACGGCAGTTGCACAAATCGAGTTGAAAGCGAAAAAACCAGTTGAGCAGGGTTTTCGAATTCAAACACAACTCATTGAAGGAAGTTGAATCGGGCCCTTAACTTGTTGTAACTCGTTTCTATGAGTGTGCCACGGTTGTTGCCACTATGAGGCAGATACTACAGCTGCACTAAAGAATTTCAGTCTTGTACTAAACTACCTCTTTCCAGTGCTAACATTTGCTGAAAATAATCATAAGGAATTTAAACATCCACTCTTCAACCATACTTGAAATGAACGAGCCCTGTTTTCATGGCGACCACCACACCCAGACTTTGCGGCGTGAGTAGTTCTCTTGGTAGGCTGGCAGTTTATTTCATCTTGCATGTATTGCAGTTTATTTCGGATGCATGGAATGTATATTATTTAAAGTAGTAGTTAATTAATATCTTACTGGGATAAAGCAGAAGGCTATTTGATACTGTCTGGGATCATTTCCAAAGAGAAAAATCTGAGGACAACACCTCGTCACTTTGAACCATGGTCGAATGACAGGCTCAACATCTAAGTGGTACAACCACTCTCCAACTTTCCACACTCTGCCTAAGTGAGGTCATGACAGATTTAACATGCAAATTATTTTTCTGATTATGCAGGTTAAATAAAATACAAGGGGTTAAAAAACAATCAAGAAACTTGCTCTTTCTCTTGTACAAAAATCTAGACAGTACTTTAATAGGCCATACATCTTGTTACTATGCTATGTTATTTTCACTTCTATAGTTCACCAGACATAGAAGTAAGAGTTAGAATACTAGTACTAGATTTGTTAGAGGACTCGTTTTACTGTTTGTCATCATGTAGTTTTTTTTAAAGAAAGTTTTGTTGAGATTTTTGCTTTTCTTATACAGGTTCTTGCTACATAGATGGAGTTCCTTTGAAGATTTCTCCAAAATTTTATCCTCCACGACCCGTTGCATTGCCCCTGACTCTGGATACAAAGACATCATCTGATTTGCTTGCAGAAGAGGTGAGTTGTTTTTCATAATTGTGTTGAATGGTTTCTGATTTGCTTTATGAAATACCAGCCACATCTACCTACGTCTCCTATAAGGCCATACCACGACTCTTGTGACGTGATGGATGTAGGCCAACGATCTCCGTAATTATTACATTACACATTTGTTTATTTCCTTACTGTCTATGGATATATTCGCGTTCAAATCAACAAAATATTCAGAATTTACGTAATTTAAAAATCACTTGCTTTTTTTTTAAGTCTGAAAAATTTAAATTAAGTACTTTACCACAGCTCATAAAATGTAACTGCTAAAATTAAATTATTAAAAATTTTTATTTTATAACTTACAAATAACTGCATATGTCCCATTTTCCTTCTTAAAATTCTAATAATAATGCTTTGTTATTGGTACAAGGGTTGTTCAAATGAAAAGGTACGAAACTACACTGTGGGTATGAATGAAAACTTTTTTCAAAGTATACACCAACCATAGGCCTAAGCACAACGATCCCATTGATTAAGTACTTAAGCTTAGGCCACTGATTAAAATATCTGTGAATAGTAAAAACTAAGCCTAAAGCCAACTGAGAGGTTGCTTGAACAGTGGATTGCAGTGCGAAAGTATTTCCTTGACGACATTCGGATAAAGAAGCCAAACAGGATACAAAGACCAGGCTACATAAAAATTGTTCATTTACTTAGAAGAGAAACTATAAAGCTGATGTGATGTTTGTCATATCAAGTGCAAGTATATTTAATCGTGTGACCAAATTTCTTCAGAAAAAGGAACCCCTAATACACAATCTTCATTCTTAACTTGAATTGTTGACAAGAACAATTTTAGGTAGAATCTACAAAGAGAAATTTATTCCAGATTTGAAGATATATATCCTCAGAAACTGTTTCCTCGCTGATATTGTGATTGGCAATCAAATTTATTTCTGAAGCACTTCAGAATGTGAAAGAGAAGAAAAGGAATTTCTTTTTTCTAAGGGGTCAAAATCATTATATTGCTAGTGTTAAATATCTTTTGAAGAAGTTCTCCTTCAGTTCATCTCTCCTTAAAAGTTTATCCTGTCTTGGTCCTCTTGATAGTGAGAGTGTACGACAAGTATTAGAAGTTGCAAGAGCAATGCCATGGGAAGTCCCAACAGACATACTACTAGATTAGCGGAAATTACTCCAAAGAATGTAGCCTATTGATGTTTACTGGTACCAGATTTTCAGACTGCGAGACATTAGTGGTGTAGATACTAAAAAGTTCTTTCATTTCTTTGCTATGGAAAATTGTGGTAGGGAAAATATAACAAATAAAGATCTGTGTTGTACATTTAAGAAACACGCATGATTTAAAACAAGATTTTGCATATATATATATATATATGTGTGTGTGTGTGTGTGTGTGTGTGTAGAATATATATATATATATATAAGAAATATACATATACTAGGGGGCCCGCCCCCTGCTCGCTAACGCTCGCCAACCCCCGGAGGATTGCTTCGCAATTCTCATTGGTTCGCTGCGCGAACCTATGCTCGCTTCGCTCGCATCAATGAAGACACGTGTCCTAGCAGAGGGGATCAATTACAAAATATATTCCAAAAAAATATTTTTCAAATCTAAATTTGTTGTATTACATAAAAGATATATACAGTACCTCTGGAATCAGAATTTAGATGAAAACTTTGAGCAAATTTTTACTCGCAATGTGAGCGCTGCTTTGGAAATTGAATACCCAGCATGTTGTTTGTGTGTACATTTCCCCAGTACTCGAGCCACCCATACACTTTTTGACTGAGTTTGTTGTCGAAAGTTGTAGTGCACGCATCTTGTTGTACTATAATTGTTAGCCTTGAGAAGGACCGTTTTTTAAATAACCCTGAAAAGATCCTCCGCTTTCTTAGATTTCTTTTACGAACCGCAACAGCTCGTCTAAAATTCATTTTTTTTTCAATAAAATTTCATCCGATAACGCTATAGATTCTAGTAAACAAACAATCGCACAATGTTGCCAAAACGCGGTAACAAATAACGTCTTTTTTGCGTGCCACGTAAGAGAAATAGATATATGAATATATATATACATATATGTAGGGTGCTGGGGTTTTATTAAGTGAATACTTCTAGTTGAATTCGATTTATTATAGATAATATGTACAGAGAGTTTAAAAATGGCGCATCGAGATCACGTCCGTCAACATAACATCAATCGTCTCGTCTAACGTGATCCGATGCGCGCGCGATCAAAAAAGATCGCGCTTCTTTAAGTGAAAGTTGTACTTCTTTTCAGGTAAAAGTTGTAGTGCTTATCTTAGGATAGCCGTGGGGCTTAACCCTACATTCGGCCATCCTACCTGGTCATCTGCCCTCAGATGACAGCACTCACATAAACAAAAATTTTGAGAAATACAAATGTAAATACTATAAAAAGAAGCAATTAGATGAAATGAATAAGACACAATTATAAAGAAATCAAATATGCACAGTAAACAAAAACTATATCAATAATCCTGGTTCAAATTGAGTGCGTTTGATTGCAACTAAATCATTAAGTTTGAATTTACGCGGTGGTCTACGTCGAAGATTGTAGGTCTTTCGGTTTTCTTCCTGTACTTTCAGTATTTGTCGCTTAGCTGCTCGTCTGAGGTCTTCACGGGATTGCAGAAAATCGGACTGAATTTCAGTATTCAGTAGGTTTGTAATCTGCACGTCATTCCTGGACTTCATTTTTGTACCAAATAGTAGTTCGAAAGGACTTGTATTAATGCTTCTTTGAAATGTGGAGTTGATTGCTTGTTGGACATCAACCACATGGGTGTACCACTTTGTTGGGTCTTCGATGGATAATTTGGACAAAACAGCAATAATGATGGAATTCAAGCGTTCAACTTGTCCATTCGCTCTGGGAAAGCCGGTAGTTATTTGGAGATGGCGAATACCTTCTTCGGAGCAGTAGGTTTTAAAGTCGTTTGAGGAAAATGCAGGGCCTCTGTCAGATATGATTTGTGTAGGGTTTCCAAATAGAGTTTTCTGAGTTTCTAATTTAGAGATGACCTCAGCACAGTCGGTGGATTTGGTTGGGTAGAGCCACACAAATTTTGTAAAAGCATCAATGACTGCAAATATGTGCTTATAATTTTTATGTGTGCTGGCTAAAGGACCAAGATGATCAATATGGTACGTGTGGAGTGGAGTGTCATCCTTCTGTAAGGGGTGAAGCATACCTTCTTGTTTGCCACATTTGCGGTTAGTTAAGATGCATGGGACACAATTAGCAACACACTTGTCAATCTTTTCTTTGAGTTTCGGGATAAAAAATTGTTGCTTAAGAGTATCTTCAGTTTTCTTTGAAGCAAAATGACCTTTTTGATGAGCATTCCTTATGATTTCCGTTTGCATAGATTCTGGGACAACTAGTAGTTCATAGCCATCAACAAATTTATGGAGAATATCAGCTTTCAAGCAAAAGTCCTTATATGGCTTAGTTTGAAGTACTTCTTTGATAGCACTCACTTCATCATCTTGATTTTGAGCATGTTTGATTTGCAAAAGAAGAGAGTCCTGGATGTTCAGCACAGCTGGGGATCTGCTGAGGGCGTCAACATGCATCATTCGGGAACCAGGTCGGTGTTCCATTTCGTAGTCGAAATCTTCTAATAGCAATGCCCACCGAGCAATTCTTGTACTCAACTGTTGCTTGCTCATCGTTAGTTTGAATGCGTTGCAATCAGTTACAAGTTTGAAGTGTTTGCCGAGTAAATAAACTCTAAATTTTTGCAATGCTTGCACTATTGCCAACACTTCAAGTTCATAGCTTGAGTATTTTCTTTCAGCTTCAGATGTACGTTTACTCATGTAGTACACAGGATGAAGGCAATTGTCTGAAATGGAGGTTTGCATCAAAATACCACCATAACCATGAATACTTGCATCAGTATGGAGTTCTGTATGGCTGTGTTGATTATAAATATCAAGCACAGGTTTATCACATAAACATTGCTTTAAGAGGGTAAAAGCATGGTTTTCTTCATCACCAAAATTAAATTCTTGATTCTTTTTTAAAAGATCTGTTAAAGGGTAAGCAATAACAGAAAAGTTGGGTATAAACTTACGAAAGTACCCAGCAAGGCCAAGGAAACTCTGCAATTCCTTGTGACATGTTGGTTGGGGATAGTTCATAACAGCTGCAGTTTTCAGAGGTGATGGGAATAACTGTCCATTTTCTATCACGTGGCCAAGGAATTCAATTCTTCTAGTTAGGAAGTAGCACTTTTTAAAATTGATTATCAGTCCATGTTCAGAGGCGACTGAGAGGACTGACTTCAACATCTCTATTCCTTCTGTCTCACTCTTGGAAGGGATGATAAGGTCATCCATGTACAGTAAAACATGACCTTTTAGGATCAGATCCTTGAACACTGAATTGATGAATCGCTGAAACACAGATGGTGATGTACATAAACCAAAAGGTACACGTAAAAGTTGGTACTGTCCATTGTGAGTTACGAATGAGGTGTAACGGCGGCTGTTCTTTTCAACAGGAACATGAAAGAAACCATTTTTTAGATCTAAGGTAGTGAATGTACGTGCATCCTGTAGTTTATCCAACAAGTCTTCAATGAGAGGTAACGGATATCTGTCCTTCACTATGTTCTTGTTTAACTTGCGGTAGTCCACACAAACTCTTGGACTGCCATCTTTTTTTTTCACAACAAGTACTTGGCTTGAGTACTCAGAAGAACACGGTTCCACAATTTTGTCGTGTAGCCACACTTGAACTTGATTGTCAACAACATCTCTTTCAGCAAATGGTAAACGTCTAGGTCTGTGAAATATAGATGCATCACTTTTAACTTGAATCTTCATTTCGACATTGGTTGTTTTTGTTTTATTGGGCACATAGTTGGATACTAACTGCTTAATGATATCCTTCTCATCTTTCGCTGCATTGGGGCCTATATCCAACTCGGAACTGTCGTCAACTGAGATACTATGGATTAGCACATCTGCATCATTGTGAGCAAGTTCAGTTGCAGGTTTGCGTATGGAAATGTTATATTTTGTAATGGAAACAGCTTGTTTGAGGATATCCATACCAATAATGGCGTCTGATGACATAGTTTGGTTCTTGACAACACAAACATTAGTAGTAAACAGTTCATGATCAATGAGAATTTCGGTTTCAAAACGACCAAGAGGTAAAACTTTAGAGTTACCAAATGACGTAAGAGAAGTAGGATAGTTCTGCAATTTTGGAGAGCCAATTTTTCTGTATACATCTTCATGGATAATGGTAACTTGGCTTCCTGTATCAATAAGAGCATTAATTGGAACACTATTGATTGTAACACTGTGAAACATTAAGTTTGGAGCTGCGCAGCAGAAAGTTGTAACCTTGTTATTCTCCAATCTGCTAGTTCTGTTAACACAAGAGGAGGATTTATGTCCAAACATTCCACACAACATGCACTTTGGGCCACGATGTTGATCAGGGCAAAATTTTGAGATGTGTCCCACTTCATTGCAATTGTAGCAAATTTGTTGCTTGTGCTGTCTGGAAAAATTTGGGGTTTCCTGACTGCGTTTTTGGAAATGAGGCTTTGTTTCTGTTCCTCGGCGGTGGTTCACATCGTTGAAGGAGTGCGCATTGTCGTCTATTTGTTTGTATTTGGTGCGTTCCAGATAAATTTTCTCATAAATCATCAATTTTGTTTTGAATTGGGATATTGAAGTGGCACCATATAATATTTGCTTATTGCTCAGGGAGTCTGGTATACCCCTGATACAATAATCTATGATAGAAATTTCGTCGATGCAATTGGCACCTCTGCTTGCCAATTCCCGTATAGCCAAGAGATATTCCGATACAGTCTCAGTAGGCTTCATCCTACGATGCTCCAACTGCCTATGCAGGTCGATGCTGTTAATTTTTTGGCTGAACTCTTCCAACAGGGCAGTTTTTAATTTTTGCCATGTTGTTAATCCACGCTGAGACTGCAAAAAGGTTTTGGCTGGTCCAGTTAACAGATTTTTAGTAAATATAATTTTCTGAGCATCGCTCAATGCAGGAAACAGTTCAAGATTTTCATCCACATCACGAAAGAATGCGGAGATTGAGTATGAATCTCGGCCATTAAAGTGTCTGATAGTTTGCGCCAGGTCTTTTAGAATAAACCAACAGCTATCATTCTGCTCAATACTTGCAGCCGGGGAAATGGAGTTTCGAAGTGAGGCCTGCGGAACGGGAAAAGGAGATTCCTCTGAAGAGCTGGGTATATATGAAGCAACACAGGCACCAGATGTCTGATTGAATTGTTCGTCATCGTCGTCAGAAAAAGAAGCGTCGATGGTACTTTGTAGTGCGGTGAGATCCGAAAGGGCATCGAAAATCAACACGCAGAGTTCTTCTTTCGTACCAGCACTGTCAATATGAAGAATGGAACAAACTGAGATAACGTCGTGCAGCTTGAAAGTCTGTAGCACGGATTTCTTTCTCTTCTCTAGATCGAAGTTCTCGGGGAAGGATGAGAAGGCACGCAACTTCTGTCGGCTGTCCCGATCGTATTCGTCGTCGAAAACCACACTGTACAAGAGTCTGATCAATTTCGAAGAACCGGAATGAAGTAGTGCAGCTACCGCGGGAATGTCGCCAAGCGATTTCGCCATTTTGTGTACGGAGCCAAGCACAAGACGAAAGCAGTCACACAGCAAACACCAAAGAGATTCTTTTAACCACCAGCGACCCGAAATGTCCGTCGGAGAAGTTGTTTAAAACTCCAGTTTTCACAACAGCAGAGCCTTTACGCGTCAGTTGAAAGGCTAATAACTTTGAGAGCGTCCGTCAACATCTACTCACAGTAACAGCGTCTTGAAAAGTCACTTCGTCAGGTTTGACCGAGCCCCCATAATGTAGGGTGCTGGGGTTTTATTAAGTGAATACTTCTAGTTGAATTCGATTTATTATAGATAATATGTACAGAGAGTTTAAAAATGGCGCATCGAGATCACGTCCGTCAACATAACATCAATCGTCTCGTCTAACGTGATCCGATGCGCGCGCGATCAAAAAAGATCGCGCTTCTTTAAGTGAAAGTTGTACTTCTTTTCAGGTAAAAGTTGTAGTGCTTATCTTAGGATAGCCGTGGGGCTTAACCCTACATATATATAAGAAAGGCGCATGTGTGTTCCATGCACCATTATATGATCAAGTAGATTCAAAAATTAGCTTATTTAAAAAGAAAAAAACTTCTACATGAATAAAATATAGGGACATTTGATTCCTCTAAGTAATGATGACGGCATATATGACCTAGATTTCCACAGAAGTTCACAACAAAAAGGGATGCAAACGGATTGATTGCAACATCAAGAAACAAGAAAGGGTTTTTGGAATTCAACTTAAAATGTGCGAAATCATTTTTGTTTTAAAATTTTTGTTCTGAATTTCAATTTTACTAACAAAAATTTCTGGAAATGAAAGTCATCATCAGGACTCAAATGGTTTTGAGAAATTCCTCTTTAATTAAAAAGAAATGAAAACAGACCTTTAAAATTCGCAGATTTTGCAAAATTATTATTATATATTTTTTTTTAAAGCAAAATAAAAACAAACATTAACTAATTAAAAAACGTAATATAAAGCTTACCTAGATAAATTCAACAAGTAGAGTAGAAGTATTCGCTCTCTGGCAGTTTGAAACTTTAAATTTCTATCTTTATGTGTCACCTTATTCCCCCCAAAAAATCAGCTCAGAAATCGCAATATTAACTATCAAAAAAATTCTCATTAGTAAGCTTTTCATTGTGGCATCAAAAAACTAAGTACTGTGGTGGAAAATTGCACATGTGCATAAATAAACAAAAACCCAACCCCAAATTTCCCCAATGATGCTAAAAAAACATGAAATTTCTGCTAGAAATACTGATGAGGCAATTCAGATATCGCGCATGTGCTATGAAAATATCGAACATCGTGACATTGGAAAACCATGAGGTACTGATTAGGCAACTCAACGTGAAACCGATGTGGCGATGTCGACATCAGTGTTTCACGATGTATCGCGCATGCGCTATGAAAACATTGTGACATAAAAAAATAATGATACTGGTTTGGCAACTCAACGTGAAAATCGCGAAACCAATGTGGCAATGTCCACACCGATTTTTCACAGTGTATTGCGCATGCACTATGAAAACATCGAACTTCATGACACTGGAAAACCGTGAGATCTGTGGAAAGTGATTGGCTGTGTGAGACCAGGAAAAATCGCGATTCCACGATCACCGCGAGATCTGAGCTAGTTAAGGGATGGCTGTGTGAGATCATGAAAAATCGCGATGCCACGATACATCGCCATCGTTAAAATAGTGAAACCAATGTGCAGATGTTGACCTCACACCTGTTTTTCACGATGTATCGATACATCGCTCAGGCCTAGTGATGACAGTCAAAAGAAGCTTGGCAAATTTTGACTATCAACCTTATTTGGTGCTGATCACATTAAAGCTAATGGATATGGGAAGGGTTGCATATATAATGCCCACAATGCCTATTTAGAAGATATAAAACGGAAGGCATACGAAATATTATAGAGAAGGACAGGAAAGAAAAAGAAAGCCTGGAAGCAGAGAAAAAAGAATTTAAAGCATCTGTCAAAGAAAAGAAAGGTAATAGAAGAAGGAAAACTTAAAATTATGCATAAGGAAGAGGATGAAGGAGACGTTGGTCAGTGCTTCAAAATTGTTAAAGGAAGCCAATAAAAATTTTATGGAAGCAGTACTTGCTCAGCAAATGATTGGAGGTGCGGCAAGTCTCAGATGATGCTGGTCAGCAAAGACAAGACTTTTAAAAATGCACTTTCTTCTCTTGAGAAGAAAAAGACAAATTTAATTTTAGACTTTTTCTACAAAAAAAAATAAATTAGACAATCTTTCAAAGAAATGGAAGAAATTCTTCAAGCCATGTCAAAAATGAACAACATATTTTAAAATGATTACAAATTTTATTTTTTGTTAACATTGTTTCAAACAATAGGCTTTTTAAATGAAGATTTTAAATATTCTTCCAAAGAGAGAAAATAAAAAGATTGTGGTGACTGTCTTTTTCTTTTCTATCTTTATACTTTAATATATTTGGCATTATTGTTATTTGTCACTTCTTTTGTTCGATTAGTCACTTTTGTCACTTTTTTTTACATCTTAAAACAACTTAAGTTATGTAGTTTTTTTCCCTATCTCCTAGACCGTTAAAGAATAGAGTAAATATTTCAACGGATTTGAAATCTGCGTAAAATTTTACACCATAATTATAACTTACACCACGGTCACAGGCGACATCGGACTAGCCACACAGTGGCTAGTAATCCATATTTTTATATCTTAAATACACAATCTTTCAATTTTTGTAGTTCACTTTTACTTAGAGGTTCAGTAAATATATATATATTTTTTATCCAATGGCGGTCATTGTTGATTTGTAATCATTTTAACACTACAAGGCCAGAAGTGATGGCCACTTGTGAAGGAGCTGCCAATAAACGACCATCGTTACCCCTAAAAAGAACAGTACAATTTACATCCATGCCCTGACCGCGGATTCGAACCGGTAACCTTCCGATCCAGAGGCCTACACCTTAACCACTAGACTGGTTGGTCAGCGGTTCAGTAAATATATCAACTAAATTTCTCTTACTTTGAATGTATTTGATATAAAATTATAAATAAATAAATTTAATCTCTTGCAAAAAATAATTTTATATCAATGTGTTTGGTACAAAAATTCTCTATTGTTGATTTTACAAAATCAATAGCTGCTTGATTGTCCACAAGTTATGTGGAAAATGCATTTAACAATATCAATTTAAAACAGGGTGTCAAAATTTAAATCATTCGATTTAAATCAGTGGTCAAATGCTTTAATTTTTCTGCGCTCATGGTAATTTCAGCACTGATGGCTACACCCAGCTCAGAGGTCAGTTACTGCATCTCTCTATATTAAAAAAAAGTTGCCGCTGCCACAGGATTGAAAACTGTGTTGTTTATCTCGATTCTTAGACAATTTCCCGAGAAAGTACTGATCGGGATAAAACGAAATTAACATGGTTTGTTCATCATCGTATTCCCTGGACAATTATTAAGATTTTTTTCCAATGCGGCTATTAGTTTAGGGTTTATTAAGTGTCAAAATTTAAGCAAAATTTCTTCCGTGAGTGAGCAAAACACATACAAATTTTCAGTCTTCAGCCGTGAGTTTTTTTTTAAAGAGTACCTCTCAACGTAAATTTTTGCAGCTCGTCAAATTATTATTATTTTTTTTAAATTTAAATTTAGTTCTTGATAATATTTTTTGAAATTCGGGAAAAATCGGGACATTTTTGTTACTTTTTTTAAAACTGCTGTATCTATTTCTTATTGCTATTACTTTTTTAATTTTTAAAATATCGCAGTATACCTCAGAATGTACTCTTTTTTACGGTACTATTATTTTTCAAATCAGTTAATAATTAAATTGGATGCGATCAAATGTTGGTCGTACAAAATTCGGAATCTTTGGATATTTTCGCTACTTTTTGTTAAAACCCTTATGTCTACAGCAAAAACCAATATTTTTTAAATTTTAGAACATCACTGAATACATTACAATACACTCTTTCTGATGGTACAGTTATTTTTCAAATTGGTTTATAAATAAAATCGATGCAATTAAAAGTTGGTCATACAATTTTCGGAACTTCCAGATCGTAATTTCTGATACAAAACTAAAACTGTCATATCTATATTGTATTACTATTAGTTTTTAATTTTGAAAATATCACGGTACTAGCCACTGCGTGGCTAGCACGGCGTTGCCCGTGCTGTACTTTGTGGGGTTAGGTGTGTTTATTGGGAACGTTTGTAAACCACCGGTGTTTGCTACACATTCCCATTTGGTTTGCTCCGCATACCAACACCATGGACAACGGCGTGATGGCCTCGTTATTGTGAAATTGGAATTGCGAAGAGAGTGAATAGGTGTGACGTGACAATTACTTGGAGGGTGGGGTGCCAGCTGAGGTGTTATGTTATCATATGACCGTGGTTGTCCACGTATATTTCCCTTATTGGATTTAACTACGACCCTAGTTAATAGGTAGTTGTAGTGCTTGAGAACGTTAATTAAAAATTACCCAATTTTCTCGGATACTTTCCTTAGGCGTTTAATCCCGGACCGTAGTCAAGAGTCCGTTGATTTGCTATTGTACGACGTTAATTACAAATTGCCTCGGATCTTTTCCTTAGGGATTGATACCGGACCGTTGTAAATAGAACGTTGAGTTGCTATAGTACGACGATAATTAAAAATTAACTGATGTCTCAATTAGGGAATTGATACCAGACCCTCGTTAATAGCCAAATGTGTTGCTATTGTATGATGTTAATTAAAAATTACAAATTTCTTCAAATTTAAAATTGGTTGAAATTTGTAATAAAAACTTGCAAAATTTGTGTTTATTTTTGTATTATTTTTAAAATCGATCTTATACACATGCATATATTACTACAATGCCAAAAATTGTATTTTCTAAGAAATAAAGAGATTAAAGTTTTAGAAAAAGGCAGTTGAGAAAATTGAATGGTGAAAGGAGTGAGAAACATGCTTTTTTTACTCAAAACCGAAAAAATGAGTGTGTTATTTTTTAAATTTTACGACTGAAATGTGTATCTTACTTTGAACACAACAATGAAATGTGTTGATTTGGGCAACACAGTATATTTTAACCCCAAATTACTTAAATAATAGGAAGACAGAAAAATTAGAAATATTTTTGTAAGTTGAGGTAATTTTGAATAAAATAGATTAATAAACCAAAATAAAAGGTATTTTTTATTTTATTTTGTTGAGTACAAAGTCAGTTATTTTATTGCTTACCTGAATTTTTAAAATTAGCAATGTTTGTAGATGTGAAATGTAACTTTAGTAACAATTAAATTCAATGAAATAAGTCTGTGCCATGTGCGAAAGGAAAACAAATTTTAAAATTTTGCATTTTATACTCGATTATTTTCTCCTGAGAGAGTATACATGTACACTTATTAAAATAACCATATGTGGCAAGAAATTTAAGTGATATCTATTTATAAAAAGTAAAAAGGTATTAAATTCTCTCGAACACTTGACCGTGGGAGAAACACGGTTTAATGAGACCGAATCGTATGACTTTAAGTGATTGTGCCTTGTTGATGCTGACAGTGAATCTTAAACGAACTGGGAACTGAAGTTTTTTAAATTGGAATGGGATATCAGAAGTGATGATTGGTATTAGAGGAATGAATACGTTTTAACTTGCAGCATGTCGAGTCACGATGGTGGCTTCAATAATATTTCGCATGAGTTTCTTGACAGAGTGTTGTGCCATTGCACAGTGAAGGCGGATTGATATTTGTGAGAAGCATAATCGGTGCTCCAATATGTGCGAGAGTAGTCCAGATGGTTCCAATATGTTAAAAAACTGTGTCGTGTGTTTTAAGGCCTCATTTGTGTCACGCGTAATGTGTATAGATTTGTAAATTTAAAAACTACGGGGCAATTCTCGCAAGAGTTGCTTTTTGATGGCATTGACATGTTTATTTAATTGGGAAAGATTTGCCCTTTGGCACAGCCCTGCATTATGAGTGCTTTGCTACAACAGCAATATATCGATGAACCACGGGTTGTAACCTTTTGGTAAGGGGGCACAGGTGTTTGCACAACTGTTTGGCTTGTTTGCATGATAATGAAATGACGGAATGAATGCCAAAGAAAAGAGCAACATGAGTAATTGATTGCCCAACTTGAAGGCATCCCACTGAACGGCAGCGCTCACTATTTGCTATTTGTGTTGTAGAAGTGACAGAAACACGTCTGTCTTGAAAACTAATCCTACAAAAGTTGCAAACACTTTTTATAGCACTTACATGCAACTCCTCTAATCCTTGACAATGCTGGCTTCTTATATGACTGCCTTTTTTATATTTGTCGACACGAAACTGTGATTGGCTGTTACATAACACATTTGCATAGTTCCATTTAACTCTGCAGCAAATTGTAAATTTAGATTAGCTTACAGAAATTAACATATTCCACAATGTCCTTAACTTTTGGCAGCGAGTGTAGACAATTATAAAATGAAGTACTACGTGTGTTGTATGTTCGCATGTCCTGACGAATCTATAGTACTTACAATAGTGAAATTTGGCACATAAGTAGTGTGAATATTTTAAAATTTTATAGTCCACCACAAATTTTCAAATTTAATCCAGAACATTTTAAAAGTAATGTAATGAGATATTTAATTATTATTGTGTTCCTCCGAAAAGCAAGTGTTCAATTGGCATTAACTAAATACGTATTTACTGTGCGTATGTAGCTGCCCGATTACTGGATATCCATTATAAAATGTATTGCTTTTTGAAAAGCATATTAACTATTAGTTTGGATTATCGTAATGTATAACATAAGTATATATATTTTTGTGTTTCCTCCATTTTTGGAACTGGATCACAGTTGTGCAATACGTTGTTTGTTATTGTTTCTGTTTCAGAGTACGATAGTTTGTATTATCACTTTTAAAGCATATTAACTTTTCGTTTGGTTTATTTGGATGTATTTTTAAAAAGCAGAGACCTGTTTCATCAATTTATTGTCGCTATGTATTCCGAGATTGAATCGGAGAAGTTGTGGTACTTACCACTGAATCAGATTACTCAGAGTGGAACAGTATGCACATTTGAGAGATGCGTTGATAAACGGTGGAAATGATGCGATAAAAAAACTGAAGTACACAAAAATGATTAAACTTCCAAAAAGATATAAAAACCAAAAGTAAAAGTTTATGCTTTTGTAAATTTAAACATTGCATAAATTATTAAAATAAAGTATTAGTATGCTTTCCAAAAGACACCCAAACACAGAAAAAAAATAGCATTAAAAATCAACAAAATAACAGCATTTCGCAATAATTTTTTTTTTTTTTTTTTTTTTTTTAATTTACAGCCCCTAATATGCAAAAAAAGGCAGTGATATAAGAAGCCAGCATTGGCAAAATGATATTTAAATCCAAGACTACCTTTTTGGAACTGGATCACAGTTGTGCAATACATTGTTTCGTATAATAGCGGATAAAAGTAGACTCGTGATAGGATTTTTAGTTGTGACGTGGGCTTTGTATAAAGTCAATGTTGGTCTAACTACACTAAAGCGACAACGCAGTAAAATGATGAGAATGTTGTGCAAACATTTGTCATATTTTCGCGACACAAAATGTAGCACTGCCGCAGCATAACGAGAAAAGTAAACATAAACATAAAAACAGCATTTTTTTTTGTTCATACAACGAAACATTGTGGGCTGTAAATTTAAAAAAAAGGCAGTTATAGCGAAATGCCATAGTTTTGTTGTTCTTTTATGCAATTTTTTTCTATGTTTCTGTGACTTTTGGAAAACATAGCAATATTTAATTTTGAGTAAAATGACGACAATGTTATGCAAACATGACTGATATTATCGTGAGGCAAAATATAGCAGTGTAATCTAAAGGGAGAAGCTGATACTAAACAAAATCATAAAAACAGCATTTGTTTTAGTCGTATAACAAAACATTGTGGGGCGTACGTGAAAAGAGGCCGTTATAGCAAAATGCCATAATTTTGTTATTATTTAATGAAATTTTTTGTTTGTTTCTGTGTTTGAGTGTCCTTTGGAAAGAAGAGCAATATTAAATTTTGATAATTTATGCAATATAAAAATTTACAAAAGCATCATCTGTTACTTTTGGTTTTATATCTTTTTCGAAGTTTAGTGATTTCTGTGTACTTTAGTTTTCGTACAGTAACATTTCCATCGTTCATCAACGCATCTGAATCAGATGTGTCAAATGTGCATACTGTTCCACTCTTGAGTCATCTGATTTAGTCGTATGTACAACAACAAAAATGATAAAAATTAACTATACGAAAACCAAAGTACTATACAGAAACAAACAAAAGATTGCATAAATGCAACAAACCAGAAATTGCACAAAAGATCAAAATAAAATATCGCTAAACTTTGAAAAAAATATCCAAACTAAAAGTTAATATGCTTTAAAAATCAAAATTAAAACTATCATAGTCTAAAAAAGAAACAATAACAAACGTATTGCACAACCGTTATCCAGTTTAAAAAATGAAGTAACCACAATAAAAAGATACTTATATAAAAGATTAAAAGTGAACGCTAACTAAAAGTTAACATGCTTTTAAAAAGGCAATACATTTTTGAAAGGATATGCAGTAATCGGGTCGGCTACACGGCAACGGATACACACGCGCAGTAAATACGGATTCATTCAATACCGATTCATGACTGTTGCCATTGGGAAGAAAGATAACAAAATAAAACATTGCATTAAATTAATTTTAAAATTTTCAAGATTTAATTTTAAAAATCGGGCTGGTCTGGAAATGTTGCTATACGTAAACTCAAGTACACAGAAATCGCTAAACTTGCAAAAAGATACACAGAAACAAACAAAAAATAGCATAAAATATCAACAAACTAACATAATTTTGTAATAACAGTAATTTTTTAATTTACAGCCCCAATATGCAAAAAAGGCAGTCGTATAAGAAGCCAGCATTGTGAAGGGTTGGAGCATTGGTGTCGTTAACAAAAGAATGTTTAAATCCAACATTGCATTTTTAGCATATTTCTCAAAACGAAACCGTGATTGGCCGTTACCTAACGCATTTTATACTTCCTTCTTTCTGTGCAGCACATTGCAGCCTCTCAAATTCAGATTGGCTTCTGGAAATTAACATTTTACTCTCTGTGCTTAACTATGGGTAGTGAGTGTATATAAGACTAATATAAAAAGGTTACTTATTTTAAGTACACCTATTAGTATGAACTCACTTCAGTTTGTACGCAGCGCGTAAAAGTAGCCTCGCGATAGGATTTAGAGTTGTGATGTGGGCTTTGTATAAAGTCGGTGTTGGTCTAACTACACAAAAGCAACAACGCAGTAAAATGACGACAATGTTATTCAAACATGACTGATATTTTTGTGAGGCAAAATATAGCAGTGTAATCTAAAGGGAGAAGCTGATACTAAACAAAAGCATAAAAACAGCATTTGTTTTAGTCGTATAACAAAACATTGTGGGGCGTACGTGAAAAGAGGCCGTTATAGCGAAATGCCATAATTTTGTTATTATTTAATGAAATTTTTTGTTTGTAGTATTATAAAAGATTGCAACAGCCAGTTATAACTTATTAGAATATACTGTATACTGGACACAGTAATGTAAACACGCATGACATCATAAATCTAAATACCAGGAAGAGTAATGTATAAACATTCCTGATTAACAGCACTCACAATATAAACACTTAAAGGAAGTATGCAAAAGTTTGATTCAAAATTATAAACTAAAGGGGTGATTGATTTCATTAGCTATAAAAAAACACAAGTAGGAAGTAAAGTTTTATGAGGCATTTGTTAGTTAGCTTATTCTTGTGGTGTTTAATAGAGATTAAAGAGTAGAAATATACATTTTCACACATACAGCCATTAAAATGTCAGCAGGAAGAAAGAAAGATCCAATATGAATTAAAAGTAAGTGAAAATTCATTTATTATTGCTGCTCGGCAGTTCTATTATTAGAATTTACTATAGTCTGATTATTTCTCTGTCCTCTATTCTACTTCTCATTATAGTTTAGGTCTATTACTTACACTTACATGATGATGTAATTTACTCAAGGAAAACTATGTAGTATGTCAACTTGTGTTTTAAAGTTTAACAAATTTATATATAATTATTGTAAAAACAGTGTATAGGGCGTACAGAAATTTAAATTAAAAAAATCCAATTTCAATAAAAAAAATATGATTATAATTGATTAAAAATTTTTTTTTTTTTTTTACACTTTGTTTTTAAATGTTTATATTAAAGTTACTATATGTTGTAGCCATATTAATTCTTTTGCTGTTTCTGTTAAAGATATGCATTCAGATTCCATTGAACTTAAACTGTTTTTTGCTCAAAAGATCACCAGGTTACTGGAATCTGATCAACAAATACAATCTGTCCATTCATGGAAATCCTATCATCAAGGTTATTTGCAAAATCAGCATCAGAATATGCAGTTTAATTTAGATTTTGTATATTAGAAAGTTTAAGTTTTAAATCTTTTGTGTATCTAACATACCCTATATAGCCTTAAGAAACCATTCCAGTGTGCAGTGCCTGGATTTTCTTGAAATTGAGAGAAAAGGTTTATTGCATAAGAAATATCTGGTCTTATTCTTCCTGCTAAAAATGACAAACTACCAAAAAACTTCTGTAAGGAATTTTAGACATATATTCAACATATCTTCCAGTTCACTATTATTTTGAGGACATTGTGACTTTGAAAAAATGTCTCCTTTGGAAATGGGCAGTGATGAAGCCGAGAAATTATAATTTTGATACGACTCGCAAAATTTACTTGTATATTTTGATTGATGCAAATACAACCCTTCCTTTTCCTCTAAAAATTCAACACCTAATAATTTTTTAGTTTTACCTAAAATTTGTAATCAAATTTTCGTTTTAAAACAGGTATACAAATACAAATATTGACGACCAGCTACAGGCTCAAGCCCAACAAGGCTGGTCCTTTGTTTATGAATTCCCCAATTCCCACTGACTATCCAATTGTATCTTAAATTCGTACACTCCCTTTGAACTAACTATATTTTCTGGCAACGTGTTCCAATTGTCTATTACCCTATTAAAATAGTAGTTTTTCCTTAAATCCCGATTAAAATGTGTCTTTTACAATTTATACCCATGGCCCCTTGTTCTGTTATCCCTATTGAAATTTAAGCCCTCTGTGTCCCCTTGTTTTACCAACTTGAAAAGCTGAATCAAATCCCCCCCCTCCTTCTTTCCAGTGTATACATGTTTAGCTTACTTAAATGTTCATTATAGTCGAGATTTGCTATCCCCTTTATTATTTTTGTAGCTCTGTGCTGAACCCTTTCAATTAATTCTATATCCTTTCTCATATATGGAGCCCAGAATTGCACAGCAAATTCTAGATATGGTCTTACTAAGCCCTTATATAACGGCAAGATTATATTCTTATCCCTTGAAATTACAGTCTTTTTAATATACCCCAATAACCTATTAGCCTTTTTACCCGCAGCTGAACATTAGTGACCCATTTTAAAATCCATGTGAATTATCACTCCAAGATCCTTGACTGTTTCTCCCTCCTTTACCTTTACCCCCTGCAGACAGTACTCGGCTCCACTGTTCCTGTAACCCATATGCAGAACTTGACATTTCCCTATATTAAATGACGTACCCCATTTTACAGCCCATCCGGATATCTTATCAAAATCCCCTTGTAAATTCTCTATCTGTAACTTGGTATCCACTGTCCCCCATATTTTTAAGTCATCTGCAAATATACTGATTCTATTCTTGATCCCCTGACCTATATCATCTATGAAAATTATAAATAAAATTGGTCCCAAAACTGATCCCTGAGACACCCCACTTATAACTTCTGTCCACTGTGAATAATTTCCTTTTACCTGCACTCTCTGCTTTCTACCCAATAACCAATTTTTTATCCATATTAATGTTTTTCCCTGAATCCCCAGCCTTTCCAATTTAAACAGTAATGCCTTATGAGGTACTTTATCAAAAGGCTTTTGAAAATCTATGTACATGATATCCACACTGCTCTTATTATCCAGCTCCTCAGTAATTTTTTCGTAGAACTTCAAAAGGTTTGTAGAGCAGGATCTGCCCTTCCTAAACCCATACTGATTACCTGATAACAGTCCCCCCCTCCTCCAAGTATAACATTATATGCTTTTTTTAACAGAGATTCAAATATTTTGCAAATTACTGATGTTAGACTTACTGGTCTATAGTTGCCCGGATCACTTTGTATTCCTTTTTTGAAAATTGGAGTTATGTTGGCCAACTTCCAATCCATTGGTACCCGACCCGTGCTATATGTTGAATTAAATATCATGTGAATTACGTCCCCCAATTCTTCAACGCATTCACTAGTACTCTCGGATAAATATCGTCTGGCCCTGGTGCTTTAGATGGCTTAATTCTTTTCAACTGATGTACTATTTCTTCCCTGTTAAATGTGCATTCTTTTATTGTACCCCCTGCAAAGGCTCCGTCCTTGGGATCCTTTTTTAATTTATAGTTACCATTGAAAACCCCTGAAAAAAAGTCACATGGCTTCTAACGCGTCACTTTTTGTCAACTTTTTGACATTTAGTCATCTTTTCAGAGGTTTTAAGTTCTTAAATTCTATTTGGCGAAGAAAAATTTTCGGTGCGCAGTTAAAAAAATTAATTTTTTCTTTAAAAAAAAAATACAGGGTTTGCACAAATTTAATTTCGAAATGCACGCTACATTCCACCGCAAGAATGGATTAAAAAACATACCATTTCAATTGTAAAAGGATACTCCATGTTGCCCGCAGTGTATTAGCAGCAAAAGTTCTGGAAATTTTCCCAAGGGAAAAAGGCTATCTGTAAAACGAAATGCCGATGTTTAATCGAAGCAAAGCCATCTGCATGTCCGACCCCTCTTACCTAATTACCTAACTTGAGTGATAGAACATTGAGTGGCATTTACGACTAACATTTTCCTTTCATAATATTGTGTGGCATATCATTTGGCGCAGGATAGTTATCACCGGTCGACAGGGTCGAACAAAAGGAGGAACTGTGTAGGAGGTCAGACGCTGACAGCTCGTAAATGGTAATCAATTCCAGTGGTCACTTAAAAGGGGGGATAACATCCTCCATACACAGATCTGATGACGGTCTCAACAGACCCATTTTATTTTCGGATTCTGGAATGAGACTAGAATGGAGAGGTCAAGAGACTGGACGGATCAAGCTGATATTAACTCAACCCAGGAGGAGAGATAATCCGTTTGGTACCTTTTTCATCACATATTGCAGTTTCTATTGTGGGATTGTGGGTCTGATTATGTGTAGAAGGTGTAGATACGTTGTGGGTAAACTCTGAAAGGACGGTGTAATCTTCAATATGTATGATAATTTACTCTCAAAGGTTGTCTTCGGCAAAGTTTTTAAGGGGATAGATCATCAACCTCTCACACGTTCTAAGCGCTCGAAGCTCCCCATCGAGAACCCCGACATTCCTGTCTACGAAGCGGAGGCTATTCAAGTGCTCTCTTGGTGGCACAGAAATGATTGCATGGAAATCTTAATGGTCTTCAGCCGTTTCTTCGGTAGTTTGAGATCTGAAAGATTCCAAACCCCTCCATAACCACAGAATGCAAAAATTTCGTCCGTCTCCGTATCCAGAGGGTTAAATATTGAAGGAGCGCTGCGATAGTATTGAAAATCATTATCTGTTATCGAAGTTGATTATTACAATTTATTGAGTTTTTTTAGTGAACGTCAGTTTTTAGAAAGATAATGACTCATTACTTTCTACCCAAAAAAAGAACTAATTAACATTGGGACATGTAATATTCGCACAATTCATAATGCTTTTCTTAAAGGTCTATAAGAATTAGGGGAAGATGTGTCTGAACTAGTTATTACTATTCACAGATTTTTTGATCAGTCGCCTAAGCTTTGGTCAACGTACAAAAAAATTCAAGTAGACTTGAAACTTCCCACTCACCACTTCATCAAGCTTTGTTCAAGCAGGTGGCTTAGAAGAGAAACTATGAAGGCTGAGGTGATATTTGTCGTATCAAGTGCAGGTATATTTAATCGTGTGACCGAATTTCTTCAGAAAAAGGAACCTCTAATACATAACCTTCATTCTCAACTTGAATTGTTGACAAGAACAATTTTGGGTAGGAACTATGAAGGGGAATTTATTTGAGATTTGAAAATGGAAGATATATGTCCTCAGAAACTGTTGCCTCTGGCTGATATTGTGATTGGAGATCAAATTTCTTGAGCGCTACAGAATGTGAAAGAGAAGGAAAGGAATTTCTTTTTTAAAAGGGCTCAGAAGCATTACATTGCCAGTGTTAAATATCTTTTGAAGAAGTCCTCCTTCAGTTCATCTCTCTTTAAAATTTTATCCTGTCTTGGTCCTCTTGACAGACTCAGTGGTGAGAGTGTTCAACAAGTATTAGAATTTGCAAGAGCAATTCTATGGGATGTACTGACAGACATACTACTGGATGAGTGGAAATTACTCCAAAGAGAATTTGAGGAAGAAGGATTTAGAATGAAGCCTATTGATGTTTACTGGAACCAGTTCTTCAGACTGCGAGACATTAGCAGAGTTGCCAAGTGCTCAGGAACTTCTACGCTAAAGAATCGAAGAGGAACTAATCTAATTTTTCTAAAGAATCAAGAGGAAGGGGAAAGATTGTAAGAAGTGCTACGTCGGAGTTTCTACGCTAAAGAATCGAAAATCCGCAACTCTGTGTAATCTTTGGTTTATTCCCAAAATCGCGTCGATGCAGGGAAAATGGAAATTTCCTCTATGAAAAGGAAAACTTTTTTCCATTTTCGGAGAAATTGTGTATTATAATTTTGTTTCTATAATTTAAGAATAAAACCTTTCATGTATACATGTAATTTTTTATCCTTAAAACAGTATAAAGTCCAAAATCCGGAATCCTCCGGTCTTCGGCCATTTCGGATTATTTGCCTTTTTTGTCAAAAAAAACCTTAATCTAACCTCCCCTATGGAATTTTTTGTGTTTTTAATACTAAAATAGATGACATTTTAATAGGAATAAGTAGAAAAAATATATAAATAGGAATTTTTTTTAAACAATGCAAAGAAAAATACACAGACATTTTATATTTGTCCTTATTTTCGCGTTGCTCTGAAAGAAAAGGACAAAATGAATTTCAGACTTTTTTAACAAAAAAAATAAGACATAATTTTTCAAAGAAAAGGTAGAAATTCTTCAAGCTGTGTCAAAAATAAACGAATTAAAAAAATCATAATTCCGATTTTTTGAAAAATTTTATGTTAATATTTTAAAATTATATACTTTTTAAGTCAAGGAAATAAAAATATCCTTCCAAAGAAAGAAAAAGAAAAGATAGTGGTAGCTGGGAGGATCAATTTATTTTCTATCTTTATACTTGAATATATTTAGCATTATTGTTATTTGTTACTTTTTTTTTGCTCAATTAGTTACTTTTTGGTTCAATTAGTCACCTTTTTAGACCTTGAATCCTGTTGGGACCCAAAATTATTTTCAGACTTTTTCAACAACAAAAAAATAGTCAATCTTTCAAAGAAAAGGAAGAAATTCTTCAAGCTATGTCGAAAATCAACAACACATTTAAAAATCTTGATTGCAAAAAAAAAAATTTGTTTTGTTAATATCATTTCAAAAATAATAGTCTGTTTAAATGAAGAAAATGAATATCCTTCCAAAGAAAGAAAAGAATAAGGTGAGGGTGTCTGGAGAGGATTTTTTTCTTTTCTATCTTTATACTTGAATATATTTGTTTTTACTGGTGTTTGTCATTTTTTTGGTTTATTTAGTCACTTATTGTCACTTTTTTTTGTTTGATTAGTCACTTTTTTACACCTTAAAACCTGTTATAACCCTTCGGTTTTATGAATCTCTTGTACCATTCTCGACCACTTTGGTGGAGACCATACAAGGCTTTCTGTAAAAATCTAACCAAACTTGGATTTTGCTCAAAACCAGGTGGTTGTTTCATAAAAATAGGTGCATTTAACATCGCACTGCAGATGCAACCACTTGTTAAGACAAACTAGTACAACAAAGAAAAATCTGACAGTACCAAAGTTTACTACTGAACTGTAAACCTCATCAAAAGTTTCACCCTTTCTTCGATTGAAACCCTGGGCAACGAAACGAGCTCTAAAACATTCAATTGTGCCTTTATCGTTTGGCTATACTTTAAACACCCAGCGGCAGCCTAAAATTCTAGAATTCTCAGTTTTTTCAATTAATACCCATACATTTCTGTCTTTCATAGTTTATAGTTCATCCTCCATGGCTTTAAACCATTCTTCCTTTTGTAAGTATTTTATTACTTGTTGATAACTTTTAGGAATAAAAATGCCCTCGACTAGTCATCTCGACATCACTAAAATTACTCTCTTGATTACCAACGACTAGTCCAGAGTATGTGTCAGCAGATTTGAAATTTAAAAAATCTAGTTGAAATTTTAAGTTATTTTTTGTACAGTAATTCTTAACTTCATTTAGTGATCTTAAGCGTTGAGTTTTTGCCTCTTCAAAGTAGTAAATATCTATTCTTTTCACATCAGGCCTGAGAATGGGTTTTCCAATCCAGTTAACTATCTTTTTACCCAAGGACTCTACTTCACTATCAATTTGGAAAGAGGATGTTTCTTCCTCGTCAGTAGCAGGTTCATTCATTAAAGGAATTTTACAGTGTATAATTAGGGTCCAGGACTGCTTTCAATCGTTCAAACTTACAATGATCCAAGTCAGATTTTTAGGGAGGTGTTTCCTCAAATTGTTCATTTATCCTCTACTATTTTTCATGCATCAGATTGCCATATTCCATATCTGTTTGTAGAGCATATCCAACGAAAAACCCTTGTTTTCACCTCGCGTCAAATCTCCTAAATTGTTTAGGAACATTAACAAAAGCTTTAGACCCTTATGGTTTTAGTTGTTTAATTGATGGTTGTTTCCCACCATATAACTCAAATGGTGTGTTTTCTTGATTAGAATGACATAATCTATTCCATGTATGTTCAAAATGCAAAAGAGTTTCAGACGGAAAACTTTGATTTAGTTTACTATCCCTTAATAAAGCATTTATACCATCTACTGCAGTGTAATTAAATCTCTCACTTACCCCATTTTGCTGGGAAGTATAAGTGTTAGTTCTTTCGTGTTTTATACCCAATTCATCACCAAAAGTTTTAAACTTCTCGTTTATAAATTCCAATCCGTTATCAGTACATATGCACTTAATTTTCCTGTCTAGAAATTGTTCAACGCGTTTTTTAAATTTTCAAAAAGTATCAAAAGTATCAGATTTAGTTTTTAAGGGGTAGGCATAAACTTTTCGATTATAGTGATCTATTATGGTATAAAAGTAACTTTGTTCATTTATTGAGGCTTTAGGAAATGGTCCACACAGATCCATGTGTATTAACTTTAGCGGTTTGTCCGAACAAATTTTTGTAATAGGTTTAAAACTAACGCTTTTCCTTTTAGCTTCTTTATAAGGTTCACAGATATCAATATTCCTATTTAGATTTGGTAATCCCCTCGCACAATTATTTTTGATTGTAGATTTGATGTATTCAGAGTTAATATGATCTAGTTTTCTATGCCAAGTATTAATATTCTCAACAGCAAAATAAACAGATTATTTAATCTTTTCATTTTCAAAACTTTTAACAAAACTCTTAGGTTTTGTAGAATATTCAGCAAAAACATAATCTAAACCATTTAGTAATTTAGCTGAAAACAATAATTTGTTAGATCTTGTTTACAATCCATCACCTCAAATTTTCCTTTACCTCCTTTGAAACTAGCTCTTTTTCTGTCAAAAGATACCCCAGATAACAAATTTCTTAATTCAAGAGCAATAAGCAAAATCATAAAGTGTAATCTTTACATTAAAATGAAGAAACACAGTACCTTTACCTTGAATTAGTGGAAACATTTTTCACTACTCCCACTAAAGTCTTGTTACTAACAGGTTGGAACTCTAAACAGTTCTCTTTCACGACAGTAATGTGTAGTGGCTGCCAAATCGAAGATCCATCCTCCGTCTTACTCGCTGTTAGACAAGGTCTCTAGTCTATAACTTCTGTGCTTGTCTTGACTTCATGATGATTTGGACTAGGACTCTGGAATGGCTTCCTTGTTGTTTCTAGACATAATCGTTCATGATGGCCAACTTTACCACACTTGAAACATTTTGACTTCTGGATCTGGGATCTTAAAATACAAGAAGCAAAGTTATGCAAAGGTCCATAACCAATATCACCCACATATTGTGGGGAAGCAAAAGTGCCCAGTGATATGTGGAGTAAAAAAATAAATCATCAAAGATTCAATAAGTTATAAGCATTTATTAATTAAAAGCTGTAAAACTATTTACCGAAAAAAAACTAAGATTGAAAAAACCATAGATACATCTCTTACCAAAGTATAACTAAAATTGTAAGCTGAAAGAAAGGAACTTTCATTTTTATACTTCTTGTAAATCTAAAAATTCGCATAAATATCTCAATAGAAAGATTGCCATAAACAAAATCGTAATACTGCATTACGTAGATGATTGGTCATAATATGACCATACCCATTTATAGGGGTGGTGTCATACTGTGGCCAATCACAAAAGCATGACAACTCAACTTGTTTGTTTACATAATCATAACCATACAAGAAGGAGGTGCAAACATGTGCAGATGGATTCTAATAAACAGGTTATTTTTAACAATAGAAGTGTGATATCGGCTATTGACACATAGGGCTGTTCAAGTGTCCTTAAAGGAACAGGGTCAAAGACTAATAAATTAGCGTAGTTGGCTTATGTTATGACATGTCGGATCTTAGTGCTCTATATGATTTCTTTTGATGCTGTTTTTATGTATACTGATTTTCATCACTAAACTTTCAAGTCCCACCTTGCTGTGTTCATTTTTCAACTGTGCTCTATCGCACATTTTGTGTACCTTACTTTATTCAATTGTTAGCCCATTTAGTTAACACATGTGCTTTGATCTTGCAGTATGATTTTTCCCTGGAGAGGAACGTCATTGACTTCATCGAAAGGCGTCGGGCAGAGCTCCTGGAGAGCCCCGACAAGCCACGGGAGAGCGAACGTGCAAAGCCTGATGCTCGATGGCTGTCCGACAGCATCCTCCAGCCCCAGCAGCCCCTTGACCAAGCCCCCCGAGCTCCAGGCCGCCCCCGGGATGACGTCAAGATCAACCTGTCTGACTTCGAGAACGACACCTCCAGCCCCTTCGATTACATGGAGCTCCAGACCATCAACGACTTGGAGGAGCTGAACAGCGTCTTTCAAGGCATCCACAAGGAGGATTCGGACGCCAGAACTGCAGTGCAGGATGTGTCGTGCCGTAGCGAGGACGGCACTCTCGGCGTGGCTAAGTCGGTCAGCTTCCCTCTGCCCCGGAGCGACCCGCACGCGATGATCCCCAACAGTGTGAGCGAGGATTTCGGATCACATGCGACGGCGTCGAACAAATCTTCGTTTCCGAGTGCTTTCTCCACGAGGGACTTTTATCGTGATGGTTCGACCTACTCAACCTTTTCCCGAGTGCCTTACGTCTCGTCGAACGCCGCCATAGGTACGCCACTGCGCAGCTGCAAGAGCTACTCGGACATCCACACCCTCACCGAACCGGAAGTGACTGGTTCAGTGAAGGAACGCTCCATCACCCCGCCGACGGTGCACCCGGAAATGACGCCGGAGCCCAAGGTGAGTATGATGATATTTTCGATTAACCCACCAGGATGATTAATTGAATAGGCGGATAACCAAGGTTCCCACGGTCCTTGAAAAGTCCTTAAAAGTCCTTGAATTTTTTTTCTCTAACTAAGGGCCCTTGAAAGTCCTTGAAAATTACAGAACTTGGCGAAAAGTCCTTGAAAGTACTTGATTTTTTTTAAAACTTGTACATAGTTGTGTAATTTCGTCTTGCATTAGAACTTGTCCAGATTAGTTTTCCTCCACAGTAGGTGCGTCATTCTGAATGAAACTGGTGTTTTGCGCTTTCACACTATGTGATATACTAATAATACTACATCTCGATCGTCCATTTTCCACAGTATTCTGTACGTCTAAGTTGACACCTCTGGTCTCCGTTAAGACGGCCGCCTTGTTATGCCTGCCGCATCATGACGTATCTTTGGCCGCTAGGTAACTGCACCGCTTTCTTAGGAAACCTTAACTTTTGTAGTCAATACGTCATTGGTAACCTGGCACACATCCAAAGAAATGAAGCCAAATTCTCATTGCAAAAATATAAAAGTTGCAATTAAAAAATAAATTTTTTAAGATATCCTTCTGTTGTAAAATTTTCTGCAGTTTTCATATCCTTTGAAATGTTTACTCTATCTTTAACGATCGCAAAGATAGAAACTTAGACTGGAGAATAAAAAAGCCCTAATACTAGTCAAAACTTTTGTTTTGTTTCTCAAACAAAATAAACCATGACAGCCGTCTGTTGTAGGCAGTGGACGACAGCAAAATAGAGATTGTGTCGTGTAGATTGAACCGTGTGCAAGCTCCTCTACTCTTCTTCGTGCCACCAAAAGAATTTATTGTACGATATTTTATCGCATGACCTAAACCGATGTGTGTGCAAGTAACCTGGTAGTTAGCATTGAGACGAGAAGTCCACTATACAACAACAACAAAAAAACCACTGGTTCTGTGAGGAAAGAAAATCCAAATTATAACAAAAATTGATGATAACTTTCCTTTTTTTGAGTGTCAGTAGTTTAAAAAAAATTATGTCTTTTTTTATAATTTTCACATTTTTCTTTTTAATTGACAATTGTTGTGTATGCCTTGTTTTAGGTCGTTATAAAAAATTTTAGGTCCTTGAAAAATATTTTTTTAGTTTTGAAAAGTCCTTAAAAGTCCTTGAATTTTTTTTGGATAAAGGTGTGGGAACCATGATAACAGAAATTCCTTAAACAACAGCCCAATCACATTCATTGCATTTGAGCAAATGACAACAAATGCATGTTTATGAATTGGAAATACACTGTATAGTTTATTTACAGAATAATCGAGACAGATCGATGGCAATGAGTCGCACAGGGATTAACCCATTAGCGCCCAGCAGTATATTTTTAGACCGTTAGACGAAGTTCAAGTACCGCGCTTTTAAGTGACCTTCAATTCATTCCATAGCAGTGGAATTGCACACGTGGCAAGAATAAACATTCCCGAGTTCAAATGTCATGTGGTTTTCTCGTTAGCTTTAATTGTTATCTGGCAGTGATAGAAGAAAGTTTATCTTAGTATTTTTTTACGCGATTTTTCGTTCTTTGTTCACATTTCTCCAGAAAACAGTAAAGTGATCACGGTAAGTAAAACTTTATTGGGTTTTATATTATCATTATAGATGTAGCTATTTCGATATAATGCAGTGTTTGTTCAAAATGAATTTAATTAGTAGAAAATTGAGCCGAAATGTGAATGTACTATAAATAGATCGCTGGGCGTTCAAGCGTTCTTTTTTCCCCTTATTGCAGGAAGTACGACAATTTAGTTTTTGTATTTCTCCAGATTGGAAAAATAAAACGGAAAATATTCAGTAACGTTGAGAATGCTGTCAAATATCTATTTTCTATATAAATTGATGATGATATTATTGCTATACCACCTGATGTTGATGAACTGGCGGACGAAGAGGAAATAGATAAGTTAGAGGCTCCAGCTATAAGGGTCATTCTTGTGAAATAGGAAAAATTGGCTTCTTAAAATTTTTTCAATCAAAGGTTTTTAAAACTTTATTTTTTTGGCCTAATAATTTTCTACCATGTTCATTAAGTAAATTAAAAATATCAGCAATCTAAATTATTAACATTTTGTTAAGGAAAAAAATATTTCAAAATATTGGAAGGCAGGACAATGACGAACCTGCCAGGACAATGATGAAAATAGAAAAAAATATATAAATTTTTTGTTGAACATTTCATATGACCATGTATTTTTAATTCAGCTGATTAAGTACATAAATAAAATTACTAGGAACATGACTCTTCAGGAAATTATGGATTCCCGAATATTTAAGTATTATTAGAAAGTAGGAACATTGTGCATAGTTATTACTGCAACTTTTATGCTTTTTTAACAGATTACGTGTTTTGCTGTGTGGTGTTAAATTACTGCAATCAATTCTCAGCTATTTTTGATTTGTAATATTTCTTTTTGTATTTTTCCATTTGCCTTGTATATTTTTTAAATTTTTCTTCCAGTTTCTTTATACAAGTGTAGGTCTCTGCTCTATCTCTTCTAACTTTTTTCACTAACTTTTTTTCTTAATATTATCATCTCTTGTTGTGTCTATGTTTGAAGAACCTGAAAGTTGAATATCTATACCACTTCCACTTGGTTTGGGTAGCCAATTCTATCGGATGACAATTTCTTGTTCAAGCGATAGAGTTTTGAATTTTCTTTCCTATTTTTATAATTCCCCTTTTCTGCCTCAAACTCATTTTAGCTATAGGCTTTACCACTCCTTTCTTCTTTTGGTTAACATATATTTCACATGCCTCTTCAATTTCTCTTGTATCAAACATTATGGAATTTTTTTTAATATGCTCCTGACTACTTTTCTCAGCTAAACTTTTCTTTAACAACCTTTCCTCATATGTTTGTTTCTTTTTACCACTCATATCTGTCCATATATTGTTTACAACTTATAAAAAAGAGCATGTGAAAAAGGATATTTAGTAATATCTAGACATTTTTAGGTGCAATGACAAAAACATTATTTTTTAAATAAAAGAAACAAATAAGTTTCAAAATTTCAAGCCCTTTATAAGCTATTTTACTATTAAAAAAATTCCAATGGAGAATAAATAATCAAAAGTTAATAGTTAAAAGTAAAGAATATATTTGTCTTCAGTTAATAATAAATATTTATAAAATACTGAACATTAAACATCATTTTCCTGTCTTGACATCATTGACTTGGTATGCTAAAGGCAGGATAATGATGAAATAGGCTTGTTCAGGGCTTAATGGACGAACCCTTAAAAATTTCAGTTTGAATTTCACACACATTTAAGAAATATCTTGTATACACTTGATAATAAAAAAAATTACAAATGTACTACAAACATTTAATTTTTATCAAAGCCAGGAAAATGATCTTCAATATACATAAACCTTGAACTCTGAACTTGTATGTGCTGACCAAAAAAAAGTTGATAACTTTTCAAAGTGGGAGTTATTTATTCAAATAACCTCAACCCCAGATTACTTGAAAAGTATTCTTCTAACTCAGTGCTGTCATCTATTAATTGCCCACATAATGATATCTGAGATGCCAGGAAAATGATGATATTACTTGGAACAATAGTTATTGCAGTTACTTTTGGAAATTTTTGCAATATTATTTCCATTATTGTAACTAATAACCTTTCAAATGTATAAAGAAGCAGAATAAATTATTTACAAGAATATATAAATAAATATTAAAACCCTAATGAATGAACAAATTGTAAAATTTCACTCAGGGACATGCCAGGACAATGATATTTGACATTTTAAAGTTTTAAAAATGTATAAAATAAAAAAATATGTCATTAATTTTTTAATTCTGTAGATTATAAAAGTGTTCCTAAACTATTCTTGAAAGTTGACAAAATCTTCAGAGTGATAGAATTCTATAAATTTTGAAGGGACATGAATTTTGCCTATTTTGCAAGAATGACCCATAAAGGATATTACTGGGAAAATATAAGTTTTTTTCAATAGATGATGAATGTGATGAAGCAGATTTGCTTTCAACTTCTGAGAGAAAAATTAAAAAGCTAAAAACTGAAAATCGAAAGTATTCTGGTAAACGAAAACACGGAATTACACCAAATGGTTGAGAGCAGAGGAAAATAGTTAGATAAAATGCAACGTGGTACGTACGATTTTCAATTTGACGAAAAAAATGAAATTACGGTAGTCAGGTGGAGAGATGACAAAAGTGTTAATGTTGCTACGAACTTTGATGACAATGAGTGCATGTAAGAAGTTCAAAGATGGTCTCGTGAGAAAAAAAAAGAGTAACAATTCCACAACCAAATTTCATAAATGCTTACAACAAACATATGGGAGGGTAGACCATCATGACTGGTTGCTAGAAAAGCACAGCATTGCAATTAGAGGTAAAGAATAGTATTGGTGCTTGTTCACGTGAATTATTGATATCGCATTAGTCAATGCAAGCATCCTGTATAGAAATATTCAAGGATCTAATACTATGACGATTTTCGAAGAGCTGTTGCCGTGAAATATCTCAAATTGGGGATCGGAAGAAAAGTTTTAAACGGTCGCCCTTACAGCTCACTCAACCTCAGAAATCGATGTTAGTGATGATGTTTGTTACGACAGAGAGGATCATAATATAGGCATGCGAAATGCCCAAAGACGCTGCCGATTTATAGATTGCCAATCAAGACTACTTACATTTTGTATAAAGTGCAATACCACTTTATGCAAAAACTGTTTTACAAAATTTCACACGAAATTGTAACTAATGTTTTTATTACTTTGGTACAAGTTTATTGCATGTTTTTCATAATATAATATACCACTTATAATTTTTATGTTCTTTGTGTTTTCAACCATTTTTTTCCTTGTAAGTGCTTTAGAAATTTGAACATCATTTAGTAAATCCTGAATAAATTATTGTATAAGTTTTTTACATATTTCTAAGTATTTCGAAATATATACATGTTTTCTTAAAGTGATGTATTTTTGCAGGGTGGTAACAGAACCTGGAAAACCGGGAAATCAGGGAATTCTCAGGGAACTTTTTAATTCTGGAAAAATCAGGGAAATCTCAGGGAAAATTTCCAAATTTTACAAAAAATCAGGGAAATTTTGACAGCTTAAGCGGCTACTATTATCGTTTGTCCTATAAAGAGATGCACTATTACGAGTACTTTTGAGAATCGAATAATTCGTATTCGCCGAAATTGTAATTCGAATAAAGAACCGTGGCGTCGAATTTTTAAACACCGAGAAAACCGCCACCGCCGTTTTTTGCGCGGCTGCAGCGTTTTGTCGCCTTGAGGCTAGTGATACAACTGGTGGTATACAATTTGAAATTTGTGTAACTTATGATGTTTTTTGTGTATTAAATTAGTTATTTTGGTTTGCAATTACATTTTTGTAGAATTTTTTATGTATATTTGCATTTGGTTTTAATGAATAGTATGATAATGTAGGGTCAAGTGTAAAATGTTCATAATCAAAATATTTAGAATTTTTTCTCCATTTTTTTTTTCAATTGCAATTTAAGAGTTGTTCTATTAAGGTTCCAACCCTTACAATAAAAAAATACAAAATATTTGTGAAGAATTATCCTTTTACACCCTCTGACCTTAAATATTTAAAAACAGTGTTGTGTGGATACTGTATATCGATATCAATCACGGATTACAACATTTCTTAAGGGAACTGTTAAATCATGGAAATTTTTGTGAGACTATCAGGGAAATCATGGAAATATCAGGGAACTTTTTTTCAAGAATTTTGTTGCCACCCTGTTTTGTTTTTATCTATTTTGTCATTTTTAAACATTTTATTGAAGAACTAATATTTGTCAGCTATCTGCTAAAAAATATCGTGCCAACGCCCAGCGATCTATTTTTAGTACGTCATTTTTTTTAAAAACTGATGTCCGTTTCAATAAAATTCGATTATAATATTCATATTGAAGGTAAAATACCCCAGATTTAAGAATTTTATTCCATTGCTTCAAAAAAATTAATTTGGGCGTTAATGGGTTAAAAGTTTGTCTTTTGAACACAAATTGGGCTGTGGTTGCCCAATCGCAGTGTTGCCGAGTCATTCCAGCCGAATGGGCAGAGGGGAGAGCAAATCTCACTGTACCAGATGTAGTCTAAAAAATTTGTTCATTTTCATGAGCATATGGCTCTTTGTTTTTGAATATGAACCTTTATTTATTAGTGTGATTTTCACCAGTATGGAAGTCCCTTTAAAACTTTCTTGCACTTGTTTCAAACTCAAGCATTTTCTCTCTTTTCCTTGTTCGCTTTCTTTTCACCAAAAATACTTTTCCCTGGAGGTTGCCAGTTATGCTATTTCGAGTCGGGACCCGTTCCTGCGCTCAGGAAGTTGCTGAATGTGGCATTCGACTCGCAGGAGCCTCTGAAGTGGCAAAATTGATTTTGGTAATCAAACTATCCCATAATAAGCACTCGTTTTTTTAAGAATGAGTTCATTTAGCTAACTCGTTAAAAGATGTTCGGGTCAAATATGTTTAGAGATTTGACTTTGTGCAACCTCGTGATTTCAATTGACATTGTAGCTGCAGTCGAAAATACTCACCAGTGCACCAGACATATGAATATACAGCTACTTTCTTAAATAGGGTCACATACACTGGGGCTGGTACATGTGAAATCTGTTGTGGCTTCAAACGTCCTCATGTTGGCGTAGTGTGGTAGTTTAGAGAGTGGGGTGCCATCTCAGGTATTGCTTCGTCATCTGAATGTGGTTCAAAATGACTTGCCGTCCTTGGATGTCGCCTTTCCCTACGGAAGTCAATCCAGGACCATTGACGATAGCCCGCTGTGTTGCTCCAGTGCTTCGTTAATTAAATACCAACAGAAACTAGTTTAGTTGGATTTACGACCAGAGAAAAGTGATTACTCTTGAAATAAGTGGGGATACAAGGTGCTCATTGGAAGTGAGTCTGTCCCAGGGTCTTTCCACACCAATTCAACCAATGGTCAAAACATGATGTTTTCAGATCTTAATAATTTTTTTACATGATATATAGTATTAGCTTAGCAGATAAAAAAATTGCTAGGTTTTAATTTTTTTGGACATTTTGTTTTTGAGTTATAAATTTTTGAAAAACTCTAAAACGCCAGTTTTTAGGAACGTTTTGACACATTTAAAAGCACGTAACTCAAAAACCGTTTGTCCTAGAAAGCTCAAATTTCTACCATTCTCTAGATTTACAAGGGCTTTAATTTGACAAAGAGCTTGAATGTACCACATCCATTTTTATATTTTTTTAAACTAAAAAATAAATGCCCCCAGGGGCATTCCTTCTTTAGGTTTGTACGGGCTTCACAACCCCGGGGTACCTGAGTGATCTTTTCTCTCTTTCCTTTTCCCTCTCTTCTACCCTTTTGCTTTTTCTTCCTCCTTCGTTGTGGTTGCCTCTTCGGAGGTGAGGGCTCCCCTTGAGAAGCTTTTCGCCCGTCTGTGCCTTTAACTCCTCTTGGAGATTATATCACCCACGTGTTGGCCGTGCGTGGAGACCTGTGTCTTTGGAAAAGGTGATCCTGGTGATTGAGGGACAACATAACGCCCCAATACATTGCTTCGGCTCCTGCTTCGAACAAACAGGAAGTGTACTTTGGTCCTAGTACATTAATCGGCTGGTGGGATTACTCTGCTTGGTCTAAGGACCCGCTCACCAACTAGCTCCTTAGGGCAGTCATAGAGGTGAGTTGGGTTCGTATAGTTCCTGAACACAAATTTTTTATAGTAAAAAGTAACGAAGGAAATCTAAAAAACATATAGGCTATTCTACTTCACAAAACTATTTTAGGAATGGTTGGAGAGACTAAAACCATAAAAAAACACTGGCAGGAGATGTACTTGTTGAGGTTTCGAATAAAACCCAATCTTTAAACATACAAAAAATAAAATCTGTCGGTACAATAGAAGTAACTGTAACACCCCATAAAACTTTAAATTCATCTAGAGGCGTAATTTCTGAATCAGACTTAGTATATGACACTGAACAAGACATTTTAGAATCCCTGTCCAATCAATCTGTAATCAATGTTAGACGAATCACAATTCAAAGAAACGGTCAAAGAATACCCACCAAGCACTTAATACTAACTTTCAATACACCAAGTCTACCTAAACATGTTAAAATAGCCTACATTAATTGCCCAGTTCAACCTTTCATACCTAACCCAGTTCGTTGTTTCAAATGCCAAAGATTCTGTCATTCTTTCATGGCTTGCCGTGGCAAAGAGACCAGTGCAAAATGCTCCAGTACTGATCATAAGACCGATATCTGTACATCATCATCCCTTTGCTGTGTAAACTGCAAAGGTGACCATCCAGCTTTTGCCAGATCTTGCCCTAAATTCCAAATTGAAAAAGAAATTCAAACAATAAAAGTTCAACAAAACATTTCATTTCCGGAAGCCCGAAAAATTATAAATGATCACACCCCAAAACCTGGAATTTCTTACTCTTCAATAGTAAAAAAACTTTCAAAACTAACGGAACTCAAACCGATGTAACTATTTTTAAGCCATCTGCCCAACATAAAACTTCAATGAACCAACCTATAACGCCTCTTTTTTCTAAAGCATCAGCTACAACCTCAACAAATACAAAACAGATAAATCAATCAAATCGATGATTAAATACTTCTTTAAAAAGAGCCATATCTACTGAACAAAATAATATTAAAATAGCAAAAGGTTCTTCTCAAACCTCTCTTCAGCCTGACGTTACATCCAGAAATTTCATAACTAATCCTTCTACCAGCAATCTCATAAATCTTTATAACACTGAAAGCGATATTTCATCTGTAGAAGATGAGGACTTGGAGACTTCGCCACCCAAGTCCAAGAAGGATCTTCGGCAAGACAGATCTCGCCCTAGGACGAGAAAACACAAGTAGTTTTTCTTTTCTTTTATCCTTTATTTTTTATGGCTTCCTTTCTTTCCTGGAACTGCCGGGGTTTTCGTTAAAAAAATTGATGACGTAAAAGACATCATAAACAACTATAAGCCAGCTGCAATCGCCCTCCAGGAGACGTATCTAAAAAACGCTGATACCACCAAGATTCGTCATTTCACTACGTTTAGAAAGGATTACGATGATGGCCAAAGAGCACGTGGAGGTGTTGCATTGCTTACCTCCCATGACTTTCCAGTCACCCAAATTAACCTTACAACAAATCTCCAAGCTATTGCGGTAAGACTTCATGTCAATATTTTAATAACAGTATGCAATTTATACTTATCTCCTAACACCAATATTGCCACTTCTGACTTAAATAATTTAATAGACCAGCTTCCGCAACCATTCATCATACTTGGTGACCTTAATGGCCATCATATTCTCTGGGGCAGTTCAGACATTAATCGTAGAGGAAAACAAATTGAAAAATTAATAACAGACAATGATTTATGTATTATGAATAACGGCCAACCTACTTACTTTCACTCACCTTCACTTACTTACCATTCAATAGATCTGGCAATTTTCACTCCTTCAATTTTACCATTTCGGACTTTTTCTGTGGATTCTTACCTCTACAATAGCGACCATTATCCTATAAAACTAAAATATACAGGCCAATACCAACCTCACACTGACAGCCAGTCCAACTATATTTTTGAAACTGGCCACTTTTTACTACCCTTGCAGACATTTCTAACCTGGTAGAAAATGATAACATCGATGAAGTCACTGGAAAAATAACAGACATAATTATAGCTAGTGCTGACGCCTCAATTACAAAAGTCAGAAATGCGCCTAAAAAACAAAATAAACCTTGGTGGAATGAGGAATGTAGCGATGCGTATCGGAAGCAAAGGAAAATCCTGGAATATCTTTAATAGATATCCAACAAGTGCCACAAGGCAGTGTTTTAAGTGTGACTCTATTTTAAAAATCAACAATATTGTTTCTCAATTGCCGCCATCAGTTAAGGGTCTTATTTACGTTGACAATCTGCAAATTTCATGCGCAGCTAAAGACATTCGTTTAACAGAGAGACAACTTCAACAGGCCGTTAACAAAATTACTAATTAGACAAATGAAAATGGTTTTCATCAAAAACTGCATGTGTTCATTTTTGTAAAAAACGAAATCTTCACCTTGACCCTGAAATAATTTTCAAAGATATTTTATTTAATGTTGTGGACAGTATCAAATTTTTAGGTATCATATTTGACAAGAAGTTGACATTTCAACCGCATATTTTAAATCTACGCAAACGTTGCGAAAAGGCCCTTAACATCTTACGCGTTTTATCAAAATTATCATGGGGATCTGATCGTACTTGTCTTTTGAAAATATATAGAGCTCTAATACGATCAAAATTGGATTACGGCTGCACGGTGTATGGCTCAGCAAGAAAATCTGCACTTCAAACTCTGAACACCATCCACCACACAGCTTTGCACTTATGTACTGGTGCATTTAGAACTTCACTCGTAAACAGCTTATATGTGGACGCTTTTGAACCTTCTTTAGACTTAAGGCGACAGTTGTTGTCCTTAGAATATTATTTTAGAATTTCCTTAATACCTCATCACCCATTGCATACCATTCATCACAGTCCATATTTAAAACGCCTCTATCAAGCTAAAACATCCTTCATCCCTACATTCCACTTAAGAATGCTTAATGTGATGAACGGATCCGAACTTTCTTCACTTGATGTCACTCAGAAAAGGCTGTTTTCTTTCTCTCCCTGGTTTAAAAATTATTTTGAATTTCAAAACCCATTCCAAAATTTTAATAAAGCAGATACCTCTGATATTATATACAAACAACTGTTTCAAAAACATTTAGAAAATTACTCAAATTTACACGGACGGATCTAAAAGGGCAAACTATGTTGGAGCTGCTTTCATTATTAATCATTCTCTTTACAGTTTTAAACTTCACCCTTCATGTTCTGTTTTTACCACTGAAATCATGGCCATCTACAAAGCATTAGAAAATATATCAGATCATTGTCATAAAAAATATATCATTTTCACAGATTCACTAAGTGTTTTACAGTCATTGAAACATCCTGATCATGACAGTCATCCCATTGTTTTAGAGTCACTGAAAATAATTTATTATCTTTCATCCAAAAATTTTAACTTGGTATTTTGTTGGATTCCATCTCATGTTGGGATATCCGGAAATGAACTAGTTGACAAAGCCGCCAAATCGGAATAAATAATTTAAATCATACCATTCCTTATCGTGACTTAAAATCTTGCATTTACGAATTTTTAGAAGAGAAATGGCAGAACGAATGGAATGAACAAACGGAAAACAAACTTCACGCCATCAAACCAAATATAACTGAATGGAAATCGCTACCTGTAAGAAGGCAGCAGGTAATTATAACACGACTAAGTATTGGACATACTAGGATCACCCATAGACACATCCTCCTCGGAAAAGATCATCCCATTTGTAATTACTGCATTTGCCCACTAACCGTTAAACACATTTTAATAGAATGTTCTCATTTTAATAGGCAACGACTGAAACATTTTAACTCATATACTTTGGTTTTAGAAGACATTGTTGGAGAGAATCCTCATCCAAATATTTTTAGCTTTTTACGTGACATAGGTTTTATCCATCACATATAATTTTATATGGTATTCATTCATTATGTTTTGACTCATTTCACTTTATTATTATAATATATCTATTTTTTTTTTTAAATCTTGAGTTTGGCATAATATGTCCCAAGAGGACTCAATGCCACAAAACCAAATCCAATCCTAAACTTAAAAAAAAGTTTTTTTTCATTAAAAAACAAATATGGGAATTTTTAATTTTGATGGAAAATTTTTTTATTATTCTAAGCTTTAATAGTAAGGTGTATACAAAGTTTCATGATAGTATTCCAAATGGTATCATATTAAAATAATTTTTTATCTGAATCGAGACGTGAAAATTCTGTTAATTCGTTACTTGTTACCCTAGATAAAAATTAATCTCTTAACCAACACTCTATTTTATTTAAACAACAAATTCAACTTACTTTACACTCAAGGAACAGTTTTTTTCTTCTTTTAGCACTTGAAATTACTAAAGGTGAGTTCTCTTCTTTGCCAAAACGTGTGCTGCCTTGGCCATCTTATCTGCTGGAACTTGGTAGGTTCTACCTGTTGTTGTGGTTGGATGTAATGTGCACAAAATATAGTTTTCATTGGCAGTGCTAAGGTATCTGCTCTCCTAGAATATGTAAATGATAGTGATGGTCTTTTTGGGTGAAGAAAGGGCACACGAATTTCCTTTTCAACATCATCTTTGAAGTCAACATGCACCAACCATCACTCTTTAATTCTAAGCACAAGCGACAAAACCCACAATTTCTTCAAATGGAATGTCATCATCACCAAGGCTGATTTGTACCCTATGTTTATCTGAGTCATCAGAAAATGAGTAGATTTTGGTTTTGACCCTATTTAGATCAAGAGGAATGAAGACATGAAATTTATGAGTCCCTGAGACTGCCACAGCTTTTTCAAAGCATGGTTTTAGAATCTTTTCTTTTATACTCTTCATTGGTTACATAAAAAAATTTGATGGATAACAAATTTTTCACACCCTACTAAAAAATCTGAAAAGGTGTTATAATTTGGTTTTCTAATGTATTTTGGCGGCAAGCCTTTTTACTGTACCCCCTACTTCATCACAAACTCCCTTATGATTTTCAAATTTGGTGTTAACACACAGTCATTGTTCATGCTTTTCAGAAAAGTCAATAGTCCAGTAAGTTAATCCTGTCTGAGAAATTATTTGCCAAATCATTAGTTAGATATTTGAAAAAGCTCTACTATTGTCCAGATGGTTCAGCTGCGCAGTACAAAAATCGTAAGAATTTTATGAACCTTTGCTATCACAAAGAGGACTTTGATGGACTTGAGGTTAAGTGGCACTTTTATGGCACATCACACGGGAAGGGAGTTTGTGATGGAGTAGGGAGTATGGTAAAAAAGCTTGTTGCAAAAGCAAGCCCCAAAATCCATTAGAAAACCAAATTCTAACACTTTTTCAGTAAGGTGTGAAAAATTTGCCATCCATCACATTTTTTTATGTAACCAATGAGTATATAAATGAACTATACTTCTAAAACCATACCTTTGAAAAAGCTATGGCAATCTCAGGGACCCATAAATTTTATGTCTTCATTTCTCTTAATCTAAATAGGGTCAAAACCAAAATCTACTCATTTTCTGATGACTCAAAAGCACATAGAGTACAAATCAGCCCTGGTGATCACATTCCATTTGAAGAAATTGTGGGTTTTGTTGCTTGTGCTTATAATAAAGAGTGATGGTTGTCACATGACTCAAAAGACTGTTGAAAAGAAAATTCGTGTTTCCTTTCTTAACCCAAAAAGACCATCGCTATCATTTACATATCCTTGGAGAGTAGATACCTCAGCACTTCCAATGAACTATATTTTGTGCACATTACATCCAACCACAGCAACAGGTAGAACCTACCAAGTTCCAGCAAATGAGATGACCAGGGCAGCACAAGTTTTGGCAAAGAAGAGAACTCACCTTTACTAATTTCAAGTGCTAAAAGAAGAAAAACACTGTTCCTTGAGTGTAAAGTAAGTTGAATTTGTTGTTTAAATAAAATAGGGTAAATGAAATTTAAATAAAAAAAGAGTGTTGGTTCAGAGATTAATCTTATCTAGGGTAACAAATTAACAGAATTTTCACGTTTCGATTCAGATAAAAAATTATTTTAATATGACATCATTGGAATACCATCATGAAACTTTGTACACACCTCACTATTGAGGTTTAGTATAAAATATATTTTTTTCATCAAAATTAAAAATTCCAATTTTTTTTTTATATATATAAAAAAAAACTTTTTAGTTTAAAAAAATATATAAAAACTGATGTGGTACACTGAAGCTATATGTCAAATTAAAGCACTTGTAATCTAAAGAGAATGGTACAAATTTGAGCTTTCTATGACAAACGGTTTTTGAGTTACTTGCTTTTAAATGTTTCTAAAAACTGGTGTTTTTGAATTTTTCAAAAATTTATAAATCAAAAGTCCAAAAGAATTAAAACTTTGTATTTTGGGTCATATTGATGAGTAGAACACAATCACTAAATATGATACATTTTGAAAACCTCAAGGTTTAATATAATTTTTTTATTGGTTGATTTGATATGGAATGACCCTATTGACACGATTGTCTAGAATTGATCCCCAAAGGGATGTATCCGAGGATGATACCGAGTAATTTTGAACCACAGTCTGATGAGGATGCAACATCCGAGCTGACACCCACTCTCCAGACATCCACGTCATCGTGAGGACGTGTCAGGGTGTAACTAAAGAGGAACCTTGAATAATATTAGAAACTGCCTTGTTTGAAGACAGCATGAAATGTAACAAATTTGGAAATTCTAACATACCTCACAAGTAGGTAAGGTGTGCCGCTCTGGAAGTGTGATAGGTGAAATGAAATTCTCCAAAAGCGAAACCGGTACCAATGACGAAGGCATCGTCGATTATTGTATGAAACATTGTCCATTTGAATGACACAGACACCAAGCAAATTAAGGTTTGTTTATTATTATTGCAGTAGAAACAAAATTTTGACTTTTTTCCCATTCGAGGGACAAAGTTAAAACATGCTAAAGACTTGGGAAATGGTCTAAAAGGTTATAACAGAAATTACCAAAAAATAGCCTTAAAAATCACCAAAGTATTTTGCCCCAAAAATAGAGAAAAATGACCTAAATTGCTGTTCATTTCCAGCATTGGGATCCAAACGGGTTACCATCTAAGCCAGTCTGAATGCGAACAAGGTCGACAAAATCCGAACCGTGCTTGTAAATAACGAAACAGAAGTCTTGGAGCATACTCGTTTCAATCTCGGAATGGGAACCATATATTTCAGTTGTATGTAACAAGAATAAAATTCAGCTGCAGTTTTAATATTTTTGTGTTAGCATTAAATATGTTTGCTTTCTCCTATTTGAAAGGAATGCAAGTTAAATGTCTGTTTCTTCAGATTCCCCTCTGTAAAATTTCAAAACAAAATGTTATAACAATTGTAAAATTTGCGTAGTTTTTCTCCAAGAACTTTTTTTATCGGGAAGGCAGGTGCAAATAGATCGACTAATTGTTTGACTTGAAATCCACAGGTGTGTCATTTGCCTCTGAACGAAGACTACTTTGGCAGGGAATCGAGCAACGGCGTCTCTGTGTGCGATACCAGTGCGTATGAAGAGTTGGACGAGGCTGCCAGACACTTCGTGGACTGCATCACAGAAATGGGCTTCGTCAAAGGCCAGGTGGCTCGAGCTGTGAAACACTTGGGAACAGACGAGAAAAAGGTAGTTTCTTGTTTGTCTGGTATTAACCCAACCTTGTGAGTTCTTTGTAGTTACTCAGCCTGAAGAGCGTAAGGCCGCAAGTTCGAATCCGACCGAAGACCCTTGCGTACGAAAGGGGCTGGTACACATTAAATCTGTCATGGCCTCGAACTTTCTCAGGTGTTGTTCTAGTCATCCGTACGTGGTTCAGAACGACTCTGCAACGCTCTCTGTTCTCTCCCTTTGTGGGTTGATCCTGTCGCATTGCTCCAGTGTGAAGTTAATTTTAAAAAATACCATACATAAACAGTTTCTTTCACTTTTCTGCCTGAGAAGAATTTGTGGCTATTCGAAGAATGTCAAATGAGAAGGCATGTGCACTTGTATAAGTGCAATAATTAATTTAAATACAAAAGGTCTGATTTAGAATTTTTTTAATAAGAGTGTTATGAAATTCACATTGTTTTATAACAATCCACATGCTTGATTCTATCAGAATTTATGTATTTGTAAATTTGTATGTGTTCCGAATCGATATAGAATGTTTCCGGTATTGCTACAAGTAGATATTTTTTGGGTGAAAATTTTTAAAAAATGTAAATTAACTTTTAATATTGACTGAAAAAGCATATATTCTGATGTTGTATCCCAAGAACTCGACGATTGAATGAAATGCCTGTAGTAAAACATACACTACAAGTTTCATTCAAGTGTGATCGTTTGAAAAGTTTTCTTGAAGTATTCCTCAGAGTTTTAGACGGTAAGCACTTTGAGCTATGCGTTCTTGCTGGGTGAAACTTAGGGTGTTGTACTTTTTGTCTTGTTTTCTTTTTTCTTTAAATAATGTTCAACTTTAAAAAAGTTTGCATATTAGCATTTGCTTTATTAGCCAGTTTTTTTTTTTTTAAATGAATGTGGATTATCCTGTAGGAATTGCATGTACCAATTTAAAATTAGCCAAATGAAAAAAATAATTAATATTTTTTTTTACCTTGTGGCATATTTTGTAAATTTGAGTTTAGTTCTGATGTAATTCTCAAGATACAATGTATTAAATTAAAAGAAGCGCATTTCAACACACTTTTATACTTTAACAGTGTAACGACTCAGACTAATGCTACAGGTTGAGAAATAAGTAGTTTTATTTCTAGATTAGGAGTAAGCTTAAAATTTACAGAGTTCTCTTGGAATCGGAGGTCTAGGAATAGTTCCCTTGGAGAATCAGTAGCAGTGACCCGAGTAATGGGGTGAGTTCCAGGCTACGGCCTTTCACGGTTATCTTGGATGAGATCAAGTCTGGCGGGGTGCCACGGTGGAGAATCGGGTCTCCTCTGGTAACGGGACTCGAGCGATAGACCTCCGGCCGGGTGGCCTCTCGGAGCGTTCTCGGGTGAGATCAGAAGGTCGCAAGCTTGTGCGACCGTGGATCAGTTTAGCCGGCTACCTGCCACGGCTACTGCGTTCCTCTCGAGGATAATCTGGGACCTTATGCCTGGGTAAGTTCGGCTCGACCGTCCTGTGGCAATTAAAAACGCTCGGAGCTCTTAGAAAAAACCGTGCGCGCCCTTTTATACCTCTTTTGGAGGGGTTGGGCTTCTGGCGCTGTCGTTGCTCTTGACGTAATTCACGTCCTGCAATTGGTCTAGTGTTAGGGGGGTCAAAGGTGCCCGCTGACCTTATTGGCCTTTGAACCCAGACGGAAAGTCTCGGTTTGGCCTCTTGCTGTCTGGGATCTTACGTCCAGCTCGTCCATCATCCTGGGGACCAAAAGTCTGTCCATTGTTTCTAACTGTCAAGTAGAGTGACCGAAGGGCGACTGGCTGTCGCCGCTATTTCCGTTGGACTTAGACGTGGGAGAGAGAAAATATCGATACTCCACAATCCCTCCCCCCTTCAAGAGATTTTTCCTTGGTGAAAATTCTGTAAGGCAAGGGTTAGACAAAACAAGTTCACTGACCAATTTATTAGAGGCAAAGGAAAAAGCACACACCATAATTACTGGAGGAGTATTGGCTCTTTTACCTAACGTACTGGAAATATTCCTCAGTGTTAGGCCAACATCCTGCTTAAACAGTCTGCATGTTGGTTTTCCTTGCCTGCCCTGTACTTAATTTTATAATCAAAAGGCTGCAAAGCTAGGGCCCACCTCATTAATCGAGGGTTATGGCCTGCGTTTGTTTTTAACCAAATGAGAGGATTGTGATCCGTCTCTATCGTAAAGGCCTGTCCATCTAGGCAATGTCTAAGTTTTTTTATCGCGAAGATAATTCCAGCACACTCCTTTTTAGAGGCGCTGAACTTCTTCTCAGAGTCCGAAAACTTACGACTAAGGTAAAGGACAGGATGGTCAGTGTTGTTTATATCCTTCTGTGCCATAATTACCCCGACTCCTTTATCTGAAGCGTCCGTTTGAATAATGAACTCCTTACTGTAGTCAGGGGCGTACAGCACAGGTTTCTCTGTTAGTTTCTCTTTCAATTTCTGGAATACCTGATCACATTCTGCTGACCATTCCACGTCTTCCTTCCGGCTTTTACCTTTCAAAGCGGGGGTTAACGGCTCTGCTATAATAGCGTACCCTTTTATATACCTGGCACATAATACCCGCTTGGACCCAGGAATTGCCTAATCTGCGTTTTGTTGTGGGGTGTGGGGAAATCAAGCAAGGCTTGAATTTTAGCCTCGGTGGGTGTCCTGCACCCCCCGCCTACCATGTGCCCAAGGTATTTAACGCAATTTTGTGCAAACTTGCACTTTGATGGCTTAATAGTTGTTAAGTTCTGGTTTGAACTTTCTGATAAAATCATCAACGGGCAAAATAAAAACGAAGTTTTTATTCAAAAAACAAGTCAGGAGAGCAGTTACAACGTTAGGTCAGCATAACTGAGGAAGAGTACTTCAGAAACAAAATATCAACCTTATATATACAAAAATACAGTTATGAACACAGTTAATAAGATTTAATTATATGCAAAAATAGGATACTCCGCTCCCATTGGTCACAACTGATGACGTCACTGAAAAAGGGGCGGGGTTACGGTTTCCCGCGAAGTTTGTTTTTAACTGGTGTGGCCACACCTCGCCATCTTGGCAAGACTGTTTACCAACAGGAAAAACGCCTCTTGGGCGGACATTTTCTAAACGGAGAAGGACGTGGGAATTCTAGTAAGTTCTGATAATATAACTTATTTAAATATACTTAACCAACAAGTGGCCTCCCTCCCGCGTTCTTCAATGCTCCTATATCTTTTAGGAATAAAAAAAATACATTCAATGCAAAACTTTAAAATATGTATTGGTTCCTTACTTAAGGATATCTTAAAAATTACAAATGCTATATAAATAAAAGTAGTATTCATTCTACTTAAATAAATATAAATATTCAATTTCTTTCAAATACCACATTACAAAAATTTTGTAAACCTTCTTTTGGTAGTGGTTTGGTGAAAACATCAGTTAAATTTTGTTTGGAAGCAACATGTTTTAAACTAAATATTTTCTTATAAATTAAATTTCTAATAAAATGGAACTTGACATCTATGTGCTTGGTCCTATTATTTTCTATTGGGGAGTTCGAAAAATCTATTGCAGCTCTATTGTCACATAACAGTTCTTTACTAAACAGGTTAACTTCCGGTAGCGAATGTTCTTTACATTCTTCCAGAATTCTGGAAACCCACAGCAACTCTTTGGCTGCATCAGTCAATGTTAGGAACTCGGCCTCCATTGTAGATAGTGTTACGCACTTGTGTTTAAATGCACGCCACAAAATTGGAACTTGATCGATGAACAGCATAATTCCACCCATAGAAATGTGGTCGTCCCTGTTAGTTGCAAAATCCGAATCACTGTAGCATCTAATTTTGAGGTCTTTGATATTGGACATGTTGAGTCTTAGACCTTTAGTAGTTTCAACATACCCCAGGAGCTTCATCAAGCTGTTCCAGTGAGCTCTGCCTGGATTCTCTTGGAATTGCGATAGGATGTTGACGGCGTAGGCGATGTCAGGTCCGGTGCGGCTTGCAAGATATGACAAACAGCCGATGACACTTCGGTATGGCAGTTTGGTCATTTCTTTCCTTTTGTCTTCGGTGTTAGGACAGTCAAGTTTTGAAAGAATTATACCCTTTGGAATGGGAAGTGACGACATTGGGAATCTAAAATTTCTAAAGGTGTTGCACACTTTTTCGATGTATGGTTTCTGGTGTAACATGAGATTACCATCGTGTTCTTCAAATTGTACACCTAACAGCTTCTGTGTCCTTCCTAAGGTCTTCAAATCGAATTTAGATCCTAGTATTCTTGTTATTTTTGTTGTTGTGTCCTCTGTTTTTCCGAAAACTACGATGTCATCCACGTAAAGTAGAAGCAAACCTTTTCCATTATACGTATATACGCAGTTGCACCATTTAAATTTCTTGAACCCCAATGTTTCTAAAATGCTGTGTACTTCAAAGAACCATTCGCGTCCACTTTGGTGGAGTCCGTACAAGGCTTTCTCCAACTTGCAGACGTGGCTCGGAAACTTTGCGTTTACGAATCCCTTGGGTTGGTCCATGTAGATCTCTTCGCTAAGATTTGCGTATAAATACGCGTTCTTTACGTCAAGTTGACAATGCGACCATCCTAGTAGGCAAACTAATACTGCAAAGAACAGGCGTATGATCGAGTTCACAACAGGACTAAAAACTTCGTCGTAGGTCTCCCCTTTTCACTGTTTGAAGCCTTGGGCTACCAGACGGGCTTTATACCTCACAATTTCGTTTTTCTCGTTAGTCTTCATTGAATATACCCAGTGGTTTCCTAGGGTGGCCTTGCACCTGTTCGGTACAAGTGTCCATACTTCCCGTTGTTGCATCATCTTCATTTCTTCTTCCATCGCCTGTTGCCATTTGTCCTTGAGTGGAGATTTCATGGCTTCTTTAAAATTCCCTGGGATTGATATTTCGATGTGGCATGCTTCCGGCGAATTTCCATCATCATCCGAGGTCTGTTGTTGAACCTTTCCCGAGTACTGGTTTTTACCGCTAAAGTTGAAGAAACTGGAATTAAACGTGATATTACGGGATCTGCAGTACGTCTCAGCGTCCTTATTGGATCGTAAACAAGTACTTGTTCCTTGTACCCCGTAATATACATCTGTCCTTGATCCATCAGGTCTGGGGACCGCTTTACGGAACCTGTCGATATCTTCACAGGATATCTGTGCAGGTTGTCTTTCTTCCCGGCTTTGTTCAGGTTCTTCATCTGAATCTTCGTCTTTAGAATAATTCTGATGGTGGCACAGTACAGCTTCCACTTTCTTTTCCGGCAATTTTTCGTTGAATGATACATTGATCGTTTCTACGACTCGTTTTTCTTCGGGTATCCAGATTCTGTAGCCTTTCGTTCGTTCAGCATATCCCACCATTATCCCTTTCTTCGTTCTCATGTTGAGTTTGCTCCTCATTGTTTTGGGGATTCCGACGAAGGCTGTGCTACCGAAAATCTTCAAATGCTTCACTGAGGGTGTTCTTCCGCCGTAAAGTTCGAATGGCGTCTTCTGTGAGTTGCCATGACAAACTCTGTTCCAGGTGTATGTGAAGGTTAACAGGGCTTCTGCCCAAAATCGGTCAGGTAGTTCACTTTGCTTCAGAAGGGCGTTTACACCGTCCAGCGCTGTATAATTGTAGCATTCACTCACGCCGTTCATTTGAGGACTGTATGTGTTCGTGCGCTCGCCTTTAATTCCTTGGGACTGTAGATACCCTTCAAATTCTTTATTGCAGAACTCCTTCCCTTGGTCAGTCCTTATATTGAGTATCTTCGAGTTCTGGAAGCGCTCTGCTCTTGTCTGGAACCTCTTGAATAAATCAAAAACTTCATATTTTCGTTTCATGGGGAATACTGTGACCTTTCTGGAGTAGTCATCTGTAATTGTGAGGAAGTATCTGTTTCCCTCTAGTGAAAAGGTTGGCAGTGGTCCGCACACATCCATGTGTAGTAACTGTAAGGGTCTAGTAGACCGAATTTTGGCTATCGACTTAAACGATTTTCTTCTAGTTTTGGCTATTTCGCAGTCTTCGCATTTAGAACTTGCTTCCTTGAATTTTGGTAAGCCTCTTACGCTCTCATTCTTGCTTGTCGATATAATATATTGATTGTTCACGTGCGAGAAGCGCCTGTGCCAAATTTCAACTTCCTCGTCTGCAGCTGTCGATACATTCAGGGTTTCTTTTATTTCTTCATTTTTCTTAGGATATTTGGGCTTCAGAAAGTATAGTCCATCCTTCTTGAATGCTGAGTACATGAAAGTATTGTTCAAATCAAATACATCAATTTTATCACCATTTCCAATAAATTTGATTCCAGTCTTGGCACTTGCTGATACGGATATTAGGTTTCTTCTCAGAGTTGGAGAATATAAGACGTTTTTAAGTATGATGTGTTTCCATGTCTTGGAAAGTTCTGGTGATCATCTCGACGTTTCCTTTTCCTTCTACAGGGCCTGTTGCATTTCCGACTGCTAGTGTCATGCTGGTGTTGGTTACCGGTTCGTAGTCTGTGAATAACGCTCGGTTGTTGCAAAAATGGCTTGTTGCTCCAGTGTCGAAAACCCATGACAAATAATCGACATTTTGTTTTCCATGGTTCAGATGAGCTTCTATGATATTGTTCTTGGGGTTGTTGTTGTCCGTTCAGGTACACTCCGAAATTAAATGTCCCATCCTCTTGCACCTAAAGCAAGGACCCTTTTTCTTTACACTGGTTTTCCATCTTTGAGAACTTTTGAGTCGGGAAACTTCCGCCTTCAGTGCTATGCCACTCGTAGATTCTATATCCCCAATGCGTTGTTTTATCCGGCTTTCTTCAAGAATAAGTTCTTTTAGTACTTGGTCAAATTTGAAGTCGATATTTGGCCACCAGTAGATGGTCTGGACAATTCCTTGGTATTCAACTGGCAAGTATCGTATCAGTTGAAAAGCTTGATAAAGGTCTTCTATAGGGTGTCCGGCATCCTGTAGTTGACACACTATCCCCTTCATTCGAGCGGCAAACAGTCCAATCTCTTCACCTTCGAACTTGCAGTTGAAGAATTCGTCCAGCAAAGACACTATTCTTGCACGGCTGTCTTGTCTAAAATGCTCCTTCAGGATTCTCCAGGCCTCCTTACCGTCTTCTATTCCGGTCAGCAACGTTCGGTACTCTGCTTCTATGTTCATGTAAATGGTGGAGAAGGCATGGTTTTTCCTAATTTCAAAGTCACGGAGGTCCTTTGAAGTGGCGGTAAAGCCAGGTTCCGATCCCTTTCCAATGATGAACGACCACGAGCCTCTGTCCATCAATAAAACCTTCACATCTTCGGCCCATGTTGAATAGTTGCTTTGGTTCAACTTTGTAAACGTTGCTTCCTTGACTTTCAGTCTCAGGGCCTCCCGTCGTTGGCGTCCTCAAAAAAAAAATTCCTTCAGTGGGCTATGTCTAGCGGCCCATAACTGTGTTAAGTTCTGGTTTGAACTTTCTGATAAAATCATCAACGGGCAAAATAAAAACAAAGTTTTTATTCAAAAAACAAGTCAGGAGAGCAGTTACAACGTTGGGTCAGCATAACTGGAGAAGAGTACTTCAGAAACAAAATATCAACCTTATATATACAAAAATACAGTTATGAACACAGTTAATAAGATTTAATTATATGCAAAAATAGGATACTCCGCTCCCATTGGTCACAACTGATGTTAGAAATAACACCTATTCATCTAAATTAGCCACCGGCTAATAAAACACACTCCCCAAGCTCGTCTCCAAGAGAAAGAAGCTACACATACCTTTATAGAATCCTTTTATTCTAACGGTAACTAACTACGCAGTTTTCACAACAGCATAAAAAAAGCATATTTACACACAAGAAATGAAAGAGAGCTATTTTGTTCATTTGTAGAGGATGCAATGGTTTCAAGTCTTGTTCATATGTTTTACATGAAATTTCACAAAAGCCGTTCTTTTTTAAAAAGATTTAATTATTTGATTTTATCAATAACTACTGTTTAGTGCTCTGGCTTTACAAATTGCTTCTACCACACCTGCTCCTTTTAATTTAACTCAAAGTCACAACATTCTCCCACCTTTTTTAATGTTACACAATTAAAAAACTTCCAGTGGGTATAGCTTTCGCACTGGACAGGTGAGTATGCAGTGACGTGTCTTTACTTTCACTACTCTTACCCGCCCATCTCTGCCCGGGCACAATTCCTGGACACGTGCAATGGGCCAGTTGATGCGTTTGGTATTCTCCGCACCAACCAACACCATGTCCCCCACTTGTATGTCGCAGTTCTCACGTCCGGACCTCTGGACAAGTTGTGCCAGGTACTCCTTTCGGAATCGGCTGCGAAGTTGTTCTCGTAGTTCCTGGCACATTCGTTGACGAACAAGGAGCTTGTTCCCATCGATGGAATCTAAGTCCGCTGTTCCGGACACTTTGATGTCTTGCATGAACATCAAGGGTGTTAGCGGAGACAAGTCGTCGAGGTCGCTGGAAACATAGGTGAGGGGCCGGGACTTGAGGACGGCCTCCACATCGCAAAGGATGGTGAGTAGCTCCTCGTAGTTCACCGAAGCTTGACCAAGGACTCTCACCAATAGACCTTTCGTGGATCGGATCAGTCGCTCCCACCATCCGCCCCACCAAGCCGCACTGGGAGGAATGAACTTCCAGATGATGGGACGCAACGTATCCTGGGATACAACCTTTTCCCAGTCAACTTTCCTCAGGTTGTTGGAACTTCCTCAGGAAAATTCGTACCGTTGTCAGAGTAGATGATAGATGGTCTACCTCTTCTCGCTATGAATCGATGGAGAGCTTGAATGAAGTACTCGGTGCTTATGGCAGTAACAAGTTCCAAATGCACACATCTATAGACAGCACAAGTGAACAAAACCACCCAAGTTTTGGTTTTGTTTCGAAGGACCAACGGACCGCATAAATCGACGCCCGTAACTTCGAAGGTGTTAGCGTCTCTGACTCTGTCCAATGGCAGATGAATCGGCAATGTCTCTGGTGGTTTTGACGCAAACCTTTTGCATCGCACACACTGTCGCACAACGGATCTGACAGTTCGCCTGGAGGAGAGAATCCAATATTCCTCTCGAAGCATGGTATTTAGGGCTTGAACACCAGCGTGACTGTTTTTAAGATGGAATTCCCTAACTAGAGCTTGGACAATAAAATGCTTTGCCGGCAGTAAAATTGGGTACCGGAAGGCGTATCGTCTCTCTCAACAATCTTGGTTTTTACTCTAATTAAATCAGTTTCATCTCGCACAGTTGCGAGATCATTAACCGAATCTCCGGTCTGTGCAAAACTCTCCATTTGAACGAGCAAAAGAAGTGTGTTTCTAGATTTCTGAATCTCAATAGTATTCAAAAAAGGTTCTTTAATAACATTTTGCTTACGGGAATTAGCAATAAATCTTTTAACCCAGCCCAAAATCTTTACCATTTTTGAGAATTTAGAATATCTTTTGTACCATTTAGGCTCACTATCTATATCTACACTAACGTTACTATATGAGTTTACTCCCTTTTTCATTTCTGAGTAAACCAAACTTTCATTTGGCTCAATAACTAATTCGGGCCAATACTCACTGGGACCTTTCAGCCAAACAGGTCCATTTACCCAATTAGATTGGATAAACCGCAAAGGGGAGCAGCCGCGGGAAGGAAGATCAGCCGGATTCAAATCACTAGGAACATATGACCACTGATTTTGGTCAGTGAGAGCACAAATTTCCCTCACACGGTTACCCACAAAAGTTCCCCAAAGATTATTTCTTTTTATCCATGATAAAGCTGTAGTCGAATCGGTCCAAAAATATTTCGAGTTGCACTCCAATGAAAGGGCTTCAGTAACATACTTGGACAAACGAGCACCAAGAACGCAAGCCATTAGTTCTAAACGAGGAATTGTGAACCCTTTTAATGGGGCTACCCTGGATTTTGCTGCAACCAAATTTATGAATACTTCTCCGTTGTCCACGCATCTAAGGAATATTACAACTGCATATGCGTGTTGGCTTGCATCACAAAAAACATGAAGGGACCAATTACTTTTATTGCCAAACCCGATGCGTCGTGGCAACTTAAAATCAGTAAGCCTTTCCAAATTATTGTACCACTTTAAAAATTTCTTCTCTTTCATCTGGTAATGGGGCATCCCAATCTGCCTTTGTTACCCAAATTTCTTGCAGCAATAGTTTCGCCGGTAACATAATGGGAGTCAAGAATCCCATAGGGTCAAAAACAGACTGTGTCAACGACAAAATTTCCCTTTTTGACAAGGTTTTCGAAAGTGTTACAGGTTTTATATTAATGGACAGACTGTCTTCATTCCTATTCCACAAAACCCCTAAAACCGACTGTGTGTCGTCTACAGTTTCTGAATTTAAATCTTTTATCCTTAAGTCTACATTCTCCTTTATTGGCCCACTCATCCACATCCTCAAATCCATCTTTGCACTAGCTAGAATATTTGTAGAATTTTCTATGAAATTCTCAAGTTCAATTTCATTATCAACAGAGGTGGCACAATTATCGACATATAGGGATCGAGCTAACTTTTGAGCCGTTACTCTCTCTTCATCCCAGAGCTGGGACAAATTATATGTAATAACCGCTCCCAACAGAAACGGACTGGAAGTTACTCCAAATACGACCCTTGAATGGCGTAAAACCTTTACAACACTATTCCTCTCCCACCATAGGAACCTCAAATAATCCCTATCTTCTTTTCTTATTTCTATTTGTAAAAAGGCGCGCTTAATATCAGACGTAACCCCTATACACTTTTCTCGAAATCTTAACAAAACTGAAGGGATCTCTTCAATTAAGTTCGGCCCTTTAAATAAACAATCATTAAGTGAGGGTGATCTGCCAACTTTACAACTGGCATCAAAAACCGGCCTTATTTTTGTAGTTAGACTATCTGGTTTAAATACGGGATGATGGGGCAAGTAGTGTCCCTCTATATCAAGTTCACTATCCGGCACCTCCTCAATAATACCCTCATCCCTCCATTCTTCAAAAATTTTACTGTAATCATCATACTTACCGAGTGATTCTAATTTTCTGGTGACACTAAATAGTCTCTTTTCGACTACATGACGATTTGAAGGCAACTCCACATTTTGTCCTAACCAAGGCAAGCCCACACAATAACGACCCTCATGGCTTCTAGAGAGAGAGTGCAAAAATTGTTCCCTGGCCATTTCCTCTTCAGCCTTTTTAGTTAAACCCTGTTGACTATCCAGTATACCAATTGTCTCCAAATTCCAAAGATCAGAGATTTTCATATCCCTGACTGCTAAATTTGTACACAAAAGTGAGGTGCTTGCAGTTTTATTATCCGAATAACTCTCCAAAGTGCCACAAACTGCCCAACCCAATTTTTTACAAATTGCGGTTAATCCTCCATTTAGTTGCTTTACAAGCCCAGTGAGAATTTTCCCATAAACATCACTTCCGATGAGCATTTCTATCTTTGGACAATCTGATCCCATATCTGACAACCAAATGTTGTTTCGCTTTAATTCCCTTACAATAGGACCTTTAGGAATGCACGGTATATTGCCACAAATTACATCCTGTTCCAAAAAATCTAATTCTAAATCTTCACATTTGTTTTTACTCAATGAAGATAATTTAACCCGATATTTATTATGCGATTTCGGTCCAGTTTGGGCTTCCCCGAATAAAGTGTGAGACAAAGTCTCTTTGGAAACAATGTGCAAACCCAGTTCAAAAGCCAACGATTTTGAAACATACGATTTTTGTGAGCCGCAATCAAGCATCACTCTACAAATCCTAGACTGATTAGCGCCGACTACCTTAACCCTTAATGTCATTAAGGCCACTTCTGAGATGCACGTCTGTCCAGCGGTAGTTGTTTGCACGTCTATTACCGGAGGAGTTTCTGGTGCTGGCAGTGGATTTTTGCAATGCATTTCTGGGCATATAGAAATGCAATGCGCCTTACCACAAGCATAGCAATGTATAAATTGTTTACAAAATTTGGCTATATGATTTGGTGCTAAGCATTTTAAACAACATTTCTTATCTTTAATTTTAGCAATTTTCTCCTCCAGAGGCAACAGACGGGCTTCGTAACAATTCTTACTCTCATGAGCTTTATTGCAAAAAATACAGAAGCTATCTTTTGTGGTAAGAAATCCACTGGCAGTGGGAAAATTAGCTTGATTTTTAAACTTAAATTTACCCCTACTTTCACCCTTTGGCTTTTCTTGGTAACCCTCATTTCGACCATTGCCCCCAAAACCACTACGAGCCAATTTCAACCTTTCCTCACCTTGCACTACGGATTTTAAAAAGTTCATCAAGTTTGTAAGACGCGAAGATTCAGGTGAAGACCTTGCGCAGAGACTCAGGGTTTCTTCTGGCTGGTTAAAATACAAACTTCTCTGCCAAGACCTTTATACATCTTCGGTGAGACAGGATTCCACCATTGGGTACAACCATGCTGAATTATCACCCGAATTTAAGCTAAGTGAATCCAAAGCCCTCAATTGAGCCTCCAACTTATCAAAAAGCCTATCAAGGGGTAACTTATCTCTTGAATCCGCTTTAACATTAGAAATAATTAACTTAATAAGTTCCCTTACATAAACCTCTATAAAAGCTCAGGTTTACCAAAATGCTCTTGGAGTGCAACAATAGCCTTATCATAGTTAGCTGAGGTAACTGGATAACTATCAATAAATTCTCTTGGCCTTGACCCCTCTTTCATACTTTGAATTAAGTAAGAAAACTTGTCACTCTCATGTATATGAGTATCCTCGTGGATTTTTTGAAATTGGGACCAGAATGGAAGCCAATTAATCAAAAGACCATCGAATTTCTTTAACTCGATTTTGGGGAGTTTATACGTTTTTGTTTTGTTACAAGAAACATTACTGCCATTTTCTGATCTCGTCTCTACGTTTAATTCATCTAAAACGCTTAACTTAATATTTATTCGACGAGACAGAGTAATGAATTTATCTGAATAAACTTCCCGGCCTTCCTTCACAACTGCGTCTTCCCTGGCTTCTCCCCCTTCAGTTAATAAATCCAGAATTTTTTCATCTAGGGCATGTAATTCTGAATTAACATTCTGCAATTTACAAAACTTGTCAGTTATTGCATCTAAATCGCACTGATCCTTCAATAACTCAGCTTCAAGAAAATTAGCTGTCTTTGTGAAGGAACTACGCAGTCCCGTTCTTTTAAGTTTAAGGGATTCCATTATAATTATTATGAAAGTTTGTAAAAATGTTTCTACCTAAAACTAAAGACTTAATACTGACAATAGAAACATATCTAAAATTTTGAAACTTTCACTTAAACTATTCTCAAACACAAAACAAAACTCTACTGAGACAAACAAAGGGAGTCCTGTCACGGACGCCACAAAATGTTAGAAATAACACCTATTCATCTAAATTAGCCACCGTCTAATAAAACACACTCCCCAAGCTCGTCTCCAAGAGAAAGAAGCTACACATACCTTTATAGAATCCTTTTATTCTAACGGTAACTAACTACGCAGTTTTCACAACAGCATAAAAAAGCATATTTACACACAAGAAATGAAAGAGAGCTATTTTGTTCATTTGTAGAGGATGCAATGGTTTCAAGTCTTGTTCATACGTTTTACATGAAATTTCACAAAAGCCGTTCTTTTTAAAAAAGATTTAATTATTTGATTTTATCAATAACTACTGTTTAGTGCTCTGGCTTTACAAATTGCTTCTACCACACCTGCTCCTTTTAATTTAACTCAAAGTCACAACAACTGATGACGTCACTGAAAAAGGGGCGGGGTTACGGTTTCCCGCGAAGTTTGTTTTTAACTGGTGTGGCCACACCTTGCCATCTTGGCAAGACTGTAACGCCTCTTGGGCGGACATTTTCTAAACGGAGAAGGACGTGAAAATTCTAGTAAGTTCTGATAATATAACTTATTTAAATATACTTAACCAACAATAGTAAGTCTCACTGAAGCTATTTTTCTCAAGATCACATCTACATGCTTCATGTGTTCTTCCCAGGTTTCCGAAAAGATTGCTACATCGTCCAAGTAGGGGACGCTGAATTCCTCGCAACCTTGTAACAATTGAGCCATAAATTTCGAGAAGCAATACGGGGCATTGACTAACCCGAACGGCAGCATTAACGGTCTATAGGTCCCGAAAGTCGTGACAAAAGCAGCTACCCGTTGGGGTTAAGGGAATCTGCCAATATCCTTTGGTCAGATCGATGACTGTAATAAATTTTGCGGCCGATACTTTCTCGATACGGTCGTCTATGTTGAGTAAGGGAAAATATTCGTTCCGAATGATGGAATTAAGGCTCCTATAGTCCACGCAAGGGTGAGGATCCTTCCCAATGGCCTCTACTAAAATCATAGGCGAAGTATAGTCTGATTCCCCGATTTCAATGATTTTCAAATCCAGCATCCTCTTAATCTCTGCTGTCAGTATCTCAGTCTGTCGCGGAGAAGTCCGGTACGGTTTGGATCTGACAGGCTGATTACTAATGAGCTCCACGTCGTGCTCAATTAAATGGGTCCTTCCCGGATTATTACAGAATAATTTCTGGTGTGTCTCCAGCAATTTTCTTAACTCGGAGATTTGCTCTGGAGTGCACCTACCCTGCAACCCGCTATCATGGACGATATCGTCGAAATCAAATATGTTCGGATTAGCGGCTGGATATGTGATCTCTAAGTCCATTTCTTGACCGTTCCGAATAGTATCCTCAGTAATCAGCAAATTTACGGTCTCTTCTCGCTGGTGATAAGGTTTAAGTAGATTTACGTGATAAACTTGCGTTTTGGATCTACCGGGCATTTGGATGACATAGTTAGTTTCCGACAACTGTCTCACTATCTCTCCTGGCCCAACCCATTGAACTAACATTTTATTCGCTTTGTACGATGCCAGAATCAAAACTAAATCGCCGGGATTAAACTTCCCTATCGTAATAGGTTTTCCGTTTGGACTGTTGTTCCGCTTCCCTCTGAGACGCAAGCTCCTGGCATCTCTTTACCCTATTAAGTAATCCTAGAACGTATTCCGTCACTAACTCGCCTTCATCCGGTTTTTGTGTCCAGTGCTCAAATAAGATTGTCTCGGGCACTCTCAGTTTTTTTTCCATGCACCAACTCGGACGGGCTGAATCCTGTGGACTCGTGAGTCACAGTCCTTAGGGCGAGAAGGGCAAACGGCAACTGTTTCTCCCAATCCTCTCCCGACTCTAAACACAGTACCTTCAGTAACCTTTGCATGGTACGGTGCCATCTCTCTACGCTGTTAGATTGGGGGTGATACACGGAGCTGTGACATACCCTAATACCAAACCTTTCGAACAATGAGGACATCAAGTGGCTGGTAAAGCAGGTTCCGTTGTCACACTTTATCTCGCGTGGGAATCCCAACCTACCAAATATCCCCAACAGCGCATCCGTCACTGTTTCTGAACTGATATCTGGGACGGGTAAGGCCTCCGGGTATTTCGAAGCTACGCAGATAGCCGTCACCCGATACTTATTATCGCGACTTGACACAGGGAGTGGCCCAACGGTGTCAATATTTATTTTCGAGAATATTTCTGTAATAATTGGTACAATTTTTAAAGGTGCCTTCTTTTTTTCCCCGGATTTACCAATCCTCTGACAAGGATCGCAACTTCTTACAAACTCCTCGGTTTCCCTTGTGCAATTCGGCCAAAAGAAATACCTATGAAGCTTATCCTTCGTTTTGGTCACCCCTAAGTGCGAACCTCTACCTTCATGAATGAAGCTGAAGATCCGGTTCCGCAGTTTCGCGGGAATCACCAGCTGTAGCCTCGCGCCTACTAAATGATCGATTGACTTCCGGTAAAGCAATCCATTCTCGATACGGAACTCAATTGGTTTTCCCGTTTCTGCTCTTTCCCAGCTAAGTTTCAATTATTCGCAGCTCTTCTGCTCGGTTTTAAATTCCTCCGCCGAAATCCCTACCAGATAGGTTTCGGCAGTTCAATCGGTTCCTCCTCAACAACTATTGGGCTTTGGGGTGCGACTGACAGGGGTCTATATTCTCTTCGGGCGTGACCACTTGATTCAACAGTTGCGGGTTTCGCTTTGCCTGCTCAATTAGCTCTTGGGTGGCGTTCCCTAATAAATAGTGATTCATTTTCACGGAACTTCCCACAATAGCAGCCTTGGTGACCACTCGCCCTATTGCCGCACTTTCGATTATCATTTTCGTTAAAGGTAAACATCGATAATCATTCTAAAGGGGTTGTCTGACCCATATCTTTTCTCCCGTAAAGTCTTCCGGGTTTGCTAATTTCAGAGGGGCTAAATCGATGTTGCTACCGCTGTGCCGTAGTATGGTCATTTCTACATTGTTTACGCGACCCTGGCTTAGGAACGGCCTAAATGAGGGAGCAAACTCCTCTGTGGTTAGGTTATTTACCCGTTCCTGTGGGCGATTGTTGAGGGGACAATGGGGACCTGGGGTTTCTTGCCCTGGCCTTCCCCTAGGTCTTTCGGGGGCCCCTGGCTTTTTGTTAACAGGTGGTTTTTCGGCCTTAACCCTATCATTAAACCTCCTTTCTGGCGGGCGGAACCTGTCCGGCCTCCGCGATAATTTCCGGTTAGTTTCATAATTGTCGAGCTTCTCGACCAATTCTGCCGGATCGATCATCTTGGCCCATAAGTCGAGGAAATGGTCTTTCATCTCGACCGGAACGCGCCTCTTAATTTGATCCGAGATCTTTGAGTGCTCCATAATTATCTACTTTGAGGGCTCCTAACCAACCCTCCAAATAGCTCCTTAGCTCGAAGACGAGGTCTTTCCACAAGGTTCCTGTCTTCATCTGATGTTGTTGGAATTTTACCCTGTAGGATTCGGCGCTTATTTGGAATCTCTTAAGGAGAAGTGACTTAACATACTCATAATCCCCGCTCAATTCGATAGGTTCCCTTACGATCAGTTCAGCTATGTCTACCGGTAACAGGGGGATCAAGTAGTCAACCCATTCTGTTTCCTCTATAGCCAACTTCCGAATCTGCCTCTCAAACAAAATTGGGAACAGCGACACATCGGCCTTTTAGGTTCGAATTTTTGCATCACTGCCCCTAAATGCCTGAGGGGTCTGGTTTCTACCGTACGCGTGGGGGCGGAATTAGTTATCTCGACTGCTTGTGTTAGGCGGAGACGCTCCAGTTCAAATTCCCGTAACTTTTCTGACTCAGCCTCAGATTTTTCAATTTCTCTCTCTCGGACTGAGCTTTCGAGCATTTCCTTGGTTCCTATATCCTCAAATTCGGGACTTTGTTGAATTTCTTTTGCAAGGATCGTTATGGTTTCGTCCCCCGTTATATCTAGCCCCATTTTGTCTGCTAGCCTTTGCAAGTCAATTTTCCTATGTCTTTTTAGGAAAGCCATTTTTTTTTTCTATCTCTGCGGTTCCCCACTAAATCAAAACGTGGCACATACACAACAGTTTTTAAATTTCAGCGATCCTCTAATTCCAAACATAAAATACACCAACAAAAAACAATGCACAATCACAGAAAAATCCCAATCAAACAGTTGTAAATTAAGGTACCTACTTAATTTTAGTGATAGACACAACCAACATGCACAAAGAAACCCAGAATGTTAACTACTATTAATTTAATACTCCAGTTTTAACCATCAGTACAAGTTAACTACCAAATTCAATATTTCACACAGTACGACATTTCACAATAAATACCTAAGCCTCCAATAAAAAAATCAGCTTACCCCATTTGTTGACCACTTGCGATGAGGTATCCAGTTTGAAAACACACTCGCACTACTGCGATGTGCTATTCGGAGCACTTTTTTTTTCACGTAATTGAAGCTCGCACAGAATTGAAGAACTGTAAACACTTCACATGACCGCTGGTACTGGACCACACAACGCAATGACGCACAGCTGCATGGGGTCTAACCGCTGTCCGGTAGCTGGAACACTTTCGCCTAAAGGTGTTGGGGACTCCCCACAATGTTTTGGCCGTTGGCGCTCCAACGGGGGTTCTCTGTCGAAGACTGCTCTGCTATCGCTATCCTGCACGGATGATTCGTTCTTCTGTGGTGGGTTCTGCTGTCTTTGACGGAGGTTTTAGCTGCGGGTCTCCTAAGTGATTTCTATACTAGGAAATCGCACCGACTGCCATCAGTTTGTCTGTAACGACTCAGACTAATGCTACAGGTTGAGAAATAAGTAGTTTTATTTCTAGATTAGGGGGGGAGTAAGCTTAAAATTTACAGAGTTCTCTTGGAATCGGAGGTCTGGGAATGGTTCCCTTGGAGAATCAGTAGCAGTACCCTTGGAGAATCAGTAGCAGTAACCCGAGTAATGGGGTGAGTTCCAGGCTACGGCCTTTCATGGTTATCTTGGATGAGATCAAGTCTGGCGGGGTGCCAAGGCTGAGAATCGGATCTCCTCTGGTAACGGGACTCGAGCGATAGTCCTCCGGCCGGGTGGCCTCTCGGAGCGTTCTCGGGTGAGATCAGAAGGTCGCAAGCTCGCGCGACTGTGGAGCAGTTTAGCCGGCTACCTGCCGCTGCTACTGCGTTCCTCTCGTGGATAATCTGGGGCCTTATGCCCGGGTAAGTTCGGCTTGACCGTCCTGTGGCAATTTAAAACACTCAGAGCTCTTAGAAAAAACCATGCGCGCCCTTTTATACCTCTTTTGGAGGGGGTGGGCTTCTGGCGCTGTCGTTGCTCTTGATGTAATTCACGTCCTGCAATTGGTCTAGTGTTAGGGGGGGTCAAAGGTGCCCGCTGACCTTTTTAGCCTTTGAACCCCGACGGAAAGTCTCGGTTCAGCCTCTCGCTGTCTGGGATCTTACGTCCATCATCCTGGGGACCAAAAGTCTGTCCATTGTTTCTAACTGTCAAGTAGAGCGACTGGCTGTCGCCGCTATTTCCGTTGGACTTAGACGTGGGAGAGAGAGAATATATCGATACTCCACAACAGCAGTGATCTACAGACTGTTGCAAAGAACTTTGATTGTTTATCAAGTGTTTATTAAATATCGTCAATTTGTTTAGTACCAACTACAGTAATATATTTTTTCTGCGTCATTTCTTTCCAATCAAATCGCAGGGCTCCTAACACGTCACTTTTTGTCACCTTTTTATTTTTTGTCACCTTTTTACATTTTGTCACCTTTTCAGGGGTTTTAAGTTCTTAAATTTTATTTAGAAAAGAAAAAAATGTTTGGTGCACAGTAAAAAAAATAAATTTCAAAAAAACAGGGTTTGTACGAATTTAATTTCGAAATGCGCTACATTCCACTGCAAGAATGGATCCAAAAGCAAACCGTTTCAATTGTAAAATTATACTTCACATTGCCTGCGGTGTATTAGCAGCAAGTTCTGGAAATTTTCCCACAAGAAAAGGCTATCAGTAAAATGAAGCAGCGAAGTTTAAGGGAAGCAGGGCCATCTGCATGTCCGACCCCTCTTACCTAATGACCTAACTTGAGTGGCATTTACGACTAACGTTTTTGTTAAAGATAACTTGCTTATTCGAATCCATCTTCACATGTTTGCACCTCCTTCTTGTTTGGTTATGATAATGTAAACAAAACAAACAAGTTGAGTTGTCATGCTTTTGTGATTGGCCACAGTATGACATCACACCTATAAAGGGGTGTGGTCATAATATTATGGCCAATCATGTACTTAATGCAGTATTATGATTTTGTTTATGGCAATCTTTCCATTGAGATATTTATGCTAATTTCTAGAGATACAAGAAGTATAAAAGTGAGAATTCCTTTCTTTCAGCTCTCAATTGTTGTCATACATTGGGCAGAGTGGTATCTCTGGTTTTCCAATCTTTGTTTGTTTTTCTGTAAATAGTTTTTACAGTTTTTAATGAATAAATGTTTTGGGCTCTTTAAATCTGATGATTTATTTTTTTACTCCACATATCACTGGGCACTTTGCTTATCCACAATATGTGGGTGATAATGGTTATGGGCCTGAGCCCAGGTTGAGATTTTTTTAACTGAAAATTTTTGTTCTAAGAAGTTCTAAGTAGGAGGGCCAGTTTGCAGTATTATTATTTTTCATACTGCCTTAGCCCAAGAGTGAAGAATTTTATTTTAAACTTAAAATTTTTATTTTAAGAAGTAAAAAGTAGGAGGCCAGTTTGCAGTGTAACTAATTTTACCTTACTAGCCTGGATTTTTTTTTGAGATGGAGGAAACTTTCTTCAAAATCAAACCGCTGGATGGAACCAACTATTCCTCATGGTGTTCGGATGTGAGAGTCTTACTACTTGAAAGAGACTGCTGGGACATCGTCACAGAAAAAGAACTGCCTCCAAAATTCATAGAAGGCGATGGGAAACAGATAAAAGAATTCAACAGACGCTGTAACAAGGCCTACACTTCAATCTACATAAATATGAGCCCTCAGTACCGAATAGTAATTGAAGGAATTTCCAGTGGTGCAGAAGCATGGAATAAGCTCAAGACGCACTTTCGTCCTGATTCCAGAGCTAGAGTGATGGCTCTAAAACACGATTTCTTTTCATGTGCTATTGAACCAGGAGAAAGTATCGGACTGTATGCCAGCAAGTTATCCAGAATCATTCAACAACTAGTAGAAGCAGGTCATCCAATTGAAGATCTAGACCAGTGTTTTCAACTACTTCGATTCTTACCACCTGAATATGAGAATATTATTCAATCGATTTACAGATGGATGTGGAAAGAGGTCGTCCTTCTCGTACTTCAAAATTCCAGAATCAGAAGAAGCCGAAATGTTTCAAATGTGGAAAAGTTGGACATGAGAGATCATGTCTAGAAAGGAGGAAGCCATTCCGGAATCCTAGTCCAAATCGTCATACAAGTAGAGACAAATATAAAAGCTTTTTACTAGAGGCCTTATCTAGCACCACGGAAGACAGAGGATGGATCTTTGATTCAGCAGCCACCACACATTTCTGTCGTGATAGAGAACTGTTTACAGAGTTCCAACCAATTAATAACCAGATTTTAGTGGGAGCAGTGGAAAATGCTTCTATTCCAATTCAAGGCAAAGGTACTGTGTTTCTTCATTTTATTAGGGTAAAGATTAAACTTTGTAATGTTGCTTATGCTCCTGAATTAAGAAGAAATTTGTTATCTGGGGCATGTTTTGACAGAAAAGGGGGTAAAGGAAAAATTGAAGTGATTGATTGTTATGGGGAAATATTGTTTACAGCTAAATTACTAAATGGTTTATACCTTGTCTACCCTCAATATTCTAGTAAATCTAAGAATTTTGTTACAAATTTCAAAAATGAAAAAATTACAAAATCTGTTTCTTTTGCTGTTGAGAATATTAATACTCGGCATAGAAAGCTAGCTCATATTAACTCTGAACACATTAAATCTACAATCAAAAATAATTGTGTGAGGGGATTACCAAATCTAAAAGGGAATATCGATACCTGTAAACCTTGTAAAGAAGCTAAAGGGAAGAGCGTTAGTTTTAAACCTATTAAGAAAATTCGTTCTGACGAACCACTGAAGTTAATACACATGGATTTGTGTGGACCATTTCCTAAAACTTCAATAAATGGACAGAGGTATTTTCTAACCATAATAGATGACTATAGTCGAAAGGTTTATGCCTACCCCTTAAAAGCTAAATCGGATACTTTTTATACTTTTTGCAAATTTCAAAAACATGCAGAAAGATTTTTAGACAGAAAAATTAAGTACATACATACCGATAACGGATTGGAATTTATAAATGAGCAATTTAAAACCTTTTGCGATGAATTGGGTATAAAACACGAAAGAACTAACACTTATACTCCACAACAAAATGGAGTAAGTGAGAGATTTAATTACACAGCAGTAGATGGTATAAATGTTTTGCTACGGGATAGTAAGCTCAATCAGAGTTTTTGGTCTGAAGCTCTTTTGCATTTTGTTTGTACATGGAATAGATTATGTCATTCTAATCAAGAAAAAACGCCATTTGAGTTACATGGTGGAAAACAACCATCAATTAAACATCTTAAACCGTTTGGATCAAAAGCTTTTGTTAATGTTCCTAAACAACTGAGAAGGAAATTGGACATGAGGTCAAAACAAGGAATTTTAGTTGGGTATGCCCTACAAACTAAAGGATATCGAATATGGCTACCTGATGAATGAAAAATAGTAGAGATGATAAATGTACGTTTTGAGGAAACACCTTCCTTAAAATCCGACTCGGATCATTGTAAGTTTGAACAAGTGGAAGCAGTCCTGGACCCTGATTATACACTGTGTAAAATTCCTTTAATGAATGTACCTACTACTGACGAGGAAGAAACTTCCCCTGTCGAAAGTGATAGTGAACCAGAGTCCTTGGGTGAAAGGACAGTTAACTGGATTAGAAAACCCATTTCCAGGCCTGATGGGAAAAGAATAGATATTTACTACTTTGAAGAGGCAAAAACTCAACGCTTAAGATCACTAAATGAAGTTAAGAATTACTGTATTAAAAATAACTTAAAATTTCAACCAGATATTTTTAATTTCAAATCTGCTGACACATCCTCTGGAATAGTCAATGGTAATCAAGAGAGTAATTTTAGTAGGACGTCAAGATGACTAGACGAGGACATTTTTATACCTAAAAGTTATCAACAAGCAATAAAATCCTTACAAAAGGATGAATGGTTAAAAGCCATGGAGGATGAACTACAAACTATGAAAGACAGAAATGTATGGGTAGTAATTGAAAAACCTGAGAATTCTAAAATTTTAGGATGCCGCTGGGTGTTTACAGTATGACTTGTAAAGGGGTGACTCCGAAGAGTGCCAGCACTGCGACTAATAGTCTATTGTACTGAGACCCCTACTGATCCACTAAAGACCGATGGTCGAAATAAATTTCAGCATGTACCTGATTGGAATGTTTGACAGTTCCCAGGGTTCGATACAGTAGTATCCCAGATATTCAAATCGTTGTGCAGAGTAATGGTCACATTTACATAGAACGTGTACAGAACTCTCCTCTACCATCCGACAACCTCTACATAGTGGGTCATCTAAAACACCCATAATGTTGAGGTGTCTATTCAGGGTACAGTGGCCAGTTAGGAGGCCAATAGCTATCCTGATTTCTTTCCTACTGAAATTCAGCAGCTCTCTTGATCTATCCCATGGAGACTGCTGATTGAGCTCTTTGGCTTGACTTTGATTATTAGACTGAAGCCATGTTTGGTAGGACTCGGCAAGGAGCAAATCCCTTATAATCCCTCTAACCACATTGTGAGGCAGACCTAAAACAGGCTCTGGTCCAATAAATGGTGTTTCAGACCCATGTTTTGCTAATAGGTCTGCCGTTTCATTACCTTCAATGCCACAGTGACCAGGGACCCAAACAAGAGAGACCTTGTTTCTCTCAGCCAGGTCCTCAAGCACATTGTGACATTCCCACACTGCTTTTGAGGAAAAGCAGTGACTTTGCAAAGCCTTTAGGGCTGCCTGGCTGTCAGAGAAGATTTTAATAACCCTCTTAACTACACCTCTATTGAGGCAGTTGTAAGTACAAGCAGAGATTGCCAGAACCTCAGCCTGATATACAGTGGCCAGCTTACCCAAAGAGAAAGATAGCCTTATTTTTCGATTAGGACAGCAGGCACCTGACCCAGTGCCATGAGATGTTTTTGAACCATCTGTGTACCAAATTTCATCCCCCCTTCCTATCAGCCTGGAGACGAATCTCCATTCTTCTCTGGTTGGAAAGATGATATTATATTTGGCTTTAAAGCAAAATTGCTTTAACATCCAGTCAGATCTCATTAATAAATAGGGATGTTCCTTCACCTGCGGATCGACATTTTTGAAGGCAGGCATTTCATAAGATGACTTCCATAGTCCCATGAGTTTGAGGCGTTGTGAGCATGAAATTGCCTCTAGTTCCACTTGTTTATGCAGTGGTAGAAGCCCCAGAAGCAGTTCTAGACTCTGTGAGGGAGTGGTTTGCATTGCACTAGTAATTGCAATGGTAGCCATTCTTTGTAGACTAGTGAGTTATTTTTTCACTGTCTCATTACGGGTTCTATTCCACCAGCGATGGCGCCATAGGATATCATCGGAACAATAATCCCGGTATATATCCAATGCACCATTTTCGGTGTTAGACCCCAATTATTACCAATGGCACGTCTACAAGCCCAAAACACTCTCTTGGCCTTGCTCGTGCAGTACTGGAGATGTGAGCTCCATGTCAAGGTCTTATCAAAGATTACTCCTAGATATTTAACCTCATCCGAGTATGCAAGTGGTGTTCCAAAGAATTTTATCAAGTGCATATCTCGTAACCTTTTCCGGGTGAAGAGGACTAGACTAGTTTTGTTGGGGTTAACCGACAAGTTCACCTTTTTGCACCAAAGTTCAATCTTTTTTAGGGCAGTGTTCATGAGGTCTGTTACCGTGTTTTGGAACTTCCCTCTTATGACCAGCGTTATGTCATCAGCATAACCCAGACAATACAGGCCCAAGAAGTGAGTCCTGTTAAGGAGCTCGTCAACCACAAGGCTCCATAGTAAGGGGGACAAACACCACCCTGGGGGCAGCCTTTACAGTTTCCCACAGTTAGTGTGTCTCCCAGTAAGGAGGCCTGAGCCATTTTTGTCTCGAGCATGTTTTTAATCCAGGCGCAAACCAATGGATTAACATTTCGACTGATGAGGATCAATAATTACGTTTACTGGAACCTTATCAAAGGCTCCCTCAATATCTAAAAAGGCTGCCAAGGCAATTTCCTTTCCATTGACTGCTCTATCAAGGACCGTAACAAGATCATATAGAGCAGTCTCTGTAGATTTCCCAGGCTGGTAGGCGTGTTGAAATCTCGATAGGGGTTCGGCTTTTAGAACCTCGTCCCTAATGTATCTATCGATCAATTTCTCTAATGTCTTAAGAAGAAATGATGTCAGACTAATAGGTCTGAAGGCTTTTGCTTCACTGTAGCATGTTTTACCTGGTTTAGGTATAAAAATTACCTTGCAGGTTCTCCATGCATGCGGCATATAACCATATACCACGCAAGATCTATAAATCCTACATAGGTGTGGTATAATGATGTCTTTGCCATGTTGGAGTAGAGCAGGTATAATGCCATCTACACCAGGTGTTTTGAAGGGCATGAATGAGTTAATCGCCCATGCTATTCTTTTTGGAGTAATTATACTTCTAGCCATTTCCCAGTCCTCCTTCCCACTATGTAGCAGGGGAATAAGTGGAACTGTCAGTTCATCATTAATATTTGTGATTCTGGAATCAGGGAAGTGCACTCTAAGCATTTCTACCAGGGTGCTCCTACCGTTTTCCGTGAATGTGCCATCGTCCTTTTTAATGGAGCCTAATTGGCATTGGTTGTTTTTGGTCAGTACTTTAGTCAGCTTAGCCGCACTAGACATACTGTCCACTTGGCCACAGAAGTTTTTCCATGACTCCTGTTTAGATTTCCTTATGGCCTTGTTATAGTTGGTGAGTGCTTCTTTGTATCTTGACCACTCACCTGGTTTTTTTAGCTCTGTTAAAGAGCCTTCTGCAGTTCTTTTTAAGACCACAGAGACTTTTATTCCACCAAGGAACTCGCCTTGGTAAGCTTGTGGTGACTGCCTTACAATTTGACTGGAGGATGGACTGCTGCACAGAGTCAACAGCCAATTCCAAGTCTACCAGTGAGGGAAAGTTGTGACTCCTACCCTCTAAGAGGAGGCAAAGGTCCTCCCTATAGGAATCCCATTTTGTATGCCTGGGATTTCTTTGATCCTGCTGAATATTCATAGCAGGACCTGTTAAAGACATTTGGATCTGTCTATGGTCTGACAGTGTGGTACAGTCAGACACATGCCAGTCCTTTATACAGTTAACTGCTTTAGCATTACAGAAAGTGATGTCAATGACTTCACTTCTGTTGCTGTTGACGAATGTCGGTTTGTTACCTGTATTGAGGATAAAAAGGTCATTAGATAAGAAAAATTCTATTAGTTCCTCACCTCTTTTGTTGCAGTTGGAACTGCCCCAAATGGTGTGGTGTGCATTTGCGTCACATCCCACGATAAACTTCATCCTAGAGCGTAAGCAGTGCTTGACAAATCTTCTGGCTGAAGTCGCTAGAGGAATTTCTTCTTCATATGGAAGGTACGCTGACATGATACATGTGGTATCTCTGTTTTCACTGATCACCTTGATAGCAACATTGTCCCCATCAAGGAAATCAGCCAAAGGGAGGGCATTAAGATTTTTATTTACAATGATACATGCTCTCGGTTTGCTGCATGAGCGATCGAAGAAAAGATTCCCACAGTTGCCCAGGCCTAGGATCCTTCCATGATTGACCCAGGGTTCCTGTATTAGGGCAATATCTATCCTTCCTTCTACCAGTCTCTTGCTAAGTAAAGCTGAAGGAGACTGGCTATGGTGTAGATTAATTTGTGCAATCCTTATGGGATTGCCTATTTTGTTAAGGGGTTCAGACATAGCTAAATTGTTTGGTTATGAATAGCAACAAGGCTAACCCTTAGAGAGGAGTTTATTAATTGATTAAGGCTGAGTCATCTCTTGTTGGAGAGAAAGACACAGCTGTTTTGTCTGATCCTGAGTCAGATAGCACAAGATCATCAATTTGTTTGAATAGTGACCCAGTGGAGTCACTAACTGAACTGGAAGGAGACTGTGGCTTTTGAGGCCCTGTTCCTATACCTATTGTTGGAGTCATTTCCCCAGAAACTGGTTTCATGACCTCCATGGCTACTGAGCTCATAAAAAATGCTTCAGGTTCACCACCCACCTTCTGCGCCAGCGGTTCCATCACAGCTTCGTCCGATGCAGGCTTTGAAGCCACCTCATCAGATTCTGCAGATAGTCCCGCTACAGCTTCATCCAGTGCAGGCTGAGCCACATCACTAGAGTCTGCAAGTGGTTTATCCACGGCGACAGGAGGAGGGAGTTTACGATTAGCATTTGGATCGGACAAGATCTTGCAGAGTCCTTTCCCGAACGCTCCTGTGAATATCTCGAAATTCCACTCTCGTAAGAGCTGGGCTGATCTTTCGTCCATTTTGATTATCCACCTAGTGTAGGCACGATCCCCTACAATGACCCTCTCACGGATTTTCCACTCATCAGTGTTGAGGCCTGGGTTCAATCGGGCAAGCCGTCGAAGCAGAACCTCACCCTCTGTGGTGAAGACATCACGAGTTTTGAGGGCTATTTTCACTGGTTTGGGAAGGTCAGCCGCTTTCAGCACCCTGATTTTAAAGCCACCGACCCTCCCTCCATCATAGTTATCCTGTAGCCATTTCACTGAATACTCATTGGTACAGTGAAGCATGAGGGCACCGTTCAGTACACCAGCGGTTACAAACTGAGGGGCCATTAGATCGAGATCCATTGAGTAGATGGTTCTATCAATGTCTCTCTGAATATCCATTCCATCCACAGGAGACAACCTTGCTTCTGGGAAGGCCTCCTGAACGATGGCCATTCTCATACCTGCGGCTACTTGACAGTACGACCATGGAGCAGATGTCCTTGGTCGCTTCGTCTGTACCGAGGTACTAAGGGAAGGGGTAACATCATCCGGCCTACCTCTTTTACCGGCTGGGGTCTCCTTCTGCTGCTGTTGGGGCTTTCCAGATTCAGTACGACGAATCTTATTAAGTCGTCTCCTGTGCTTGTATTTTTGTGCACGAGACATTGTTTCCCATCCAGGCACGAGGTCAAGCATAGAGGACTCGACCACTTCTTGTCTTCCGGATGGGGGATTGGTCGACGTGGGTCTTGAGGTACCACATACGTCAGATAGTTTTCTACTGGTCGCAGGCCCTGAAGGGCCACAATCGACCAGTGGTTGAGTGCCAGTCACAGTCTTGCTACGCACCTTAGTGGTAGATCCCAGAGGGATGTAGTCACTTTGATCAAGTTTTGACTGTTTATGACGGTTTTGGGGGCGGTTTGACCCGCCATGTTTTTTTCTTTATTATCCATAAAGCATGTAAGTATTGAGGGTAAGTAAAGGTCACCGCCTGTATGGACCCTCTATGCAGGCGTAAGGCTTATTACAACGTGGGTCACCACTTCACGAGGTGAACTGTTTGCGACAACCTTTAACCCTGGTTGCCATGTGACTTTCACATTCTCATCGGCACGGTATCCACACCTTGGACTTAGGTTGCCTTTATCTGCCTTCTCCATCATATCCGTGGGGTCTTGAAAAGACAAGACTGCACACAGATTATCTGGATCTCGGCAGATTATGCCAAGGACAATTTAGGCACCCTCCTTCTTTTTCAACCGGGCTTGGGACCGGCTTAGGCGAAGTTGGGTGTTTACAGTAAAACGAAACGAGAAAGGCACAATTGAACTCTTTAAAGCTCGTCTCGTTGCCCAGGGTTTCAATCAAACAAAGGGTGAAACTTTTGATGAGGTTTATAGTCCCATAGTAAACTTTGGTATTATCAGATTTTTCTTTGCCGTACTAGTTTGTCTTAACAAGTGGTTACACCTGCAGTGTGATGTTAAATGCGCCTATTTATATGCCCCGCTTAAAGAAATTGTATTTATGAAACAACCACCTGGTTTTGAGCAAAACCCAAGTTTGGTTTGTCGCTTACAGAAAGCCTTGTATGGTCTCCACCAAAGTGGTCGAGAATGGTACTTTGAGATTCATAGAATATTGGGGGAGCTTGGATTTAAAAAGTTTAGCTGGTGTAACTGTGTTTATGTTTTTGATAAGAATGTGGTTCTTCTATTATATGTCGATGTTATTGTGTTATTTGGTAAAAATCAAAATTGTATCGATACAGTCATTAATCTTTTAAAACGACAATTTGATTTAAAAATTTTAGGTAAAACTAAAAAATTATTAGGTGTTGAATTTATAGATGAAAAGGAAGGGCTGTATATACATCAATCGGAATATATAATTAAACTTTGTGAGTCATATCAAAATTATAATTTCTCTATTTCATCACTGCCCATTTCCAAAGGAGTCATTTTTTCAAAATCTCAGTGTCCTCAAAATAATAGCGAACTGCAAGATATGTCTAAAATTCCATACAGAAGTTTAGTGGGTAGCTTATCATTTTTAGCAGGAAGAACTAGACCAGATATTTCTTATGCAATAAACATTTTCTCACAATTTCAAGAAAATCCTGGCATTGCACACTGGAATGGTTTATTAAAGCTACTAGGATATATTAGCTCTACAAAAGATTTAAAACTTAAACTTTCTAATATACAAGATCTAAATTTAACTGCATATTCTGATGCTGATTTTGCTAATAACCGGGATGATAGGATTTCCATGAATGGACAGATTGTATTCGTTGATCAGGTTCCAATAACCTGACGTTCCTTTAAGCAAAAATCAGTTAGTTTAAGTTCAATGAAATCTGAATTTGTATCATTAACGGAAACAACGAAAGAATTAATATGGCTACAACGTATAGTAACTGAATGTAAACATTTGAAATTAATATTGTTAAATGCTTTTTCTACATTACTAGTTGACAATCAAGCAGCAATTGATTTTGTAAAATCACCTATAGAGAATTATCGTACCAAGCACATCGATATTAAGTTATTTTTTGTAAGAGATTTAATATACCAGGAATTATTTGATATCGAACATATTCAAAGTAAAAGTAATTTAGCTGATATATTAACTAAACCTCTGAGTAAGAGTGAACTACAAAAATTTAAAGATTGTGTTTTTAAAATATAAAAATGGACTATTATGAACAACAAAAAATGAACTTTTTGTTCTGTTAGTGTATATTTTTTAAGAAATGATATTTCCTACGTATAAAAGCCTATACACACATTTATGTTCATGATGTATTGCATTCTAAATATTGTATTGCAATTTTTTTTGTTTCTATTGCATATATATTTTTTAAGTGCAAAAAGTGTGAAGAGGAGGGCCATTGTTAAAGATAACTTGCTTATTCGAATCCATCTTCACATGTTTGCACCTCCTTCTTGTTTGGTTATGATAATGTAAACAAAACAAACAAACAAGTTGAGTTGTCATGTTTTTGTGATTGGCCACAGTATGACATCACACCTATAAAGGGGTGTGGTCATAATATTATGGCCAATCATGTACTTAATGCAGTATTATGATTTTGTTTCTGGCAATCTTTCCATTGAGATATTTATGCTAATTTCTAGAGATACAAGAAGTATAAAAGTGAGAATTCCTTTCTTTCAGCTCTCAATTGTTGTCATACATTGGACAGAGTGGTATCTCTGGTTTTCCAATCTTTGTTTCTTTTTCTGTGAATAGTTTTTACAGTTGATTTGGGTGATAGTTTTAATGAATAAATGTTTTTGGCTCTTTAAATCTGATGATTTATTTTTTTACTCCACATATCACTGGGCACTTTGCTTATCCACAATATGTGGGTGATAGTTTTCCTTTCATAGTATTGTGGTGTATCATTTGGCGCAAGATAGATTTCACCGGTCTACAGGGTCAAACAAAAGGAGGAACCCTCTAAGAGGTCAGATGGTGACATCTCGTAAATGGTGATTGATGCCAGTGGTCACTTAAAAAGGAGGGGGGGGATAACATCCTCCATACACAAATCTGAGGGCGGTCTCAACAGACCCGTTTTATTTTCGGATTCTGGAATAAGACTAGAATGGAGAGGTCAAGAGACCGGACAGATCAAGCTGATATTAACTCAACGTTGGCGAGCAGTGGGCAGAGCCCCCTAGTAAGATAGAAAACATGAGGCACAAGAAAAATTAAAGAATGACAGTAAAGAAAAAGGTAGACTGGAAGCAGAGAAAAAAAAAGTTAAAGCAGCTGGCAAAGAACAGAAAGGTGATAGAAGACGAACGAAAACTTAAAATTATGCTTAAGGAAGAAAATGAGATATTGGACAGTGCTTCAAAATTATTAAAAGTAGCCAATGATAGACTCAAAAAGGTGATAAAAAATAAAGTTTTTAAGGAAGCAGCTTTTGCTCAGTCAATGATTGAAGGAGTGGCAAAAGTCTTGGATAATGCTGGTCAGCAAAGACAGACTTTAAAAAATGCACATTTTTCTATTGAGAAGAAAAAGACAAAAATAATTTCAGACTTTTTCAACAACAAAAATGAGACAATCTTTTGAAGAAAAGGTAAGAAATTCTTAAAGCTGTATCAAAAATGAACAAATTAAAAAATCATCATTACGATTTTTTTATTTTTATGTTAATATTTTAAAATGATGTACTTTTTAAATGAAGAAAATAAAATATCCTTCCAAAGAAAGGATAGGGGAGGATCTTTTTATTTTCTATCTTTGTACTTTTTTTTTGCTCGATTAGTCACTTTTTGTCACCTTTTTCTGCTTAATTAGTCACTTTTTGTCACCTCTTTGGTTAAATTAGTCACTTTTGTCACCTTTTTAGACCTTTAAACCTGTTAGGAGCCCTTAAATCGTTATTGATGCAAATTTCTTGCGAAATAGTTTTTGCTCTCCCAGTTGCACTTTGAGGCAAACTTTCTTGGAAACTTAATCTGGATTGGGCCATTGTTTCTGAACAATTCAATCTGCAACAAAAATAAAATGTAGCATTTTATGAGCTGGTAAAGTGTGGTGACATTTTTTTTTTTTTTTTGTAACACTATTCATTGATAAAAGGCAATTGTGTGGCATTTGTCATTCGCTTTACAAGGAAGTCAATTTCTTAGCGAATGGCAAAATTCAGAAGTATTGTATAGGGGAGAACGATGCAAATCAAAATATTGCCTGTGAGGTGAATGTATATTAAGTATTTTTTGATAGGGTGCACTCTTTCTCGTGTCATCAAATTAGTTTCAGATTGATTGATTATTTTTACCTTTTGCAGTCTCGTAATACAATTTGAAATTTGTGTAACTAATGATGTTTTTTTTTTCATGTATTAAATTAATATTTTTTGCTTGCAATTACTTTTTTATGCAATATTTTTATATATATATGCATTTGATTTCGATGTATAGTATGATAATGTAGGGTCAGATGTAATAAGTTCATAATCAAAGTATTTCTTATTCTTTCTCCAGTTTTTTCAATTGCTATTATAAGAGTTCCATTAAAGGTTCCAACCCTTACAATAACAATTAAAATATCTGAAAAGAAAAAATACAAAATATTTGTGGAGAATGATCCTTTCACCCCATCTGACCCTAAATATTTGAAATGTGGGTACTGAAAATTGATACCAATCACAGATCACAACAATTCTTAAAGGAATTGTAAAATCAGGGAAATTTTTTTGACACTACCGGGGAACTTTTTCTTCAAGGATTTTGTTGCCACCCTTATGGAATTGAAACATCCACCTTTCTATACTCTCAACAAACGAGCTGTTTCCAATACGACCACCTCATCCAGACTTTGCGGTGAAAGTGGTTCTCTCGGTAGGCTGGCAGTTTATTTCATCTCGTCCAATGGTTGAATGTGTTTGGGATGGAACGACAGTGTCGACACCTAAACTGGTACAAGCATTCTTCAAAATTCCCTGCCAAAGTGAGGTCACAACAGAGTTAACGTGCACAGTATTTCTCTGATGACGTGGGTCGTGGTCTTGACTAATGGCAGCATCAATCCAATTCAGCCACTGCTGAATTCTGGAATGTTGTGGTGAACCACAGCAGAAACAAGCTTGCAATACTATTGTTGTTTGTGATGATGAGATAAGAGTGTCACTCGGAGCCCAACTAGACATTAAATAACTATAAAGAGGCATCACAACAGACTCACTACATATCATGAAAAAGAATTGAACAAATTGACAAGAATACGTACACGGGAAGCAGTAATGTTAACATCGGAAATAGTAATGGAAACACTTACAGTAAATGTGCAACGACTATGTATAGCAATGTAATTCAACTACATTATGAAGTATTTTTTGGCAATTGCATCTTGCCGAAATATAAAAATTCGCATTCCTGGTAATATTCTGCTAGTCATAAACGAAACTAGTTGACAGTTGAGTGTCAGGCACAGGGGCGTTTCCTAATTATGTTCTTGACAACGGCGACGCATGTTACAAGCATTAAGAGTTTCTAAATATTATAGTTGTGCATCACCCAATCTGGTTATTTCCTCATATAAAAAAGCTTCAGATCAAACAGTTTGGATTATATTTACTTTATTTCTTTAGAATGTATGTATACTCAAAATTTTTTTTAATTTTGACTTTAAAAAAACAATTTTTGTTGCAATAAAAATTGATATCAGTGAACAATTCAGATTAAGCTAATTATTAATGATCTAATTTAGATATAATTAGCATGTTTTTAAACAGTGTTATCTCAAATTCTAATCTGTTCAAAAAGTGGAATTTATTCCAAATATTATTCTTTGTTTTAAATCTAAGTTGCTGAAAAAAAAAAAAAAACAGTTTTTTTCACCAAGGAAGTCTAAAAAAAATCGAGATTTTTTTTCAAGAATTTCAACGTTTACTTCTTTTGAAAGTTAACCCAAAATTTGTTTCTTAACTGTTAACTTTGAGTAAGGTTCAAAACATCCACTACTATATACAGATTGTAATGACAAAAAGATAGTTGTAATAGATCGATTTGTCTCAGTGATCACTGTTTGAACAGAGCAGCCAATTGCAAAAACAAAGCTCTTAAGAAATGAAGTTTAAAGTTTTGGAAACATGTCTGTTCATGGTGACATTATCTAATGAAAACACTCATAACTAGAAAACTGTTTTGTATATTCGTGGCATCGTTTAAAAACTATGAAATTGGGAAATATTTTAAATTTGCAAAAAAAATATTGATATTCTGGTTGATTTTCATGATTTCTAGTGTATAACACCTTAAATTCAAGGACAAATTGGCCATACCATTGGTGTTGAGATATTAAGGTGGTGATTTCACTTCATTTCAGGTAGTGGAGCATCTTTGCCAGATCCAAATGCTAGAGGAGTCTGGGTATGAGAGTTCGGAGGCCGAGGCAGCTCTGCACTTACACGACTACAACAGAGATCAAGTAACTCTTCTATTCATTGCTCCGATATTTCTGGTCCCTTTCATAAAGTTCATTAAATACCTATTTTTTAAACCCCAACTCTAAGAAGAATACAGGTTTCAACAAATGAAAGTCGTATAAATTCATGCGGTATTCTCTGCGTGTTAAACTTCCACTTACGGATTTTAATGGGCCTGCAGTGATTTAGGTTTATCGGAATTATCTATTGACCTTTAGATTTCGGCAGTTGTACCATGATCGTGCCAAGAAAAATTTAGACAATAGCCAGCACATCAGTTGTACCTTGTAAGTTATAAGAATCACACCAAGAAAGAACTTAGTGCAAAACTTTGTTTCTCTAATTTTCTTTCCCGCCTTCTTCAAAAGCTAAAACTTGGTTCTTTAGATATCAAAAAATAAATAAGTAACTTTACGTTTCAACAGTTGGCAGTTTATTTTAATAAATCTGTTTATTATTAAAACATACTTGCCAACTTTTACGGATTATCCGTAATTCTTATGGATTTCCACTTAATTTTACTGATTTACAGATGTGTCTGAATTTTTTACGGAATTTTAATATTTCAATCGAGCAGTTGAAATATTTCATTCTCTACAAACCATCCACTAAAATTTTCTATAAGACTCAACGAGTTCAAAGAAGGCGTAATTTTTTAGTTGGAAAAGGAGTTGTCTTCAACTGAAAGATTTATCTGATAACTAGCCACTGCTTGGCTAACCAGGCAATGCCGTGATGCAAGGTATTAATCTGGTGCAAAATTTTCCGTATATTTCAAATCCGTTGAAACTTTTACTCTGTCTTTAACGGTTTTGGAGAGAAAAAAGAACTGACTCCAGTTAAAAGATTTATCATCTGGCTGGAAAATCATTCCTCCATGCAAAATCAAAGCGGAAACGAAAAAATAATTTCCAATGAGTTCCCCAGGATGAAAAAATCTTGGTATGATTCCAAAGGCTGACGGCAAGGTCACGTGGGTAGAAAAAATCTAGATTCAGGTGTTTCTTCTTCCGCAAGAGAATAAAACTATTAAAATCATTTTTAAATGTTCTAGACTTAATTTTAAGTGCTATAGAATCGTCAGAATTTTGTGGCAAGAAACAGACAAGCACTTCTTTTTCAGTGGGTTGAAGTAGATAAAATAAGAGAGGCTAATCTATATTCTGCTCATCCCTATCCAATGCAGAGTGTGAGAATCTTCAGCCTTGTTAGAAAAAAACAAACTCCATACAATTCTCTCATTTCAAACAAAATGTTGGAAAATCTGTTGGAATTGAAGACACAAAACCCCAAATATTGTTTTGAGCAGAAATCTAGTACAGAATTATTAAGGAAGACCCAAAAACCTACTACAGCTTCATTGAATTTTTCTGCAACCCCCTCTTCTGGGTAAAACACTAAATGAAGCAAATTTATAAATAGAACATTGTTTATTTTTTTCATCTACTTGCAAATAAGTTCTATAAACACCAATGATGTCTAATCCTGACACAAGTTTAAATGGTATGTAACATACAGTTTGGGATGCTATGTGTAACTTAAAGTGAATGTTTTTTTACAGTGGATGTGTTTAGTTTTGTTATTAAAACACTACTGCTTTGCTAGGTTTCTGCAGTTGATAAAAATGTGAATTTTTACTTAAGCATTTTTAAACACAAGTAATACTAGTTATTGTGACTTGGATATTTCTAATACTCATTAATTCATGTATTTATGCTACACTTTATGTTAAGAGGCATTCACACAAAAGTTTTACTGATGTAGGTTTTAAAGTTGGCTAGTATGTTAAAAATGAAACTTCTTATAACTTCATGTGGGATTAAAGTATAACGTGTCTTTCAATTCATAGTGCCTAGTATTACTGAGTATTCTTTCTCAGTATTAATTTAAGCAAACAAAACTGTTCGAGCAGAGATCTTATTTTCCCTTTAATGAGTGCCTGGTACGTAATCTGCAGATTACCCAGGTAATTTGAGAAATGAAACAATTTTTTCACACTTCGATGGACAGGCCCAGTAGATCTGCAGGCTGTACTTTAACTACACGAGACATTAGAAAAATATAGAAAGTCTATATATTACCACAAAAGTATGGACCTTAACGATGGAAAGTACAGACCTCACTATGTCACCGCTAAAGTACAGAATTTAACGACGGCGGGGTCCGTCTTTAAATTCTGTACTTTAGCGGTAACATATAGCCTTTCTATATTTATGTATCACGTAGTTTGCCTCGTTTGTTCATGGAACTCATCGAAAGATTCTTTTTTGCTCTCATGTATCAATGAATTTTTAAAAATTAAGGAACAGTCGTTTTTGAGTCTACTGTCCCTTAATATCCGGCCATTTCTTTCCAGGCCAAAGCCTTTCTGGACCTCGTCATCCGATTCCAGGACTTGGGATTCGAAAAAGATGCAGTCAAGAAGGCCCTGGTGCAAAACAAGAATGATTGGAACAAGACCATCGATTCTCTGCTACCCTGAAGAAGCGTTCATTTGCTTTGATTTATGGAAGGTTGTATGCGAAAACGAATGACTGGATGTTTTACAAACTATGCATAGCAGCAGAATTTGATGGGATGTCATTCTGTTTTCCTCCTGAAATCATTCTGTTCATATATATATATATATTTATATTTTGATTTTATTTATATCGTGCATAGGCAGTCGTGTACATAGCAAGATGAATAAAATTGTTATTTTCACTTTGAATAGGGATTTGCATTTTTCTCAAACTTTTCAATCGAGTGTTTTGTTTAACTTTAGTTCTTGTTCCAAATTGGGATGTCGAGTTCGAAATGTGGGTGATCGTTTTGTGTGAAAAGAATCAACCTTTGACAGTACACATCAGTTGAAAAGTTCGCTTCTACTCAGGAACACAACAGATTGATCCTTTTTAAAACTGACAATTACTTGCCTCCCTACTTTGAGGACACTAAAGATAATTGCATGGGTTATATTGCTTTGAGTTTCAACTCTTGGCGAAATTATTAGTGTTGTTATACATGTTTTGGAACTCTTTTGTGTATAGCAATCATGTTTGGTGTGGGTGATTTTTCGAAAGAAAGTTAGTTTCTCATAGGAAATATTTACCTCTCCAGTTTGGGGGATACAAAAAGCCCCTAGGGGTTATAGTGTTCTTGTTGGGATGACAATTCAGCTATGCATATTTCCCTTTGCTAATTCTGTGCATGGATGGCAAAATGTTAAAGTCATTTTTTTTTAAATTTTTCGTGACAGTAATTTTAAGATTCAACATGTAGTTCTGTGGTTTTTGACTTGTATTACATTTTTCCACCTTTGTTTTCTCATAAACTGAAAGAGAAAGACTTACATTTTGCCATCTTCTAAACATTAACACTAGAAGCGCCATTTGGTCATTTTGACCCTTTTTCCAATTTCCCATGCTTTATTTGATTAGACAGTTGAACATTGAAGCTTGTATTTTTTTACTTTTCTTAAAATGTTTCCAAGTGTACGTTGACAATTTTTCTTATTTCTATGTTAACTATGGAATTAAATATTCTAAGAAATACCTAGAACAGCCAACATGTATCATTTTGACACTCATAAGAAAAATGACCGATTTTCAATTGAATGTCTGTTTTCGAATTCCCAATGCCCCATTTTTGTTTTCTGTGCTTGGGGAAACTTGCACCGCAAAATTTAGTTTGATTGCGATGACTATCGCGACAGTTAGCGGGTTTGTTCTAAGTACTCTGACAGTTCTCTGAAATGCACTCGCATCCTAGCAGCGCTGGTGTGCTATAGAACTTTTGGAGGGAGACGAGTACTGCTACAGGTACTATCGTAAACGAAACTCGACGCCACTTCCCACAGTTGCGTTCGCAGCATTTTTGATTTCGACCAGTGTGTAAACATTTTTCCGTATAAACAATGTCAAGACAATTGAGAAGACAGGACAGGAGGCCCTTGCCCTCCTAAAGCCGTTAGATTCAGATATCAGTGATTCACGTATATCTTTATATAGATCACAGGGCTCCTAACACATCACCTTTTTATTTTTTGTCACCTTTTAAGGGGTTTTAAGTTCTAAAATTCTATTAGGAGAAGAAAAAATTTTGGTGTGCAATTAAGAAAATTAATTTCCTCTCAGGGTTTGTACGAATTCAATTTCAAAATGTGTGCTATGTTCCACCACAAGAATGGATTAAAAAATGTACCATTTTAACTATGAAAGGATATTTCACGTTGTCCGCGGTGTATTATCAGCTTCTGGAAATTTTCCCACAGGAAAAGGCTATCTGTAAAACGAAGTAGCGAAGTTTATGAGAAGCAAGGCCATCTGCATGTCCGACCCCTCTTACCTAATTACCTAACTTGAGTAATAGAACCTTGAGTGGCATTTACGACTAACGTTTTCCTTTCATAGTTTTGTGTGGTGTATCATTTGGCGTAAGATAGATATCACTGGTCGACAGGGTCGAACAAAAGGAGGAACTCTGTAGGAGGTCAGACGCCGACAGCTCGTAAATGGTAATCGATGCCAGTGGTCACTTAAAAGGGGGGATAACATCCTCCATACACAGATTTGAGGACAGCCTCAACCGACCCAATTTATTTTCGGATTCTGGAATAAGACGAGAATGGAGAGGTCAAGAGACTGGATGAATCAAGCTGATATTAACTCAACGGTAACCCAGGAGGAGAGGTAATCTGTTAAGTACCTTTGTCATCACATGTTCCAGTTTCTATTGTGGATCTGATTGTGTCTAGAAGGTGTAGATACATTATGGGTAAACTCTGAAAGGATGATGGAATCTTCAATATGTATCATAATTTACACTCGGAGGTGTCTTCGGCAAAGTTTTTAAGGGGATAGATCATCAACCTCTCGCACATTCTAAGTGCTGGTAGATCCCCATCGAGAACCCCGACATTCCTGTCTATGTAACGGAGGCTATTCACACGCTGCTCTCTTTGTGGCACAAAAATGAGGCATCGAAATCTTAATGGATTTCAGCTGTTTCTCCAGGAGTTTGAGATCTGAAAGATTCCAAACCCCTCCGTAACCAGAGAATGCAAACATTTCTGCCGTCTCTGTATCCAGAAGGTTAAATATTGAAGGAGCGTTGCGAACATATTGAAAATCATTATCTGTTATCATCCAAGTTGATTATTACGATTTCTTGAATTTTTTTTAGTGAAAGTCGGTATTTAAAAAGATTAATAACTCGTTACTTTCTACCCGAAGAAAAGAAATAATTAACATTGGGACATGTGATATTTACATAATGCTTAAAGGTCTAAAAGGGTTAGAGGAAGATGTGTCTAAACTAGTTTTTACTATTCACAGATTTTTTAATCAGTGGCCTAAGCTTTGGTCAACGTACAAACAAATTCAAGTAGAATTGAAACTTCCCACTCACCACTTCATCAAGCATTGTTCAAGCGGGTGGCTTAGAAGAGAAACTATGAAGTGATATTTGTCGTATAAAGTGCAGGTATATTTAAACGTGTGACAGAATTTCTTCAGAAAAAGGAACCTCTAATACATAACCTTCATTCTCAACTTGAATTGTTTACAAGAACAATTTTGGGTAGGATCTATGAAGGGGAATTTATTTGAGATTTGAAAATGGATAAATTGGATGTTATATGTCCTCAGAAACTGTTGCCTCTGGCTGATATTGTGATTGGAGATGAAATTTCTAGAGCGCTACAGAATGTGAAAGAAGGAAAGGAATTTCTTTTTTAAAAGGGCTCAGAAGCATTACATCGCCTGTGTTAAATATCTTTTGAAGAAGACCTCCTTCAGTTCATCTCTCCTTAAAAGTTTATCCTGTGTTGGTCCTCTTGACAGACTCAGTGGTGAGAGTGTTCAACAAGTATTAGAATTTGCAAAAGCAATGCTATGGGATGTCCTGACAGACATACTACTGGATGAGTGGAAATTACTCCAAAGAGAATTTGAGGAAGACGGATTTAGAATGAAGCCTATTGATGTTTACTAGAACCAGTTCTTCAGACTGCGAGACATTAGCAGAGTTGCCAAATGCTCAGGAACTTCTATGCTAAAGAATCGAAGAGGAACTAATCTAATTTTTCTAAAGAATCGAGAGGAAGAGGAAAGATCGTAAGAAGTGCTACGTCGGAGTTTCTACGCTAAAGAATCGAAAATCCGCAACTCTGTGTAATCTTTGGTTTATGCCCAAAATCGCGTCGATGCAGGGAAAAGGGAAATTTCCTCTATGAAAAGGAAAACTTTTTCCATTTTCGGAGAAATTGTGTATTATAATTCTGTTTCTATAATTTAAGGATAAAACCTTTCATGTATACATGTAATTTTTTATCCTTAAAACAGTACAAAATCCGGAATCATCCGATCTTCGGCCATTTCGGATTATTTGCATTTTTTGTCAAAAAAACCTTAATCTAACCTCCCCTATGCAAATTTTGTGTTTTCAATACTAAAATAGCAGATATATAAATAGGAATAAGTAGGAAGAATATATAAATAGGAATAAGTAGGAAGAATATATAAATAGGAATTTTTTTTAAACAATGCAACAAATTTACTTGGAAATCTTCTAATTTTTTTTCTGTGTTGTATTTACTCTGAACATGTCCGTTATTTTGCGTTGTTTCATGAATTAGGTCCAGGTTTACCTCCTTGTTCTATAAAAATTGTCAGAAAGATGTAAAAAAGTGAGAAAAACAAAAAAATAAAGCAAAACGTCCAATATTTTTTTAAATTTTTGACAATTCTGGATTTTGAACGTCTGCATTTGAAACTTAAAAGAAATTATTTGTGCTTATAAGGAATTTTGTGACTGTTTTTAAAGAAAAATACGCAGACATTTTATATTTGTCCTTATTTTCGCGTTGCTCCGTAAGAAAAAGGACAAAATTAATTTCAGACTTTTTTGACAAAAAAAAATAAGACATAATTTTTCAAAGAAAAGGAAGAAATTCTTCAAGCTGTGTAAAAAATAGGGGATAGATCATCAACCTCTCGCACATTCTAAGCGCTGGAAGCTCCCCATCGCGAACCCCGACATTCCTGTCTATGTAACGGAGGCTATTCACACGCTGCTCTCTTTGTGGCACAAAAATGAGGGCATGGAAATCTTAATGGATTTCAGCTGTTTCTCCAGGAGTTTGAGATCTGAAAGATTCCAAACCCCTCCGTAACCAGAGAATGCAAACATTTCGGCCGTCTCTGTAACCAGAGGGTTAAATATTGAAGGAGCGTTGCGAACGTATTGAAAATCATTATCTGTTATCATCCAAGTTGATTATTACAATTTCTTGAATTTTTTTTAGTGAAAGTCAGTTTTTAAAAAGATTAATAACTCGTTACTTTCTACCCGTAGAAAAGAAATAATTAACATTGGGACATGTGATATTTACACAATACGTAATGCTTTCCTTAAAGGTCTAAAAGAGATGTCTTAAAGGTCTAAAGGAAGATGTGTCTAAACTAGTTTTTACTATTCACAGATTTTTTAATCAGTGGCCTAAGCTTTGGTCAACGTACAAACAAATTCAAGAAGACTTAAAACTTCCCACTCACCATTTCATCAAGCAGGTGGCAAAGCCTAAAGCCAGCTGCTGAAAGGTTGCTTGAACAGTGGATTGCAGTGCGAAAGTACACTGCTGGCCGCCGTAAATGCAACACCCTGAAGGAAGCATGCAAATAGTATGAAATTTACAACATGCATTAGCGGAGGTGAGATATGCAAATGATTAGATTTTCAGCGCAGACGCACATCACGCGCGCCTGTGGCGCCACTTCAAAGCGCTATTTAAGGCTTGGAGATTTCGACGATTTCAAGTACGGCAACTGTGGTTTTTTCAAAAAACTATCAATTATGCCTCGTTGAAAACAGCGATCATCTTTTGATCAAGTATCCGAGTTCGACAGAGGAAGGATAGTGGCCTACCGAGATTGTGGATTATCTTTCAGGGAAATCGGTAGTCGTGTTGGACGAAACCAAACAACTGTAATGCGGATATGTGATCGTTGGATGCAGGAGGGTACGACGGACCGACGTGCTCGATCGCATCCACCTGTGCACCACTTCACGTGATGACAGGCATATTGTGCGTATGGCAGTGACGGATCGCTCAGCCACATCACGAACCATAGCACAGCACATTCAGTCTGTAACGCATCATCCAGTGTCTGCGCGTACCATTGGACGCCGTTTACAGCAGAGTCGTCTGTCCGCAAGACGTCCATTGCTTCGTCTACCCTTGACGCAGAACCACAGACGTCTCCGCCGCCAATGGTGCGATGAAAGAAGGATGTGGACGGCAGAATGGAATGAAATTGTCTTTAATGGCGAGTCACGCTTCTGTCTGTAACACCACGATGGTCGGATTCGAGTCTGGAGACACCGTGGAGAGAGGATGTTGAACAGCTGCGTTATACACCGCCACACTGGTCCTGCACCGGGTATTATGGTATGGGGCGGTATTGGATATCACTCTCGCACTCCTCTAGTACGCATTGCCGGTACTTTAAACAGCCAGCGCTACATCTCCGATGTGTTGGAGCAAGTTGTCCTTCCTTACCTTCAGGGCTTGCCCACAGCCATATTTCAACAAGATAATGCGCGACCACACGTGGCACGCATTGTCCAAGGGTTCTGCGTCAATCGCCAGATTGAATTGTTTCTCTGGTCAGCTCGCTCTCCGGATCTTTCGCCGATAGAAAACTTGTGGCCCATGGTTGCTCAACGATTGACCCAGATTACATCCTCAGCTGCCACACCAGATCTACTTTGGCAACGTGTGGAAGTTGCTTCATCTGCTGTACCCCATGAACACATCCAAAGTCTTTTTGAATCAATGCCGAGGCGTGTGGCAGCGGTGATCTCCAACAATGGCGGCTACACTGGCTACTGATTTTGGCAGGAACCACACTTCACAGAAGTCTATAAATTTAATCATTTGATACTTGGTCAGCATGTTATCAACAAAATAAATTTTGTTGTGATATCTCTTGTCTTTCTTGGTGTTGCAATTTGGGTGGCCAGCAGTGTATTTCCTTGACTACATTATAAGACAAACATGATACTAAGACCAGGTTACAAAAAATTGTTCATTTACTTAGAAGAGAAACTATGAAGGCTGAGGTGATATTTGTCTTATCAAGTGCAGGTATATTTTATCGTTTGACCGAATTTCTTCAGAAAAAGGAACCTCTAATACATAACCTTCATTCTCAACTTGAATTGTTGACAAGGACAATTTTGGGTAGGATCTACGAAGAGAAATTTATTTGAGATTTGAAAATGGATAAATCGGAAGATATGTGTCCTCAGAAACTGTTGCCTATGGCTGATATTGTGATTGGAGATCACATTTCTAGAACGCTACAGAATGTGAAAGAGAATTAAAGGAATTTTTTTTTCTAAGGTCTCGCGGAAGCATTACATTGCCAGTGTTGAATATCTTTTGAAGAAGTCCTCCTTCAGTTCATTTCTCCTTAAAAGTTTATCCTGTCTTGGTCCTCTTGAGAGACTCAGTGGCGAGAATGTTCGACAAGTATTAGAATTTGCAAGAGCAATGCTATGGGATGTCCCGACAGACATACTACTGGATGAGTGGAAATTACTCCAAATAGAATTTGAGGAAGAAGGATTTAGAATGAAGCCTATTGATGTTTACTGGAACCAGTTCTTCAGACTGCGAGACATTAGCAGAGTTGCCAAGTGCTCCTGAACTTCCGGAGTTTCTACGCTAAAGAATCGAAAATCCTTAATCATTAGTTCATTCCGGAAATCGCTTCGATTAAGGGAAAAGGGGAATTTCCTCTATGAAAAGAAAAAAAAATTTTATTTTCGGAGAAATTGTGTATTTGAATTTTGTTTCTATAATTTAAGGACAAAACCTTTCATACATATAATTTTTTATCCTTAAAACAGTCCAAAATTCGGAATCCTCGGCCATTCCGGATTATTTGCATTTTTATCAACAAAAACTTAATCTAACCTCCCCTGCGCGAATTTTGCGTTTGCAATACTAAATTAACTGATATATAAATAGGAATAAGTAGGAAGAATGTATAAATAGGATTTTTTTATAAAACAATGAAATTTTACTTGCAAATCTTCTCATTTTTATGTGTGGTATTTACTCTGAACATGTCCGTTATTTTGCGTTATTTCATTAATTAAGTCCAGGTTTACCTCCTTGTTCTATGAAAATTGTTAGAAAGATGGAAAAAGTGTGAAAAACAAAAACTGGTTAGCCAAACATCCTATATTTTTTGTTTTCGAAATTTTTGACAATTCCGAATTTTGGTCGTCCACATTTGGGACTTAAAAGAAATTATTTGTACTAATAGGGAATTTTATGACTGTTTTTAAAGAAAACTATGCAGATATTTTGTTTTTGTCCTTATTTTCGCGTTGTACCGGAAGCAGCATCCTGAAATTTTATGAGAATGCTCCTGAAGCTCCTTAGAAAAGGTTGGCAACCCTGCATTAGTGGTGTGGATCCTAAGTACCCAGTTGTGTCAAAGCTAGTGAAGGCTGCTCTGTTACTTTCTCATGGACATTGAACTTGACATTTTACATTGAACTTGGCTTCTCAGCCTGTGAAGTTCCCCGTAACCTCACCAGGTTTGGGTAGGAATGGACATGGAATCGAACTCCACGGGGTCCCCCCTCGGGTTTTTGAAAAGGAACCCGTTTGGAGAGGGTTGAAAAGAGAAGGGACTTGCACGAAGGCCAGCGAGGAAGCAGGACGCGTTTTGCGCTGGAGATCGAAGGGGATTATTCCCGACCATGTATTATAGACTGAATGATCCTGTAAATAATATAGTCAAGAGTTGTAAATAAAGGTTGAAATATGCTCATGGACTAGTGTTACTGTTTGGAGGACGACAAGGCAGAGGATTAGGAAATCCGCCTAAGGAAGAACCGTCACAGTGTCGCACCTGGTAGGATTGTCGTCCAGAATCCCAAAGAAAAGTCGGTGGAGTGGTAGCATCCGATACGTTAGGCCGCCAAAGCGATTGTTTACGCCAAATCAAGATGGCGGCCGATATAAGAATTCCAAGATGGCCGCCATATAGCAAAATCCACACCGTGAACCTATGCATACAGTGCATAAATAATATTAATTTGCTTAAAAATGAAGAAAAAAGCAATATAAATTTCACTTGAAAATTTTCTAATATTTCAGTCTGGTTTTCTCCGAACATGTACGCAATTTCTTCCTAGTGTTGTCCCTTTTAAAAAAAAAATTGAATAAAAAAAAACGCGATTTTTTTAAAACGTCCGGATTTTTATCAATTTTGAATTAGAGACTTTGCAATGCATAGAAAATTCAAAACAAGAAATATTTTTTTAATAAGGTAGTTCTTTTCTGTGATCATAATCCACACAAAGGTTTTTGATGAGAAAAAAAAATCTAAAAATTCTGCTATCCATAAGTGTGAAAAAATATTTTTATTACATAATTAGCATTATGTGAGCAACTCAATGGGGATATCCTGGTTATAGAGCCATATATGGAAAAGCAAAACAAATTTTTTTATTGTAACGACTTTACAAGAGGAAATTGTTTTTTAGAGAAGTCAAACCGTATTGCGCTTAAGGTTTCAATGCGTTTAAACCAGTATACCGGGAAAAATTTGTTTGTAGATAAGTCACAGCGTATAACGCGCGATCCCCGCCTGCCGGCTACCTCGCCGCCCCTCCGGGGCCGGCGAGGACCTTTCACCGTTGGCTTCCATGCGTATAAGTCACCGTATTGGGTGCCCACAAAACATAGTCCAGTGTTTGTAATATAACCAAAAGCTAAACAAAAATCAAACTTACCTTCATAGCCGGGTCCTTGAAATTCTGACTATGGTTAACAGTCGTATGCTCGAATCGATAACCCTTGAACTCTTTGTCCTTCGGGTTATTAATACCAGCATATGACTTCCAACAGTCAGAAATTTTTGTAGTTCCTTGCAAAATCCAGCTCCGAATTACCTCAGCCAAAACTTTCTGGTTCCTATTTTTCACCACAACCATAAAACATTTATCCGTCCCTCGTTCAAGTCCTCCAAACACCCATTTACCCTCCAATTTCTTACTCCTGTTATACTTTCTTTTGCCAAACTTTTGTCCATTCTTTCTACATTTCCACTCCTACCTATCACCAGCATATTTTCTCAATGTTAAAATCATATCATTCTCAAATGACAGACATTTCACCCTCTTCCCAATCAAACTACATGTTTGCAAAAAAAAAAAAAACATTTTCAAACGTTCAGTAACACTATCTACTGCTATATCAAATCAACTAAGGGGAAGTGAGCAACCAAAAGGGGAAAAAAATTCTAAATTGCAATCTGCAATTTCAAAAATCAAATTTGTTTTCGAAATTTCAATCAAAATTTAAACTAAGTAACAAATTTAAAAAATTGTAACTTGCAATCTGCTTTCCAAACTTATCCTAAAAATTTTGAAAATAAATCAAACAAGTCTATTTTTTAAATCAAGAGCAAAATTCATATGCATCCAACAATTTCAAAGACTGTCTAAATTTTAATTCCGTTCTACATTAAAAATAAAAGTGGAAAAGCTTATTTTCTTCCTTAACCAATCATGAGACGCGTTTCTTATCGTCAGGAGAAAATATCTAGGGCTGCCTTAAAACTAAGAAAAGCGCAAAAACGGGATGGTAACCACATTTGGCGATACATCACTCGAAAGTTGTAAAGTATCGGATACTACATATCATCCGAAAAGTCTGAGCAGATCCGGATTCCACACCGGACGGCGAGAAAGGAATCTTCAAGTATTACGGAGACTTGGGAGACCCCATAGTTGATAATTGGAAGTGAACGCCGAAGGAATGTCTTCAGAGTATCGAGGGAAGCCGTCTGCAAGGTAACTGCAAGCTATTTGCGGGGAATCGTCTGAGTTGGATACGCCGGTATAGAAGAAAAAAGCTAGTACCTGGAAAGCCCCTTGAAAGTGCCAAACCGACTCCCGGACCAGCAGCGAAGCCTACTCCCGGAGCAGCAGCATCGAGGGAAGCCGTCTGCAAGGTAACTCTAAGCCATTTGCGGGGAATCGTCTGGGTTGGATACGCTGGTATAGAAGAAAAAAAAAGCTTGTACCTGGAAAGCTCGTGAAAGTGCCAAACCTACTCCCGGACCAGCAGCGAAGCCTACTCCCGGAGCAGCAGTGAAGCCTACTTTCGGAGCATCAGCGAGGCCGAATCAACGAAGTCTACAAGATCCCGACGCCATCCCAAGGGAAGTCCGATAAAGGTAAATCCAGATACCCGTTTAATTTTGTTGTTATTTTAAATTGAACAGGGGGTTTACACAAGAAATGCATGTCAGTGTTTTAAGAATATTATTGAAAGTTAAGTTGAGAATATTGTGTTTTGTGAAACTTAATGATTAAGAGGTATTTTAATAGGATAAAATATTATTATGTTAGGATTGCATAGTAGAATATATAACTTAAGTTGTTTATTGTAGTGTATAAAAGTATAGGTATACTTTGGAAGGATACAAGATTGTTGTAACTGTTCTGTTATTGTGTATTGAGGGCCAAAAACGAAGTAATATTGTTGTTAGTGTATATATATGTAATTGGTCTAACTGTCTTCGGAACCTAGTGTATAAGAAACAATACAAAAGGGTAGTCGTTATACGGTAAATCTTATATACAGATGGAAGTGTGCAACAGAATATTAAAACTAGAATAAGTTGGCAATATAATACAAGGATAGAAATAACTTGTTTGTTTAAGGTTAACATAACAAGTTAAAGGTAGACTATTATGGGTATTAAGTATTATGTTAGTTGGATATAACCTAGCGTAATAAAAAGGGGAAAATGACTTTTCTAATGAGAACAAAGAAAGCTGATCTCATCTCTCTAGCTCTGGAACTGGAATTGGAGTTGAATCCAAGAATGACAGTGATAGGGTTAAGTGAAATCATAAGTAGCAGTGAAATGTATGAGGAAGAGATGGTTAAGGCACTTGTGGAAGGTATTGTTAATGACAGGAAAGAGAGGGAGAGGGAACAAAAAGAACAGGTAAAAGTTGAACGCGAAGAAAAGAGATTAGAATTAAAACGTGAAGATAAGAGATTGGGAAAGGAACAGGAGATTAAGTTAAAAGAGTTGGAAATCAAACTTAAAGAACAGGAAATAGATATTTATGTGGAGGCTCATCCTCATGCGAGTTCGTCAGATAAATTTAGTCGCGACATAGGGTTGAGAAATTGGAGGTTAGAAAGTAATAGAAACGAGAGAGATGGACAGAGAATTGGAAGCAAAAGTAGTATTGGAGATCGCATCGTTAAGACGAATAAGTATGAGGAGGGGATAGTATAGATTACAGAACAAGAAAAAAGCAGAAGGTGAAGTGTTTCCTATGTGAGGAAATAGGGCACTTTAAATCCAATTGTCCAAAACTAAGAGATCAGAGAGGAAGGGAAAGAAAAATTAACCAGGTGGTTAAGCAAAACATATTCGGTGTTGGATAATTACCCGGCTGAAAGGGGATTAAACAAAGTGGCCGTACATTCCGAAATTCCAGAATCAAGAGAGGGAATTACCTCGGGAAGAATTTGGAATTAATAATGAAAAGTTCAAAGGCGTTATCGATAGCGGGGCAGAAATAACGGTGTTGAGGAAATCAATAGTCCTCGAAAATTATTTAGAATGAGGGGGGGGGGAATATTGTTAAAACAAGCTATAGGTCCTGAAGTAGAGGCGAGACTGATTTCAATTCCGTTAAGTTTATGGACAGAGACGGAGGATATAAGGCCTTTTGTTAATATCCAGGCAGTTGTCGTGGAAAATTTAAACGAGATCGCATTGGTGACACCACGTGATTTACGACTTATGAGAGAGCAGCAGCGCGTTTTTTGTTAATATCCAGGCAGTTGTCGTGGAAAATTTAAACGAGATCGCATTGGTGACACCACGTGATTTAGGACTTATGAGAGAGCAGCAGCGCCGGTATCTAGGGGAATTCGTAGAACCACGAATTCAAGACGATGCTCAACAGGGAAAGTTACCTCATGGGGATGGAGGGGAGAATGACCCAAGTGGTGAAAGCACAATGAAAATCCTCGATGTAAGGACGGTAACAATAGACGCGATCGAGTATCCGAAGGTCAAGGAAGGGATAGTGGAAACCGATAATGAGATGCCTTTATCACAAACGCAAAAATTTCGGATAGAGCACTGGGCGTGTGAGTCTTTAAGATGCGCGTTTAGCAATGCGAGAGAAAGGAAGAACGATTACTGGCTAGACTCGGGGATTTTGTACCACACTGGGAAGATCGCGGGACAGCCTTACAGTCAGTTAGTAGTTCCCGTAAGTCGGAGACAGGAAATCATCAAACTAGCGCATGAAACCTTGACGGGGGAACATCTAGCCTCTAAGAAAACAAAAGAGAGGATCGCTATGTCATTTTACTGGGAAGGAATGGGCAAAGAGATAACGAGATGGTGTGAGGCCTGCCACAACTGTCAGTTAAGAAGGAGGACAAACGTGAAAGATCGAACTCCAATTGAAGCGGTAGGAAGGCCTGAGTTGCCTTTTCAGGTGGTTAATGCGGACATTTTTGGTCCAGTAGAGCCTAAATCTTCAAGGGAGCAGCAGTACGTGTTATGCATTATAGACCAACACAGTAGATGGCCGGAGGCGGTAGCTTTGAGATCGTTAACCGCGAAGGCAACCTGTGAGGCGTTTACTGAGGTGTTCATGGGGATGGGGGTTCCACTGACTATAGCTATGGATAATGGGACAAATTTTGCATCCCGGTTAACCAAGGAATTTTTGGATAAGTTGGACGTAACCCCAAAATTTTCGACACCTGGATACCCTCCCGCGAACGGATTAGTGGAAAGGTTTATAGGGACCATGAAAAATATGCTTCATCATGCTATTAGTGATCAAGAAAGAGAGTGGGATAAATTACTACCCTATTTATTATGGGAGTATAGAGAAGCGCCAAGTTCCACTACGGGTGTACCACCGTTCATGTTAATGTACTGTCGTTTACCGGAAGGCGATTTTAAAATCCAGTTGGGTGGAAGAAGCCGTGAGGAGTGGGGGAATCAGTCTCAGAATACCTCAGGTCACTCAGCTTTGTTCGAGATGGATGGGGTCGGGAGAAATAATGGTAGTCAAATCACCTCACTCGTATACTATAGTGAAATTGTCAGATGGTAGTTCCCGTCATTTACATCAAAATAAGATACGCAAGTACGTACAACCCATCGGGGCAGTGGGAGTAATATATGAGTCAGACGAAGAATTCGGAGAAGTCCTGCACGCGCCTATTGATAAACCAATAAACGGCAGGCAAGAGATCGAGACGTTCGGTATGAGCAAGGGACTTGATCACTTACGAGGACATCAAAAACGAGAATTGTGTTCTTTTTTGAACGGGTTTGGCTCTCTATTCAATGGAGAGATGAGGAAAGCCAATGTAGGGTCCCACACAATTCGACTAAGACCGGGCGTAGAACGGAAACAACCGCACATTTATAGGATACCCGAGTCAATTAAACCGCAGGTCGAAAAGCAGATTGAAGAGTTGATAATGAGGGAGCTCATTGAACCTTCTACAGTGGAGATTGCCCACCCCATAGTTTGTGTGTGGCAAAAAAGGATGGTACTGTACGGTTGTGTTGCGACTATCGAGGTCTCAATGCGGAGAGTCAGATTGTAACGTTCCCAATGCAAAATTCGGATGAATTAAGATTCAAGGCAGGACGTGCAAAATTCCTAACTACGCTCGACCTTTTAATGGAATATTGGGAGATTCCGATGGAGGAGAGTTCGAAAGAACTAACTAGTTTTGTGTCACCCAAAGGGCAATACCAATGGAGGGTCATGCCATTTGGACTCTCAGGAGCCGCAGCCACTTTCCTAAGGGTTATGAACCAAGCGTTGAGGGCACACTCAGATTACGCAGAGAGCTTTATAGATGACATAATTATTTATTCTCAGACATGGGAGGACCACTTGACTCATCTAAAAGCAGTGCTCCAAACCCTAAGGTCTTTGAACTTCACGGCTAATTTGGAAAAGTGTTCCTTCGCGAAGGCAGAAGTAAGGTATTTGGGCCACGTGGTGGGTTCAGGGAAACATGGTCCAGATCCTGGGAAAATAGCGACAGTACAGCAGTTGAACGTGCCTAAAACGAAAAAGGCACTACGGTCAGTGTTAGGGCTCATGAACAACTACAGGGAGTATGTGCCACGCTATGCGGAAATAGCGAAACCCCTAACAGAGTTAACGAAGAAACCAGTCCCCAATGATATCCCATGGACCGATGACGCCGACAACGTGTTTAAGAAACTTAAAGAGGCTTTATGTAAAGCGGTGTATCTGTCTACACCGGATATTAATAAGCCGTTTGATGCCTCAGCAACGGGTGTCATACAGATGCCTCAGCAACGGGTATAGGAGAGTGTCTGGTCCAGGGAGATGAGAAAGGCTACCCAAGACCAATAGCATTCGCAAGCCAAAGCTCACGCATGCGCAAATGAAATGGAGCGCAATTGAAAGAGAAGCTTATGCGGTAATTTGGGCTTTGGGAAAATTTGACGCTTGGACGTATGGCCAAAGTATACTGTTGCACACTGACCATAATCCATTGAAATATCTAACGGAAGGTGTACCCAGAAACGCCAGACTTCAGAGGTGGGCATCGGCTTTACCTCGGTACAATGTATCGATAGCTCATAAGCCAGGTATTTTGAATGCCGATGCTGATGCTTTATCGAGAATGTATGAACAATGCTAGTGATTTTATGATCACTAAAGATATGTTGTACTGTATCAATGGATCACATAATATAGCAATTTAATTGGTTTTGTTTACACGAAACAACTGTATTGAAAAGTATGTTTTGGATTGCTAGTATTCTTTAATTAAACGGTTAACATTTTGGTATTTTGAGTAAACTGTTTTATCATAAGTACAAAGATAGTTTAAAAACTATAATTACAGTTGTAAAATTTAAGTTTGTGAGCTCATGCATGAGAGACTCATTTCAGGCATACTTGCCGACTTGGGGACACAAACATCAATACACCTTTTGGGTATCTGGATTTGGAGTGATGACGCGAGGAGAGGGGCGTTCGTCATTGTTTTTTTTTGTTATGGTTTCGATTTCGGGACCAAGTGGCCCCGTAATTATAAACCGGTGGGGAGGTGTGAAGTTCCCCGTAACCTCACCCGGTTTGGGTAGGAATTGACATGTAATCGAACTCCACGGGGGTCCCCCCTCGGGTTTTTGAAGAGGAACCCGTTTGGAGAGGGTTGAAAAGAAAATGAACTTGCACGAAGGCCAGCGAGAAAGCAGAACGCGTTGTTTTGCGCTGGAGATCGAGTGGGATTATTCCCGACCATGTATTATCAGACTGACTGATCCTGTTGTAACGTCTTGAAGATACAGAATCATTATCGAGAATCGTGGGAGCTCACAACGGGAATCGTTCCCTAAGTCTACCCCCTGGTCCGACTGCACAAGTGAAGACTGGAGGAGGCGGGCTGGGAAGAGACAATTTTTGGAGAGAGGCTGTTCCTAGCCGCAGACGATTTGAGTAACTTTTAATCTTACGGAGGCTTTATTGTATCGGTGATGGACATTGTCTTTAATTATAAAACTGTAGCTGTACATATTCTGTAAAAACTTTAATTCTTAATATAACTATTTTAACCAGGAAATGGTTTTACTTTTTCGTCGATACGGTACAGACCTGCCTGAGTGGTGGCAGCTTATGGTATGCGAATTCCGCGTTATATTTTTTAGCTACAGTTGTGATAAGACCGCCAGAGTCTTTTGGAATGCTCGTGTGGAACCTGGATATTGACGACCACCAGCGCGTCTGATGTGTGGCTGTTTTAAAAGGGTAAGTGTCAACTTACCAGAATTTCATTGCAATTGTAAGAATCGGTGCACACCGAAAATGCATTTGTTACAGGGTTTTCTGTGTTTTGAAACATCCTGTTTCATGTGTTAGTTTAAGTCAACCTGACTTGTTTAGTTTGGAAACGTCCCGTTTCCATTTTCCTTTAAGAAGTCGTCAGTTTTTGTGTTTTGAAACAACCTGTTTCAAGTGTTAATTTAAGTCAACCCGACTTGTTTAGTTTGGTAATGGTAATTTTAGTTAACGTCGTACTAGAGCAACACAACGGGCTATTGACGACCGTCCGGGATCAGTCCCTTGAGGGAAAGATCCGAGGACAACACTTCGTAATTTTGAACCACGGTCAGATGACGAAGCAACACCTGAGCTGGCACCCCACTCTCCAAACTTCCACGCCAACACAACGTGAGAACTTTCAGCCACGACAGATTTAAGGTGCACCAGCCGCCTCTACACCATACGCTTACAAACATCCATGCCCGCACCCGGATTCGAACCAGTAACCTTCCGATCTAGAGGCTAACACCTTAACCACTATACCGGTTGGTCGGCTTGTTTAGTTTGGAAACATCCCGTTTTCATTTTCCTTTTAGAAGTCGTCAGACTTTGTGTTTTGAAACAACCTGTTTCAAGTGTTAGTTTAAGTCAACCTGACTTGTTTAGTTTGTAAACGTCCCGTTGTCCATTTTCATTGTAGAAGTCGCCAGACTTGAGTGTGTTTTGAAGCATCTTGTTTCAAATTTTGGATTGTGTTAAGTCAATCCTGACTAGCATTTAAGTCATTCTGACGTAGATATAACATCAGTTCTGATTTTTTTTTGTGTATGGTTGTTTTATACCATATTGTTATTTTAGAAAATTTGATATATCATTGTGTAATAATCATATTAGAAGGATATTTTAATAACAAGTTGTGTGAATTATACTTAAAAGGTTTATGTTTCTAACAAGAATCATTTTTTAAACTGTTATATTGGTGAAATCAATTTTGATTTATTTAGTGTGAAATTTTTGTCAATCATTTTGGAAAAATTCTAGTTTTGCTTTAGTGTAGGGGTATTGCACTGAACAGTTGTAGTTACATATGAATACGAAAGAGCTTTTAAACTACGATATTATCGAGTTTTATGTTAAATTATCATTTGAATGTGTTATTATCATTTGGTAATTTATTTGAGCAAGTATGGAATTTAATTGTTTCCTTTAAAAGAATGTATAACAAATTACTGTGAAAATTAATGAAATACATTTGGTTCTTTATTCTGATTCAAATCGAAAGTAGAATTGATTTGTTTTATCTGAGTTAATCGATAGTATTTGATAACATAATAGTATTATTTTAATAACTGATTTTCAGTGTTTTGTGTATTCTTTTTTGTGTGCTTGAAGAGTGTGATTTCTAGGTTATTTTAGAATTGTGTTCTTAAAAGAGTTGTTAAATAATTGTATGACGTAAGAATTATTTGATTATGTTTACACTGGGATCACTATGTCATTTCTTGGGAGATCTAGAAAGGAGGAGATGGAAATTTTGGCAATTGAATTAGGAGAAGAGGTTCCTCCAGATGCTAAAATGATTCACTTGAAAAAAATAATAGAAGGTTCTAAATTATACGATGCAAAACGTGTGGAAGATTTAATGATATCTCTTATTAATGAAAGACAGGAACGAGAGGAAGCTAGACGAAGGTTGAAAGAAGCTGTTTGGAGGCAGGAAAGTGCTGAAAGGGCGTGGGAATTTATACGACGGAGATGGGCTCGTATAGAAGCCGATGAGAGGTTGGGAGGAATGAAAAGATCTTGCGAAGAAGAGTGGGAACTATCCGGAGAGAGACTGAAAGCTGCTCGAGAAGAGGCAGAAAAGAGAAAGTACCAGTATGAAACCAAATTACGGGAATTTGAAATGCAGAAGGAGAAAGGGTTAGAAAGAAAAAAAAGGAAGAAGTAATTTCAGTTCCAGAGTTTGAAGCTGAGATAGGTATTGACGAAGGCGATTTGTTTTCTTTCCCGCCAAATGAGATGGAATCTTGGGAAGGACTTGAATTTCTGAAAATTGATTCCCAAGCGTTCGTTGAAATGCAGAAGGAGAAGAGTTTAGAAAGAGAAAAACAAGAGGAAAGAGAAGCCGTTGACAACACTCCAATCTGTTTGCCTTTAGCAGAGGTGGAGCTACAAGGAATGTTCGGGCATGTAATAACCAAAGTCGTAGTTGCCTGTGATCCCTCTGACAAAGAAATACATTTGCTGGGGAATGGAACAGATACACTTCTATAAAAGATGAAGGTGGATGATGTGCCACATCAGGTGAGTACCATTCAACCACATGCTCAGAGACAAATGGCTCAACAAGTGGAAGAAAAAAAAGAAGACGAAGAGGAAAGGGAAGAAGTAATCAATTATGATTTGGAATTCGTTGACTGCAGAGACGCCAGTGATGATGAAATAGAAGAAATACAGGACATACTTAAGGGTTCTGGGAGAAATGGTTGTATGGAACTGCCATGGGAAATGGAATTGACCGAAAACTGCTTTGAGGCTTCTTCAGAAATTGAAGATGAAGATGAAACTGAACCCTCAACGATTCCAATAGGCAACTCCGGCCTAGGAATTGTGACTGGTCATGTGTTACATTTTGTTGCAGCACAAACTAACTTGTGTTTGCCTGTCGCTCCACCTTCAAACAAGGGAGTTCAGACACTTGATACACTACCCACAACTTTAAATCCTTACAGAAATGCACCGCACATTGTCTCTAAAGATATACCTTATTTATCTTCCGATCTCCAGATGCGTGTACCGCTTTTCGCTTGTCCTCAGCCTAGAAGTAGAGAAGCAAGCTACGGGCAATTTGTGCCCATGGTCCCGACAGGACTCAAGAAATTCGTTGGACAGATTGAAAATGAATCGTATCAGAAAAACAAGGTGACTGTCAAAAAGTAATTCCCCACAGACACAAGAAAAAAACTATCAAACTCGGAGTATGCAGGTGTTATAGAATTGAAAGCGTTGATTCTTACCCTAGGGAAACTGTCATGAGTGAGGACTTTTACCTTTACGGTTGCACACCTAGCACACGCACTCTTAAGTAAATGTAATTAAGTAGTAATGTCTTATGTAACTAAGGTATCTTTACTTTTTGGTTTATATTATTTGTATAATTTCTTTCATTCAATTTTGTTGTGTAAAAATTGTGTCAGTACCCTGAATTTGGTGATGCACTGATTCAGTCTGGTAAGTTGGTACTGGCCCCTTTGTGTGAGCACTTATGCTCATTACTTTTCATTCTCTTTTCGGGACTTTTCTTCGATCGATATCTGCAGAAACGTTTTCTTGGAGGGGAGGAGTCTGTAACGTCTTGAAGATACAGAATCATTATCGAGAATCGTGGGAGCTCACAACGGGAATCGTTCCCGAAGTCTACCCCCTGGTCCGACTGCGGAAGTGACGACTGGAGAAGGCGGGCTGGGAAGAGACAATTTTTGGAGAGAGGCTGTTGCTAGCCGCAGACCATTTGAGTAACTTTTAATCTTACGGAGGCTGTATTGTATCGGTGATGGACATTGTCTTTAATTATAAAACTGTAGCTGTACATATTCTGTAAAAACTTTAATTCTTAATATAACTATTTTAACCAGGAAGTGGTTTTACTTTTTCGTCGATACGGTACACTGTAAATAATATAGTCAAGAGTTGTAAATAAAGGTTGAAATATGCTCATGGACTAGTGTTACTGTTTGGAGGGCGACAAGGCAGAGGATTAGGAAATCCGCCTAAGGAAAAACCGTCACACAGCCTCAGGAAGAGCTTTGACAGGAGACAGAGCATCGATGTCAGAACGCACACTCAATGCATTGATGACGGTTAAAAGTAGCTTGGCAAATTTTGACAATTAACCTTATTTGGTGTCAATCACATCAATGCTAATGAATAAGGGAAGGGTTGCATATAAAGCCTACAGTGCCTATTTAGAAGATGTAAAGCACAAGAAAAATTAGAGAAGGACAGGAAAGAAAAAGATAGACTGGAAGCAGAGAAAAAAATTTAAAGCAGCTGGCAAAGAAAAGAAAGGTGATAGAAGAACGAAAACTTAAAATTATGCTTAAGGAAGAGGATGAGGCATTGAATAGTGCTTCAAAATTATTAAAGGAAGCAGCACTTGCTCAGGCAATGATTGAAGGAGCGGATAAAGTCTCGGATGATGCTGGTCAGCAAAGACGGACTTTAAAAAATGGACATTCTTCTATTGAGAAAGAAAAAGACAAAATTATTTTCAGACTTTTTCAACAAAAAAAAATAAGACATAATTGTTCAGTAAACTCTGTTTACGTGTTGCTTGATGAATTAATAGATGCACAACTTCTTTATTAATGATTTATTAGAACTTAACAACACATGAAGAAGATTACACGCACAACGACTATTGCTATCACTCCGAGAAGAAGTACAAGGTGTTGCCAACATGGCAAATATAAATGTACTTACAAACCAACACGCCTCCTTACATTTATATTTATTAATTACAAACATAACAGAAACAAGCATTAATTACATTCAACCCTTAACACAAAACACTTAAATTATTTCAAAAATTCTTTCATTAACCTAAATGTTAACAAAAATTTAAATACAATTTAGCTTATTTAATATTCTGACATAAACAAAATTTATATCAATTTCAACATTTCCTTGAATTTAGTAAATTTAATTTTTCCTAATGACTTAGTAAAAATATCAGCAGTGTTTGAATCTGAATCTATCTTAACAATTTCAATAACTCCATTTTTAACATTTTCATGAACATAATGATATTGTACTTCTATATGCTTAGAATTTTTTGTAAAGTTTCCATATTTAGCTATATCAAGAGCTCCAGAATTATCTTCATAAATTTTAATAGGTTGAGCAATTTCAACAAAAACATCATTGACAACATTTCTTAAGAAATTTATTTCTGTTACAGCTTCAGATAAAGCAATATATTCTGCAAAGGTGGATGACTTAGTTACACAATTTTGTTTTTTGGATTTCCAATAAATGGAATTTCCAAACAATTCAATTACAAACCCAGTAGTTGACTTTCTATCAACAATATCTCCTGCCCAGTCAGCATCAACATAACAATTCATAATATCAGCTTTATGACTTTGGTTATATGTTAATTTAAGATCCTTTGGTTAAATACAAATACTTTAGAACTCGCAATGCATATTTGAAATGTGTCTCATCATAACAATTTTGAAATCTACTTAAATAATTAACACTGAAAGATATGTCTGGTCTAGTACCATGACTAATATACAAAAGTGCTCCTATTAAATTTCTATGTTTAACATTCTCATTTAAACTTGATTGACTCAGTTTAAGATTAATCTCCATTGGTGTATTATAAAGTTTTGAGTTTTCAGTATTATATAGTTTAGCTAGCGATTCTATATATTTTTTCTGACTCAATGTTAAGGTATTACTACATTTCTCATAATCATATTCAATATAAATTCCAATGTAGCTTTTTACTTTATTTAAATCCTTCATTTTAAATTTATTATGTAGTTGTTTTTTAATATCATTAATTACCTGAATATCTTTGCAACATATCAACAAATCATCGACATATAAAAGAATATATACAGTTTTATTATTTTCAGCTTTAACATAAAGACAACAATCATATTTACTTATACGAAAACCCAGAGTTTCAATACAGGGTGGTCCCGAATTCATGGTACAAACTTTAATGGTAGGTACAGGACATTGTAACAATGATTTATTGTATAGGAATGTATAGTCGCAAGTGACGCGGTGAGGCGTAAACAGGGGAAATAAAAGGAAAGAGAAATGGAGTGATCGGTTGGTATCATTGCCGGTAGAGGGCAGTAGATGTCTAGCCGCTGTTGAACATGATGCATCGCAGTAGGGAAAAGCGCCATTCACAATTGTGCTGCCGTAGACGATGGGTGACTTTACGTATGCAGAAAAAGCAGACATGCATTACATGTACGGCCGTGCAAATGGTAACGGCAGAGCTGCGTTACGAATGTATCGCGCGGAGTATCCTGATCGACGAATGCCGGATCATAGAATTTTTCAACGGTTACATCGTCAACTTTGTGAAACAGGTGCGTTCGACGTCAACAGACATGGCGCTGGTCGAGTAAGAGCTGTACGCACTCCAAGGCTGGAAGAAAGCATCTTGAACATTGTGGCTGATAGACCCGAGTCAAGCACAAGAACTGTTGCGCGTGACGTAGGTGTGAGTCATCAGACTGTATGCAGAGTGTTAAACGAAAATCGCTTACACCCCTTCCATTTTCAGAAAGTACAAGCATTGAATCCGGCAGATTATCCTCGCCGCGTGAACTTCTGCCTGTGGGTGATGCAGCAATGTGCGTTGCAGCCGGATTTCGTAGATTATGTGCTATTTACAGATGAAGCGACATTTTCACGCGAGGGTGTCTTTAATGCGCACAATTCCCATGTGTGGGCAACCGATAATCCACATGCAACGCGTCGACATGCGTTTCAACAACGTTTCAGTATTAATGTGTGGGCTGGTATTGTGAACGACTTTTTGATTGGCCCATACTTACTACCCACGCGGCTCACTGGCGGAAGGTATCTTATTTTTCTGAAAGAAGTGTTACCACAACTGCTGCATGATGTTCCGATCGCCATTCGTAACCGCATGTGGTTTCAGCACGATGGGGCGCCAGCACACTTCAGCATTGATGTACGGAATTACCTGAATGCCACGTTTGGTACTCGATGGATTGGGCGTGGTGGACCAGTCCCTTGGCCACCCCGATCTCCCGATTTATCGAGCCTCGATTACTTTTTATGGGGACATCAAAAGCATCTTGTTTATGAGACTCCAGTTGACTCAGATGAGGATCTCGTCGCTCGCTTATCTGTAGCTGCTGCAGGTGTGCGTGAAATACCAGGCATCTTTGAACGTGTACGCCAATCGCTCCACCGACGCTGTCAAGCATGTATCGATACTGGTGGACGCAATTTTGAACAATTACTGTAAACATGACACTTGTCAACAACGCTTTCAATAAAATCTTTGTTTTTCCTTTCGGCCGTTATTTCCCCTGTTTTCGCCTCACCGCGTCACTTGCGACTATACATTCCTATACAATAAATCATTGTTACAATGTCCTGTACCTACCATTAAAGTTTGTACCATGAATTCGGGACCACCCTGTATAATCATTAAAGCATTCATACCAAGCACGTGGGCTCTCTTTTAAACCATACAATGCTTTGTTTAATTTATAAACTCTGTTGGAAACATCATTATAGCCTTGTGGCTGTTTTACATAAACTTCAGATATTACTTTACCATTTAAAAACGCCGTCTCAACATCCATTTGATGTATGTTTAAACTATACTGACAAGAATATGAAAGTAATAACTTTAAAGTTGGCATTTTAACAACAGGTGAGTATGTATCATCAATACTGTCTTTTTGCTGGAAACCTCGAACCACTAACCTGGCTTTAAAAACATCACCTGTTTTTCTTTTGTATACCCATTTCACATCTAGAATTGCCTTACCCTCTGGTTTACTCACTATTGTCCAAGTATTATTCTTTACAAGACTGTTCATCTCACTGTCCATTGCTTTTTTCCATCGTTCAGCCTCATTACATGTTGTCGCCTCCTCGAAGTTACCTGGAATCATAGCATCACAAAAATTTGCACAAACACAATACCCATATTCTTCATCAAATCGAACTGGTGGTTTGATTTGCCTTCTTGGTCTCATTCCACGTTTTATTTTGTCATCATTTTTCACATCGTCCATGGAGTTCTCATCATTACTTGGCTCATTTGACACTTCTTCAGATTTTTCCTCATCTTCATCAGCACAACCTATACACATAATGTCTTCTTCAATAATGTCAACATGCCTTGCAACTAATAATCTGTTATTCGCCAAAACTTTATATCCAACTTCTGCATATCCAAGTAAAATTCCAAATTCAGCCTTTTTATCCCACTTTGATCTTCTCTTTCCTTCTGGTATTCTAACATAAACTCTACTTCCATACAATTTAATTCATTTGCAGATGGTTTCCTATTAAAAAATATTTCATAAGGTGTCTTCCTCACTACAGTATTTGCCAATGTCCTATTTTTCAGATAAGCTGCTGTTTTAATCACTTCAGGCCAAAAACGTCTGTCAACTTTTGCTTCTGCTAGAAGACATCTAGCCATATCCATTATTGTTCTATTATATCTTTCCGCAGTGCCGTTCAATTCATGTACATGTGGTGGACACGACTTTACCTTTATACCTTTTTCTCTTGCAAATTTAAATATCTTGCTATTCATATATTCTTTACCATTATCACATCTCAGTTCTTTTATCATCTTCCCAGTTAAATTTTGAATTTCATTTACATATTCCATAAAACAATCAGAGACTTGATCCTTCGACTTAATACAACAGACTTTTGCCAATTTGCTATAATCATCGATAAAACTCACGAAGTATTTTTCACCATTACATCCAGTTGTTCTATGAGGTCCATTTACATCAGTATGAACACTCTCCAGTATATCTTCTGCTTTTCTTCTATTATTCTTAAAGGGTAAATTATGCATCTTGTTCTCAATACATATAGCACACTTCATATATTCTGATTCTATTTCTTTAGGTAACCCTTCTAGTAACTGATTTTTACACATAATATCCAGATATTTAAAATTTACATGCCCAAGTGTACGATGTAGTTTTTCTTTTAATGTTAATGTATTATTGGTCACATTTGCAAATGTTTTACTAGAATTTGAAACATAACTTGTTACTTTATATAATCTTTCATCTTTTTTCGCTACTGCTAATAATGTACCATCTAATTTATAAATTCTTGAGAACTGCCCTTTTGATACTATTTTATGATTGTCAGTGATCTTTGAATAACTTAATAAATTTGCCTTCATTTCTTTAACATAAAATACATTTTTCAAAGTTACTATGGATTCAGTGTCATAAACATGAAAAGAGACTGTAATATTACCAACCTTTGTCGCTTCTAACATCCTTCCATCACCAACTTTTACTTTAATAGGGTTCTTCAATGTTACTTGGTTTTCAAAATATTCATCACTATTTATTATATGATCGGTACACCCGCTGTCCAGTAACCAAATAATTTGATTTTTATTTGCCATAGTATTTTCATTTGAGCTTGACATGTTGCTTTCAATTATTGTAGTATGAAAACTGTTTCCTGGCTGACTATTGTTTTCTCTGTGGTTAGAGTTTGCTCCACGTCCGCGATGTTTACCAAAACCACGACCCTGATAATTTGAAAGACTTCGACCACGATAATTAGAACCACTGCCAAGATAGTTCACTTGACCACGGCCATACCAACAGTACTTTTTAATGAGGCCATATTTACCACAATTAAAACAGACATTTCCTTGTGGGCCCGATTTGTTTGTTTCAATTTTAAATGCATTCGATTTTTCTATTGGTGCTCTGTCTTCACAATCATTTTTCTCTTCGAGCGATTTTGACTTAATTTTACTTTTTAGATAATCAACTGTTCTGTCCTTCTCCGGTAAAACATCAATTAAATCACCAATATGACTGTAGTTTGATGGTAATGCTCTTAACATGTAATTAAGTTTTTCTTGTTCAGTCACGGTTGCACCGGCTTGTTTAAGCTCGTTAACAGACTTCTCAAACTCATCAAAAAATAAACATAAATCGGAGTAATTCTTCAATTTGACATTTTCTAAGTTATTTCTACATACAATTTGCAATGACGTTGAAGTTTTCAAATACATGGTATCGAATTTGGCTATTATATCAAAAGCAGACTCACATTCATGGATGTATTCCAATTGCTTGTTTGTTATTGCGCCATAAATATAATTCGTTGCTTGTACATCTTTTTCTTCCCATTTTTCTTGGTTATCGTTTGCATTAATTTTTCGTTGTACCACTTTCTTACATTTTTTAAACTGCAAAAATGTCATCATTCTTATTTTCCAATTAAAGTATTCCGAACCATCAAATAGCGGTATACTAATATCGCTGCTTCTTGCATGCGCCATTTTCTTTTTACGCTGGTATGGGTATATTCTTAAGCAACACTAATTTTCAAAAACCACGCTCTGCTACCATGTTCAGTAAACTCTGTTTACGTGTTGCTTGATGAATTAATAGATGCACAACTTCTTTATTAATGATTTATTAGAACTTAACAACACATGAAGAAGATTACACGCACAACGACTATTGCTATCACTCCGAGAAGAAGTACAAGGTGTTGCCAACATGGCAAATATAAATGTACTTACAAACCAACAATAATTTTTCAAAGAAAAGGAAGAAATTCTTCAAGCTGTGTCAAAAATAAGCAAATTAATAAATCATAATTTAGATTTTTTTTATGTTAATATTTTAAAATGATGTACTTTTTAAATGTAGAAAATAAAAATATCCTTCCAAAGAAAGAAAAGATAGAGGTAGCTGGGGAGAATCTTTTTATTTTCTATCTTTATACTTGAATATATTTAGCATTATTTTTATTTCTTACTTTTTTTGCTCGATTAGTCACTTTTGTCACCTTTTTAGACCTTGAAACCTGTTAGGAGCCCTGAGATCGGTATATATCAAAATAATGTCACGATTCTTAGCACCCATGCACACGAATGTGCTTGACAACAGCGCAAAGAAGCTGAACACTGTCACTTACTACAATCATACTAAATGTGGCGTAGATGTATTAGATTAGATGCTAAGGAAATATACTACGAGATGTGGAACTAGTAGGTGGCCTCTTTATGTTTTTTATAACGTGCTTGACATTGCTGTACTCAATGCCTGGCTAATTTTCAAGGAATCCCTGGGCTCCAAAATTTTACATTAAGAATTTATTCTTGCGCTCGTGAAAGAACGTTTGAATGATGCTTTACGCAACAGATGTCCTCAATTGTTCAAGTGCCGACCCCAAAACGAAAGAAATGTGCCTCTGAATTTGTAAGGGACAGAATAAGACTTCTTCCAGTTGTGAGGTATGCCATAGACCAATTTGTGGTAAATATGTTGATGTCACTGTCAAGCGTTCATATTGTTCCACCTGTGCTAATGTCTATTGAACTTTGGAGCACATTGTGTGTTTATTCATAGTTTATGTTTTTGTAATCTCACTTTGAAACATGTTAAGTGCTAATTTGCATTATTTGCATTTGTATCTTTTGATTGTTTTCTTATCACGTACTCCTGCTAAATAACATTGTGTAATATTATACATTCCAATATAGTGTAATGTAATGTATAATATTGTGTAATATTATACATCACATTATATTGTCATATATTATCATTTTTTGTTGTCATTTTAAAAAAAATAACTTTTTAAGCAAAAAATTATAATTAGCTCTAAAGGTTTTAAAAAATTATTAAAAAAACTAACTCTAAAAACTTAAAAAAAAAAAAAAAAAAAACTTTTATATATTGTCATTTTAACATCCTTTATCAACTACAAAAAATTAGTGTTACATGGCTTACATTTCTTATGAGAGTCTAGGTGATCCCCAACGACGGTTTTAGGTTAAGTCTAAAATCTGGCTGTCTAGTGTTAACAAACCAGACTCCAGAATGCGACTTACTCAAGTTTTTGGAAAATGACATAACATTTTGCCATCTGTGCACAGAATTTAAAACAAGTATCACTCGCATATGCTTATCAACAGATGCTGAGATTTATGCACGAGTCATTGTACGAAATGATTATGGTTAATTTTGACATACTCATCCCATGGTTAGACTTAAAGTGATGCCCTTTCAAAAAGGGATTTATTATTTGATGGAGGAATCTAGGATTCCCGAATCCCACCGAAACGTAATCGATATTATTTACCTGTATATAGATTTGCCTGTGTCATCTCTGACAAGTTCAAATACATAGGGGGAAATGAATTTAAAACATAAAAATCCAATAAAATATCTGATTTTAATCAAGTAGCCCAATTCTTAATGAGGAATCCCAATTTTTCACTCTCTTATACCTCCTTTGAAATTGGGGAAAATCATTCGGATTTTAATATTTGTGTCTAGAAAGCAGTCTTTTTACCATTGCTACTTTACATTGATATTAAGTTTGAGGCATTAAAAAGGTCAGAAAATAAAAATTGATTTAAATACTATACAAAATAATTATTAAAATAAAAATTTAATCAAATTTAAAATTTAGTACAGTAAATTAAATTAAACTTTTAAAGAAAAATGCTTATTTTGTAATAGAGAATTTAAGTATTGTGGATTTATATCATGAAATTGAATTTCAATTGAATAAAAGCACAACATCCAAGGATATCTCATTTTCCAAGGATATTTTTTTTTATGTATTAATGTATTCATCATAAATATTGAAACCTCTTATATCTCTATTGTTATAAAATTAGGTGTTTGTTTGTTTCTTGCCCGTGAAGTCCTGACGAATCTATGGCACTTACAATAATGGGATTTGGCACACAGGTAGTGCAAATTTTTTGCAATTTTTGGGTTGAGGCAAATTTTAAAATTCAATCTAGAATATTTAAAAATAAATATAACAGTTTTATTCACCATTCTTTCGCAGCAATTCCAAGGAATGAAGAAACATCAAAATTAATTTAGACTTTTCGCCCTCACGTGTCACCTTAACGTCAGCCTTTGGAACCAAGCCAAGTTTTTTCATATGCGGGGGGATCATATTACCAACCTTTTTTTGAATAGAAGACATGGGGGAATTTTAAGCCCGCAGATTCGTTGGTTTCAAATTGTCGACTATAACGTCACTATTTGACATCATTAGAGGCGCTGCTTCACGTGGACTCGGTACGGTATGAAGTTTGTTTCCCGTTGAAGTGAAAGCCGGTACAAACGAAAGCTGCTTGGCTATGGCGAACAAGGTAAGAGATTGAATCTTAATATTTAAAGTTTAGTATGTACTTTTATCTATATATACTTAGTACACTTATGTGTAGGATTAAAAGGTTTTTCTCTTTGCTTTTATTTCTGCAAGCATTGTACTATAGTTAATTTTTCGCGCGTTTGCTGTTTCTGTTTTAACTGCTTCATTTAGTATAAACGAGTCGATTTCTCCTTCCGTACCTCCTTCAAATGCGCTCTGATGAGCACGCCGTTTCCATTTTGAAGGAATCATTGAATACAAGCTCAATTAAAACAGAAACGGAGCAATTAAGTTAAAATTAAGGTTTATTTACAAGTTGGTTAAAATTTTACAGAAAAGTTTCAAGATAACTGGATAATTTAAACTTACAGAGGTGTGAAAATTATTAGAATAATTGTGAAATTTACAGCAAAATCTTGTTATATTAAACAAATAATACATTATTTCGAAAAATATTCATACATTTAATATTTAGTGTGCATCCTCTTGTTTTTTATTAAAGATTCGATACGTCTTGGCATACTTTGTATGAGTTTTTGGCAATTAGATTGTATTTCGTTGTCATGGTGCCAAATTTGGATGCGTCTTTCTATCAGACCACTTTTGTTTGTGATGTTACAGTTCTTTAATTGTTTCTTTAGAATGGCCCAAAAATTCTCTCTTGGTTCATATCTGGACTGTTTCCAGGCAATGGAAGAGTTTTATATTTTTTTCATCCAAAAATTTGGTCACATATTTTGGTTTTATGGCACAGAGCTCCGTCATGCATAAATATTAAGTTTCCATTTGTAAACCAGTCTTTTAATTGTGGAATTAGTCTTTGTTCAAGCACTTTTTTATACTGATACTGGTTCATCATGCCTTCTACAATGTATAAACATCCAGTACCCTGAGCAGACATTACGCTCCAAACTATTACTTTAGTTGGATGTTTAACCGTTTGGTTGGATGTTTAACCGTTTGTGCTATGCAATTTGGGGAAAATTCTTCACTGGTACTTCTCCTGAAATACTAACTGCTTTCTTCTGATATCGTAAACATTGTTTCATCAGAAAAACATACCTAAAAGATAAAAATACTTTAAGGTATGTAATTTGTAGAGAAATATTCGTATAAAGAAATTTGTAATCAAATTTATAAACAGTTCTGTATCTTTAGTCAGTATGCAATAAGCCTGATTTCAGGAAAAGAAATGAACAACTTGAATTCAACTGATTTATTAAAGGAAAATTAATATTTATGATCTTGCTCCAGTCATTTCCGAATTGTTCTTGCACAACTTTTGCCCAAGCAAGTCTCTTCTTTGCCATAGCAGATGTGATTTTAGCCTTTTTTCGAGGACGACGAAGATAGAAGGATCACATACATTTACTCCATACGCTTGAAGAGAGATTTTTAGTTCATGACTAGTTGCTCTTCAGTTAGATTTAGCAATTTGAATTAATTTCCTTTCAGTTCTTGCAGTAAATTTACTTTTCCTTCTGCATTTCCCAACTCTAGAATTTCCATATTCACATTTGGAGTCCAAAGATCCTTTTTATTCTACACACAGATACTTGAGAAATGTTTGCTTTTTTGCGATTTCGTGTTGTGTATAGTTATTTTCTTGGATGAGACACTTTACCAGAGCTAGATTTCTAGGAGAAATATCACTTGATTTACCCATAATCACGCAATAATCCTTTAACAAACGAAAAAAAGTTACCAATTATAAACTAATCAAAGCAGCGAAAAAAAATTGTTTTAACAATAAAATAGTACCGATGCCAACTCAAGAAAAGAAAGAATATACCAGCACAGCAAGTAGACGAATCAAAAATTTTATTTTAAATTCGTTTGTAAATCAAACAAATTTTTTATGCAATTCAAACAATTTGATTACTTTGGATCAAATATTTTTCTTTTAAAAAAATGGCATTATTTAACAAAATTATATCCCCAAAACTATTCTCTAAGCGTGAAAATTGATTGGATCAACAAAACAAATTATCTTTCATGAAATAATGCAAGTATATACAAAATGAATCAAGAAAAACTGAAAAAAATCACAATTATTCTAATAATTTTCACACCTCTGTAAATTATTAGTTTACAGAAGAACTTGTGGTGTTATGCAAATTAGAGACTTCTTCCACTTCAAGAGACTTCTGACGTGCGCATGCTGCGTCATGTGTTCACGCTTTAAATACCTTAAGCTGTTCTTGCGATTTCAGTTTCGTAACCACCTCTGTTAGCGCGCTGATAGATTTTACTTTATTTAATGTATTTAATTTCTTAAAATTTAATAAATGTTAAGTTTAATTGTTTCAGTGAATTTAATTATATTCTGTCTAAATTTCTTACACGCTTGTAATTACACAACCGCACCGCCGTGGCTAAAGTGGTGACCATGATCCCAAAGTAATGTCTATGGATGCGAATTTTCGACTGAATCTGACCCTGAGTGCCTATGGGTAAGTTTTTGGCTTTAGTTCAAGTCCTTGTTCCTCCCCGCCGTCGATACTTTCAGTATTTTAATTCCAAAATCGTGTTTAATGCTGCGATAGCCTGTTTTTAAAATGCCTGATACCGAATCTGACTTTGAATTATCCAGTCGCTTTTAAATCTCTAGTTTATTGGCGTGCAAACCCTGAGTTGTTTACAAATTGAGAGCCAATTTTAAAACACTGGAATTACTAGAGATGAAACGAAATTTCACAAAGTAGTAGCAGCAGTTGATACTGAGATTTTAGCAATCCCATGCATTAAAGAATTGAAGATGATGCATTGAGAATGAAGCATTGAAGATGAAGTTGGAAAAAGCTACTGAATACGCAGGACTCGCAGCTGTTGGCAAGCAACGAGCTTATACATTCTACCATAACCGGAAGACTCGTCACAAAGAATTTAAGGAAGGTCACAGAGTCCAAATAGTGAAAATAATGTCTATGCCAGATGGACTGGACCCGCAACGATCATCAAAAAGCATATGATATATGATGTGAACATTGATTTTGGTGATGCTGAAAACGTTCCAAAGAATAATAACTTTTGAACTATCACGAACATTATGACTGTTTAATTGGAATTTTCTTTAAATTCTTAAATACCGAACTTTAAGATCTATATGATGATATGAGATTAAATTGTATATATTTGGAAAAGCATACTATGTTTAATTCCTTACATGGTACTTCTCAACTTTAATGATTAATGTGTATTTTTTTTCATGTATGCATAAATAATTACTATTGATTAATATTTAAAAAGTTGATTTATATGATGTTTACTTGCTAATACTCTTGAACGTTACCTTAATATATTTTTTGCTTAGTGAATGTACGTATCTATATATTCTTTTACTTACTTTTGCTGAAATTTATATTTTTAGATTTGTCTATTTCTAGAGGAAAAGATAAATGCTACTTTTCGTAAAATATTTAGTACGTAGGTTGGAAGAGATGAGTAAGAGTTGTCTTTACCATTATTGTTCTAAAGTAAATTTGTAATGATGTTTATGTTTCTCTAGCTAACCAATCTTAATTTGAATTTATGTTGAAATATTTTTAATTTGAAGACCATTTTCAATTTAGGAGATAATTTTTTTTGCTAGAAAATTTTGTGATTGTTAGATGTTTTTAAGTTTGGAAGTGTTGACATGTGGATTTGAAAGGTCTATGAAAGACGCAATCAAATCTTTTAGGGGGAAGGTGTCATGATCCGCGCATGCGCACTTTAAGCCGAACTGGCGCGCAACGCTTCCCGGAGACGCATAATAGATACGAAGAACGATGGTCGATACAAAAGAACGCTGAGTGTCGTCTATTCGATAGAAACGTAGGATGTGTAAATAATTGTTCCTATCACTTGTTGTACATAGATTTTGTGTGTGTGTGTCGTCGTCGAATTAAAGGTGTAATTCATCCAAAAATAGTATGTGTTATTAAGAAGTATACGCTACGAAAGAACCCAATCCTGGCTACGATGCAAGAAGATGTTCACAGACTTCTTCTCACGTGTTTGTCCGACTAGACATGGTAAGGAAACCACTACAGCAGCCCTACGAAGGACCATTTCCAGTGATAGCACGAAACGACACATTTTTTACGCTTCAAATCAACGGCAAGAAGACCAATGTCACCATCAATCGTTTGAAGCCAGCTTATTTCATACCAACATCACCTCCTACGACCAGTCGGCAGTCAATTTTGCCTGAGACGTCAAAGCCTGATGTGAAGACCCGGTCGCATTCGCGGAAACCCTCACGCTTTCAGCACCCCTTGGCGAGTTGGCGATAGATGCCTGTATCGCCAACTGCGATAATCCTAATGTTAAAACTTAGAGGAATTGCCGCTAGAAGGCGTATTAGTTCTGTCGGCGGTTTGAAAAATCGCGCGCTGTTCTGATGTTGAATGCATTCTGTTTTGTTTATGCTTATGAGAATGTGTGAGGTGAGGAGCTCATGTTTTTCAACGGTCTTTGTATTGAAAACGGAATAATTTAATTAGGAAAAGTTTATTTGTCTTTAGGCGTATTCTTTTGAAAGATTGTATTTACTTTTCAGTTATACATCCAATCTCCTTCAATTTTCAAATGTGTTTTTTTGATGCGTTAGAGATGCAAGAAAAATTTGTTTCAGCTTTGATTTCGAATTGTTTTATGCTATTGCGTTTAATTATATTTGTGAAGTGTAATCTTAGTATTTTAGTAGAGGCAGTGAGATTGTTCTTTCTGCGATCAGTAGTTTTAATTTTTGATTTATAATTAGATGTAATCTAGATTTTGAGATTACATTATATGAAAGTCCACAAATTGAATACATCTGATTTTATTAAAACGGACCATTTCTTTCGATTTTTAGATTGTTACAGGGAATGCAAATTTAAAATTAAGTGATTATTTTTAAAAATCAGTGATTTAAATAAGAATTTTAATTTTATTTTCATTTCTGTTTTATGTGTAATAATATTGAAAATGAAATAACTATGAAGAAGAGACATGCTATTTTATTCAAGTTAGTTGAATATTAAATCAGCCTTCCTTTGAAGCACTACATAACCTTTTTTGATAGGGATCATAATTACAAGACAACTCTTTCCCTTTTGGGCCATTGAACATATGTCACTCACAAGCCTGTTCATCAGCATAGGTTTTGTTTAAAACATTCCATGTGACTATAAATCCAATGGGCAATTTTGAATCATTCTTCTTCATATGATGGGTGAAGATTCGCTTAATATATTTACTCAAGCATTATACCTAAAAAAGTTCCAGGGCCAGTGCGACCCCATTAATTCAAATTAGAAATACATGCTTTTTCCTAATCTCTGCAGCTATTTTTTTATGTGCTTTCATTTGCAAAATCTTATATTAAGTATTATTTTTTGACCCCTCATGCCTGTACCAAAACTTTTGCATTATTAATTTTATATAACTTCCATACACCGAACACTGATGTGCTAAAAGTCATGGGATAGCAGTATGCAAATTTACTAGTGCTCACATTGCATTAAAAGAGTATAAAGAGTCAGATAGTTATCAGTGCTCTCTGTTAAACTCTTGAATGTCGACCTGCCAAGAATTAACCGAGTTTGAACGTGGAAGGATAGTTAAAGCTAAACGCATAAGTTTAACATTTTGGACATAGTTGAGACCTTGCTCCACATTGTCAAGGGTGTATCGAGAGTACCTCATAGAAGGAAGGCATTACCATCACAAGTGCATTTGTGCTAACAGACTTAAGTTCTCATATAGGTATGTTGAAATAAACAATGTAATATGTCGATTTGGTTTTCCAAAACCTCTGTTGAACAAAATTTGGGTAGTACTAATGATTTTGTGCTATTCTATTGATACACAAGCAGAAAGGGGAGGTGAGGTGTAGAGGGAATAGTATCATTCCTGAGTACAAGGAGTGGGAAAGCAACTTGCTGGTGGTTCAGTGGGTTTCTCATTGTTAATAGCTTGCAAGCTGTAGATGACATAGGTTCAATTCATGTGACTCTACCCCGAGCGTATTTATTTTTTTGCGTCGAACATTTCCTGTTTGTATACGCACACCTAATTCTGTTTTTGCACAATTTTTTTTTTTACTCAGATTCAAAATAAATATTTAATTCTCTATTTACTCCAGTCAGTTTGAATTTATTTGCCCAAATTTTACGAAATATTTTTTTTCTATTTGTGGCATAGTAGTATCATCTGTTAAACTACATGGGTATTCGTAGCAATTACTGGGGGTTAGCAAGCAGTGGTCACACCTGACCCCATGAAAAGAACTGTCACGGGCAATGCAGTGGTTAGTCAGTTATATTACACCCACAAATAGATTGCATAACATGTAGTGTATGCGTTTTGGAATGCATTTTTTCATTTACCAATGTATACATCTATGTATCTACAATGTTCTAATTGTATTTGGTAACTAACACGACTGTATTCCCAACATCATTACAATGACACACAACTGGACGATTCAGTGATCTATCATTTGAAGATATTCATGAATCATTCGAGAAAGCCGTAAGCAAAGATGAATTATTAGAAGAGGTTGGCTTTGAGACTCCTAATCCCACAGAATATAGTGATAATGAACAATATGATCATGTTCTAAATGCAGGTTTAGTAAAAGAATGTCTGGAACTGACCTGAAAATTGGGTAATCATTTTGTCAAACATGACCCTAATGAAAAACGCGCTGGGAAATTTCAACGTGAAAGTTCTTGGTAGCCTCTTACAGATAATTATATAATGGCCTAACCAAAACACAACAATTAATAACTGAATTTGTTCGTAAAACTGTTGAAACATTCGCACAAGATGATACTCATGCTCGTCCAAACAGAATTAGGTGTACATTAGTTTTGACTCGAAAAGGTGAGTTTGTGATCTCATTTGTATTGTACTGATGTGCACACTTTATATTTTCAGGTTCCTCATCCTTCAGATTTTTAACTATCCCTTACTTGTATTTATGTTTTTGTAATTTCTATTATCAAAATGTGTTTCTATGTGGTTTTGTTTTTATTTCTTGAAGCTGGTGTTTTTGTGATAGCAGTTATTTCCAAAATGTTAAGTAATTTTTTAAATTACCCAATTTTTTACAAAAAAAAACATTTTCTATATTTAAAAAAAAAAATTTCAAGATAAAAAAAAAATTTAAGATTGGAAATACTTAAATTTGAATAATTGTACACTTAATGGTCATAAGTTAAATTTTCATGCAAAAAGTTTCTTTTTGAGTCTTGTATGGTTAATTATATTTACAGAAAATTGGGATACGCAGCAAAAACTACCCTCCAAAAACTTGAATCTCTTCAAAATTCTACTCTACGTATTATCTGTGGTTACCCCTGGTACTACCGAAACGCTAAAATTCGCGAAGATCTTGAAATTACCGAACTTAAAACTTACTTCAGTAAACTTGCTACTAATTGTTATGCTAATCTTGAATTAATTGATAACCCTGCCATCCAGTGTATCCCCAGGTATGACCCTCGTCAACCCGAATATAATAAAAGACCCAGAGTCATTCTTAATCCTTAATGTTCTTACTATTTAAATCTCCTGCTTTTATTTTTTCTCTAATTTAATAATTCTTAAGCCTTCCTTGTCATCTTATGTACTGTTCCAATTGGACTCGTCCTTGATCTGCCCAATTTCTAAGCCACCTGTTTTCATTGGACAACCAACTGCACTCACTCTACCTTACATATTTCAGTGAACTTCAAAACCTGCTCAGTTCCCAACTACTTTCTGAGGGAGATAGAAGGCCTTCGGCCTAAGTTCTCCGGCTCACCCATTATTTCATTTTCATTTACAGAAAAATGAATTTTTGTAATGTATGACTAAATTACTTGATATTTAAAGTTTATTGTGTATTGAAATGAAAATAAAAGTTTTTATGTACCATTTTTGTTTCTTTGTTTTTCTTGTAAGACATTAATTAAAAAATATCTTCTATAATGAATTGAAGTACATATATTCACTGTAACTGAAACACTTCTTTTTGTTTACCTTCATGTGTTTGTTTACAAAAATATCTTGTAATGTCAGAATCAGTCTCAATAAATCATTCATGTTGCTTACAATTTGTACTAAAAGATTTATATTTAGTTCTGATTTTCATAATTATTCAAGATTGCCAATGTTGTCTGGTACACGCAAGTATTGTTAAAATTGAGAATTGGTAACCTAGTAATTTTTTTCTAGATTGAACTGTTTTGGAATGTAATTTAAATTGAACTTTAGAACTGAAATAATTATACTTATATGTGGAATATAATATAGACCAAGAGAATTGCATGCATAATAACATTTAGAGCTTCGATGAAAATCCAAATTTTTCCCATATTGTGTTTGGAGAAAGCCTACTTGTCTGTAATGTCAACAGAGGTCCCTTGTTTTTCAATAACACTATATATCATACAGTATCAATGTTTTCTTGGGAACTTTCTGTAAGAAGTCGGTCAGACTTTTTCGTATCTTGCAGAGAACAGTGTTTTGAAATTTTTTTTACACATATTTGTTTTGAAGGCACACGATGTAACCCAAAGTAATTTTACAATTTTCTAGAAGTCTCCATCATAGAGAATTCATTTTGATCAAATATTTTGCTAAAATGTGCTGAGATTCACACTCACTAACCTAGATCAGCTTCCTAAATAAATGACAATCAAACCCTGTAAAAACTGTAGAGCAAAATGGTCTTAAGAAATCATGTGGATGGAAGACTAAATATGCAGTGCTGGCAGTCATTTGACTGATATTAAATTCAATGAATAATGTCAATCATTGAGTGCACAATGAAATTAGAAATGTTTTATTTAAAAGTTATTCCAAAACAAAATGATGTCCTATGTAAACATCCTGCATAACAACTGAAGAAATTGTAAACCAATATTTAGGTTGGTAAATATTTTCAAGTCGTAAAATTTTCTGTAGCTATACATTCTGATTCTTGCAACTTTAGCAATATTGGCTTTAGTCAGATTTACATTCAAAGCTTATCTAGAACCATGAGTCAGCTAAACTTGTTCAAAGTAGACTTCTGTGAAACTTATAAAAATGTGCTCATGCTATCTCCATATATTTAACTCACTCAACATCTGTCCTGATCAGGACATGAAAATTTTAGATAAAATAATTTTTGAAAAATTAATTAAATCAGCATCATGCTAATATAACAGGTGCCGTGGTGGGAAGAGCAACCAGAGGGTTGGAAGTTCGAATCCAGCCAAAGACCGTCATGTAGAAGGGGGCTGGTGCATGTTAAATCTGTTGTGTTGCCTTGCTATATGACCATGATTCAAAATTATGTTGTCTTAATCTTTCCCTTTGTGGTTGATCCAGGATCGTCACAAATAGCCCATTGTGTTGCTCCAGTGGGAGAGAGAGAGAGAGACGTTAATTAAAAATACCATTAGATATACCTGCCATTACCATACCATATTAATACCATATTAGATAAACCACATTTCATCAAAATGTTGGTTTTAGACTAATCAGTAGCATGTTATAACTCCTAAAAGGTCTTGTGAATAAATTATTGCACACTTAGTAATTAAACGAATAATATTACTCAGATTAATATTGTAATTTTATTATAAAACAAAAAAACTTTTATTCTGTTCATAATAAGAAAAATTACATGAGATATCTTACCTCATAGCAGTGAAAAATTATAAATTTAATCATTGATTATGTATTTTTTGGCATACAAAACTAATATATGATGTAACTCCTAAAAATCTACAACTATAACAGGTGTCATGGTTGGAAGAGTAATGGACTAGCAACCGGAGGGTTGGGAGTTCGAATCCTGCCAAAGACCGTCGTGTAGAAAGGGGGCTGGTGCATGTTAAATATATTGTGTTCTTACATTAGCGTGGTGTGTAAGTTTGGAGTGCCAGCTTGGGTGTTGCCTCGTTATTTAAAAAATATTCAAAATTATGTTGTGTCTTAATTTTTTCCTTTGGGGTTATAAAAATAACCAAGTAGCATAATTTTCATAATCTCCAAATTGAACTTACTTTTAGACCAAAGTGGGGCCAAGGGTCTGAAAAGTAGGGATGCGACATCAATGTCGATATTTTCAAAACATTAATGTATTGAAGCCATGTAGCATCACTAGTTGCTAAACCAGTGTTATGAAATGGGGTAAGAAAGTTTAAATACACTGAATTTTAAGAACATCGATGTTTTGGGGGCGATGTATTATCAACATTGATGTTTAGCTGTCGATGTTGCATCCGAAACCGCACAGTATACATCGCGTTACTTTGCGGGCCTCTAGCAAAGACTTTCTCAAGCCAACAGCAGGGTTCCCACGGTCCTTGAATTTTGTTTTCCTAACTAAGGGCCCTTGAAAATTACGAAACTTGGTAAAAAGTCCTTGATTTTTTTTTTGGACTAGTACATAATTGCGTTGGAATTTGTGTCCAAACTAGTTTCCTTCACGGCAGGTGCGCAATTTGAGCGTCATTCTGAAGTGTTGCGTGTTTTGACACCACGTTTTATATATATGAACAACCATAATGGGTCATACACCATGTTTCATTGACGCGTCATCCCATCGCTTTTTTGCATACAAACATGAAAGAGTTCCGCCTCTTTGAACATTTCTTAAAATTGTCTCAGGGATTGATGAAGAAATACAAAGAAAATATTAAGGTTTTTGAAGGGGGGTAACTGTTTTTTTTTTTCATTTTTAAATTATTAAAGAAATTATACAATTGACGCCGTACGTTCAAGAATGAAAACTTAACAGTTTAGGATACTGCATTATCCGTTTTCGTAAAACGAAGAAGTTTCTTCAAACACGCTCACAGTTCGGGCTTTGCATGAAATTCGAACTACCTGAGAAATCAATCTGGTGTAAAATTTTCCGCAGATTTCAAATCTGTTAAAATGTTTGCTCTATTTTTAACGATCGCGAAGACAGAAAACCCCTCTAATAGACATTTTTTGTGTTCGTAATGAATATCTTCATCAAATGTGGCCGAATTCGTATTAAGAAAATATAAAAGTTGCAATTGAAAAATTATTTATTTACAGAAAAGCACATTTAAGGTATTCTTGTAAAATTTTCTACAGATTTCAAATCCGTTGAAATTTTTACTATCTTTAACGATTGTGACCAGAGAACAAAAAAGCCGTAACACTGCAGTCAAAACTTTGGATTTGTTTTGTTTCTCAAACAAAATAAACCACGACAGCCATCTGCTGTAGTGGCTGTGGGCGAGAGCAAAATGAAAACGGAGATTGTGTCGATCGAACCATGTGCAAGCTCCCATACTCTTCTTCGTGCCACCAAAGAATTTATCGTACGATATTTTACCTCACGACCGAAATTGATATGTGCGCAAATAGCCTGATAGTTAGCATTGAGACGAGAAGCCCACTTTGCAAAAAAGTTCACAGGTTCTGTGATAAAAGAAAATCCAAACTATAACCAAAATTGATGACAACCTTTCCTCTTTTCTTTGACTGTCAGTAGTTTAAAAAAAAGTCAAAATTTATTTTATTTTTTTTTTAATAAATATTTTTCACATTTTTTTCAATTGACAATTTTTGCACATGCTTTGTTTTAGGTCGCTATAAAAAACTTTAAGTCCTTGAAAAAAATATTTTTGGTTTTGAAAAGTCCTTGAATTTTTTTTGGACAAAGGCGTGAAAACCATGAACAGTCAACGGTTCATCACACTACTACTCAAAATACCTACCAACTTACCTAATGTTGTGAAGAATGGGAGGTTTGAAGAGTTAGGGTAAACGAGGCATAAGTTTGGCAGTCACAAATCTGTCCAAGGCCAGGAGGGCCTGGTGACACTGAGGGTGTTGCGAGTAAGTTTTGGTAGCCTCTTTTAGGAAAAGGAGATCACCCCTAAGGTGTTCCATGAGTTTACAGTGGAAGATGTAAAGCCGCGTCCACACCGGAGAAGCAGAGCAAAACATGGATGATTGATTAACCCCGGAGACAGGTTTGATTGGCAGCTCGTTCAGTGTAGACGCTGAACGAACATTTTGAGCACGAGCAAAATGATCCGCTTCTTGTCGGTACATCAAAGGAAAGCAAGTGCTCGAGCTCGCTCTATTTGGACGGCGTTTTTTCGTTCCCTTGCTCGACGTGCAATCAATCACCGGAGTCATCGTTAAGAAACGGGTCGGGGATCGGAACATAGAAATATTTATATATCTTCGGATTTTAAAGTGATACTATTATTTTTTAAGTAGTCTATTTGTAAGTATTGTGTGTTTTGCTATACATAGTTGACGATTAAAACTCAGTTGTGAAAATGTAATCTGCCCATATTAGTGTCAAAATTCATGTGTTCATCCATTTGTATTTAGATGGTCTATATTAGTGGTCTTGGGGAACTTTGCACGTCTAAATCTGCTATTATAAAATGAAGTGTCCGACCTCCACTACGCAATGTCCGGACGAATCTATTGCACTTACAATAATGAAATTTGGCACACGGGTAGTCCCAAGTTTTTGCAATTTTTGTGTCCAGCCTGAATTTTAAAATTCAATCTAAAACATTTAAAAAATAATTTATTGTAATTTAATTATTATTGTCTTTTTTGGAATAAAAGGCATAAAAAGTTAGCAGATTCTAAATGTATTTTTTCCGCTTCCGATTTCATTTTGCGGAGAAAGATTTGTTAGCAGACTAAAGTTTTAACTTTAGTTATGTAGTTCTTTTTTATTATCTCCTTGATCGTAAAAGATAGAGTACAATTTTCAACGGATATGAAATCTGCGGAAAATTTCACATTAGATCTATACCTAAAAATATGATTTTCGATAAATGAATAATTTTAAATTGAAACTTATATTTTTTCCAACACGAACGCCACTTTCTGTGAAGAATGACTTTCGTTTGATTCGAGGTATCACAGATTTAATTTCCTACGCTCAAACCATTTCACAGCGAAGAAAAGCAAAACAAATATAAAAAAAACATATTGACTGGCATTGTTAAGTACTTTTTTGTAAAATCGGGATCGTTAAAGACAGATGAAAATTTCAACAGATTTGAAATCTGAATAAAATCTAAACCCCTAAATCTCTACCTTCCATTTGATTTTCTTTTAATAAATAATTTTTCAATTAAATATTTATATTTTCGCAAGAGATTCTGACGTCACGCCGATTGGATTTCTTCGCAATTCGAATTTGGCAATGACGAGGTCATTACGGCGTTGCCCGAGGTGTTTGTTTGCGAAGCAAATCATAGTTCATAATATTCATAATTAAGTTTGCTAAGCAAATCAAATTAGAATTTGCAGTGAATCCATTCCAAAAGGCTACGAATTTCCATTTGGTTTGTGAGGCAAACCAATGCCATGATTGCTGTTATCCAATAGGCTTCGCAAACCAAATGGGAATTCTTAGCAATCACCACGCAGTGGCTAGTTTAAGATAAATAAGAGGTGGATATTTAAAATGTATTTAAACTTTTTTGCAATTAAATAAAATTTAAAATTGTTGCACTGCACTATTAATACGTTTTACCGAAAAATGCCGAATTGAAAGAGACATTCAATATGTTGGAACATATGAGTGACATATTCAGTAAGAAATTTTTATTTTGTAGGGAAATAATCTGCTAATATCAATTTTGCAAGTACGTATGGATATAAATATATATATTAATAAAGTGGTTGCCGCAGCCGCCGTCGCAGGATTGAAAACACGGTTTGTTCAAAATTGTACAGGGTTAACGATGAAGTGGATTATTTTCCGAGGCGGCCATTAGTTTAGGGTTTATTAAGTGTCCCAGTAGGAAAAGCGTAATTTCTACCGCGTGTGAGCAAAAGACGTATACATTTTCCGTCTTATGGCTCCTGAGAATATTTTCCATCACCAATGTCGCCTTTTTTGGGAACTTTTCTTCGTATTTCTCTTTAATAAATCTTTAATGATAATATACGCTGCACTCGCGACTATGCGCCGACTTCGTAAAGAACGGGACCTTACAACAATTTGCTTCAAACAATAAGTTTGCAGTTTAACTTCAACACACAACCAACCAGATTGATCGCGAGCACATGGAACATTTTGTGTCCGAGCTGTCAAACCAGAAAAACCAGAGAGATTGATTCACCAAACCTGTCTCCGGCGTTAATCAATCATCCATGTTTTGCTCTGCTTCTCCGGTGTGGACGCGGCTTAATGGTGAGTCGCCAATCTCTCCACACTGACACAGATCAGAAACTTGCTTTCTGAAGAAAAAAAAGTTTTTAAAAAAGTATTCCGGAAAGCAATTATGGCCTGCGAGTAGCTGGGATTTTATGGGGTGGTACACGTATTGACTAACATCTGGAGTGGGAAAAAACTTGTGCATTCTTCTACATATTGTATCTCTACTCCATCGTAGTTCCCACAACTTCATAAGGATCTTGAGAATTTGAATTGACAAGGCAATTGTGCCCACATTTCACAGACAGCGAATTTTGACAGGATCAGTCTTGTCACCACCCATGTGACATATTGACTGCAGCGACAAAGTAATGTTGTTAGGTGAGACACGTCTTCAGAGACAAAGCACTGTTGTCGTCACGTGAGAGGTGACTTACGACCACAGAGACATAGTACTGTTGTTATGTGAGAGGTGACTAATGACCGTTAAGGCTTAAAATGGTAATAAACAACAACATAATACATAAAGCGATTTAAAATACAGAATAATCTAGGTCCTTGAAATAAAAATATTTATTAGACGGGAAAAAACTAAATGTTTTGCTTCAGCTGCAAATATATATTAAATACATTATAAAATATATGTAAAAAAACACACATTTTTTTTTGCCTTTATGAATGAATGCGTAAAAAAATTCTGCCTCCATAGCAGCCCAAATGCAAGTGCTATAATTATAGGATATGAGATAGAAAAAACTTTATTTAAACAAAGCTATTGAAAACAGTCAAAATTGAATATTTTTTCAATCAAAACAAATCGAGAAGTGTATTTGTTTACAAAAAATTACTTTGCTTAAATCTTAATACTTATTATTGATAACTGCTTTTACTAAGTTTATATTTACTACTAGTTGTCTCAACAAACAGTGGCGATATTATTTTAGGTAGACGATCAAACAAGAGATTTGATTCATAAGAAACTATATTATGAAAATACAAACACTGTGTAGGTTATAAGGACGAATAAGTTCCACAATAAACAAATACATACTCATCAATTCTTTCTATTTGACGAGTTTTAGAGTCAGTGATCATTTTATATTGTAAAAATCATAACAAAAGGCAATTGTTGACTAAATTTCAAATAATTGTAAACATATAATTTGTTTACATGGGGGTACGTTTTTGCCGCCTGCTTCTTGCATCAACCAATTCTTCAAAGTAGTTACAATACAGACAGTTAACGAATTGCAAAAAAAAAAAATCTGTACATTACTATATTGAATGTCAACATATATTTAGAATATCCACAAAAAAAAAAAATCATACGGAAAATCATAGCACTCAGCGAGAAAAAAATGGCGATCTTTTTTACAACGTAGTAGGGTTGCTTGAGAAATTGAGAAGGATTGCCAATTTCCCCAGCCTTCGGTTCTCAAAGCGCTTTCTATCGCCAACTCGCCAAGAGGTGCTGAAAGCGTGAGGGTTTCCACGAATGCGACCCGGTCCGGTAGGAAAGTACGATTCGTTGTACCCTATCACACCTGAGTTTTCAACATCGTATCGTCTGATCGACTAGCGGGGGATAGGGTTGGCCAAAAAACACTTTATTTCGAAATCGTTATTCTAATAGTGCGGAAAGAGTTCTCTCTGGGTTCAATAAACACGGTGTAAAATATTTTTTTGATTGGATAATATCTTCTGCCCCCGCATCGCACTTGAATTTTGGAAGTTTGGGTAAAAATTGGCAATTTTTTCTCGGCGTAGGGAATATAATTATTTTCAATATTGCTATTCTAATAGTGCGGAAGAGGTGCCCACTGGGTTCAATAAGAAAGGCGTAAAATATTTTTTCGATCGAATAATATCTTCTGTTACCGCATCGCAATTGAAAAATTTGCAGTTTTTGAAAAAAACTGCACTTTTTTATGTGTTATAGAAGTAAATCAAACACGAAATATAGATGGGTACAAGTACTGTTTTGCCGTATTGTATTTTACATTTGATTATATTGCCTGAAAAATATTAAGTAATAGCTGATTCGCAATATATTAATATAATATTTGTTATGAATATTGTAACCATAGAAATGTTATGACATGCCAATACCAAAAGTTTACTTAAACTTCATCAGCAAGAAGAGGCTTGAAATCAGCCATATGGTCGAATTCAGACATAATAAATCGGGAGACGAATGTGGATCTAATGAACCCGTCTCTACAATGAAATCCATAAACCTTAGCGGATGCTTCTGTCACTAACTTGGCAACTGCCTGTGTGTGTGACATGGGAAGTGAACAAAGTCCCATTCTGGGATTTTCTTATCACGAACAATGGAACTAAATACGGCAGTGGATATATCACGGAGGATTGGTGGAGAAGTAATAGTAATTGATGACCAGTCAATCAATTCCGTTTAGTCAGCAGCTACAAAATTCAGTTTTGGTGGAGAAATACATGTACTGACTTTACATTAGAAAATGACTCTCTAGACTTAATTATACGTCGTGCAGCAAGTTCTCTGATGTGCTGTCTTTCATCGTTCAACATACTCAGACAAGAGCAAAGATCGAATTTCTACACATTACTCCATCAACGACGTCCTTGAGGTCTTGCGATTTTTTTATCCAATGGCGGGCGCATATGAACTTAATCATTGGCCACTACAAGGCCGGAAGTTACGGCCACTTGTGAAGGAGCACCCAGTGGTAGGACTATCAATGCCTCTAATAAAGGACAGCACAATTAGATCCATGCCGGGACCCGGATTCGAACAAGGAAATATCCGATCCAGAGGCCAACACCTTAACCATTACACCGGTTGGTCGGCGAGGTCTTGAGATAAATACCTGGATCTAGAAATTGTATTCTACACATGCTTAGTTAGCTCCATCTTTCAGCTAATGTTTAGACTTTATATTAAACCAGTTTGGAGTGTAAACTTTCATAACAAACTCAGCGATTTGTTTCAACTTCAAAGAAGGATCTGGAGAACAAACATATAGTCTTAGAAATCTGTTATCTGTAGTTAGCCAGCGTAAATGTGATAATGGACCCAGACTGCGTATAGCTAGTTCATCAGAACAATTACCCAATAGTACCGCTTGAGATATTTCTAGTAAGTACATTTTATCCTTGCTTAAGTCACGTCTATCAGTTGCTGGTAACTCGCTGTCAATAATTTCGAAAGTTGTCACTGGCAAAGTTTCACATGAAAGGAGCGCCTTCTCAATGTTTCCAAAATATGATTTTGGACCACTTGTTGGCGCATCCAACGTTTTAAACAGATGCCTCAGAGTTAGTTCATTAAAATGCAGGAGCATATTACCCAATGCAGAAGTTTACCAAGTTTCAATTACGAAAACCGAATTACACCGGATTTCCATTCGATATTAACAGATGTGCAGTCACAACCAATTGCCATAAACTGTGAAAGATCTCTTGTGATCCCTTAAAAATATCCGATAATAGTTGCGGAAATCTGTTTGCGGTGCCAAATGATGGACACAAATGAGTAATGTAACGTGAACCCGATTCTTCAATAAGAGATAAATGTTCCTCTGTTGCTTTTCTCGTGTATCTTTTAGTATCTACTCTCTGCTCTATCAATGTAGAATCTTTACGACCATCGAAATACAGCCCCTTCAACGGTAATGCCTGTGCTTCGCTTTAAAACTTGAAATTTTAAATCCTTTCTAACTTTAGCCTTTTCCTTCGCAGCTTGTGTGTTTTTGTCAACCATCAAATCTGAGTTGTTTCTAGTTATGAGTCCGGCATCGTGAAGAACACTTGAAGAAATTGAAGCCACATCCCTGTCCGTACGAGACTCCAAACCTGTGTGCAACCATAGCAGTTGAAGGGAGGCCAAGTTGCATTTGTGATGATTTCGATAGAAACGGAGTTAGTTAATTGTTTGTACTTACGATCAGTAAGAGAGAATAAATGGTTCGCTGTCGATAGTTTGTAAATGTAGAGATTTAAATCTACTTCAGATATATCTGCAGAGGAATGTGAACTGTGAACCCCCCAACCCTCCTTTCACTTCCTGTCAAGGAAGTCACTCAACATACAGGGAGCATGAAAAGACGAAAAAAGTGCAATTTTCTTCAAAAATAGCAACATTTCAATTGCGATGCGAGAACAGAAGATATTTTTCGATCGAAAAAATATTTTACACCTTTCTCATTGAACCCAGTGGGCACCTCTTCCGAACTATTAGAATAGCAATATTGAAAATAATTATATTTCCTATGCCGAATAAAAATTGCCAATTTTTACCCAAATTTCCAAAATTCAAGTGCGATGCGGGGGCAGAAGATATTATCCAATCAAAAAAATAATTTACACCGTGTTTATTGAACCCAGAGATAACCCTTTCCGCACTATTAGAATAGCGATTTCGAAAAAAAAATGTTTTTCGGTCCACCCTAGCGGGGGAGTGCTGTGGTGTTATGCAAATTAGAGACTACTTCCACTTCAAGAGACTTCTGACGTGCGCATGCTGCGTCATGTGTTCATGCTTTAATTACCTCAAACTGTTCTTGAGATTTCAGTTTCGTAGTTTCGTAACCACCTCTGTTAGTGCGCTGATAGATTATAATTTAGTTAATGTATTTAATTTCTTAAAATTTAATGAATGCTAAGTTTAATTGTTTCAGTGAACTTAATTATATTCAGTCTAAAATCCCTGCACGCTGTAATTACGCAACTGCACCGCCGTTTCTAAAAACGATTGTGTCCAATTAAAACGTCTACGCAAAGCCTCGCCTACTCTATCAACCTCGTCTCTTTTTCCAAACCATCCCGTTGGTTCTTCACGACACTCCTCCCTGGGGTCGTACACAAGTTGCCAGCTGTCAAGGGTGCTTGGGACCGGACTGTCCCCCCTGAAGAAGCACGTCCGTGTCCTTAGATACGATGCTGCTCAGCTGTAAACTTTGAAAGGACTAAAGTGAGAGCTATGGGTGGATATGCGACTCCCCAAAGATATAAATGCATAATATTTTCAAACAGTACTATAAACTAAATGTGATATCTCTCCACTATTGGCGATCTATTTAGGAGAGTTTTTGGCGACTAACCTCCCTGCGTGGAAGAGTTGCCATACAGAAATTGGCAGTCGGATATTTGCGTCAGCTGAGAGAGGTTGCTTTTGTTTTGAGGTGCGATGTACTGCACCAGATGAAATGATGTTCGTTATTGTATGTGCTTTTATCATTTAATTAAATTGTTATTTTTATAATCTCGTGCTTGGTAAATGAAAGAGAAGAACATCACAACACGCTCTCTTTCGAGAACCAGGAGATTGGACTTTAGTTGATAGTAGAGTGCCTATATAATAAGAGTGGCGACATACGGGAAACTTTTTTTGAACAACGTGGTGTTTCCCGCAATCTAAGTTAGCGCGTTGTGTAATCCATCTCATCAATTACGCTTGTAATTGAGAGTTTATATGATTCATTTATACCGAATGTATCCACATTATAGCACAAGAATGTGATATATACTTTGGAGCGTAGCTGAAATCTCTTGAAGAATCCCGAAACGACTTTAGCCGAGCTAAACACCCTGAACTAACCTTTTCATCCGATAAATATATGCCACCTCACAGAAGGGAGAATGACAATTTTCCAAAACGAAAGCAGTGCTACAAGTACGGAAATTATCATCTTGCAAAAGACTGTCCTAATAAACAAAGGAGGAGTGAGGTCCGACGAAACGAAACGACAGGAGTTATTTCCACACGAATTCAAGATCAACCGATAATGTTAGAAACAAAGAAGCTATCGTGGCGAAGGTCTATTCATTTTTGCAATCCGAATCTATCCAGAATCTCGTCACATCCTTAAAGAAAATAAACATTTATATTGACTCAAAAGAAATAGAATCCATCGTAGACTCGGGAACTCAAATCTCGATTGTTCCTTCATCAGTCATATCTAATTTGAAGGATAAAGAAAAAAGTAAAATTTTATTAACTCCGGCTTTCGGCGGACCAATGGAAGCAAAAGTTTTCCGGATTCCCATCTATTACAAAAACTGTGAAAATAATTTATTCAACTGTGTCGATGCTCTTTTAGCGGTAACGGATAAATTGAATGTCGACGAAGCATAGTTTAGCGTATTCAGCTTACATACTGAAACGGAAGTAAAAGAAAATAACGATTCTGAGGCACCACTTCAACACATCGGAAAAGTACAGGCACCACAAGAATCAAAAGAAAACATGAGCACTGATGACGTTACTACTCAAACCGCCAAAATAAGAGGAGAGCAAAGGTCTTGTTTATCATTAAAAGAATCGTTCCGACAGCTTAAATCTAAAAAAGGAAATTATTTGTTTATCGATGGTCTTCTTCACCATACGGTTAAGATATTGGGACAAACCGTGACTCAATTAGTACTTCCTCTGAATAAACGACAACAAGTTTTGAATCTAGCTCACGAGTTTGTATTTGGAGCGCATATGGGGATACGAAAAACTAAAGAGAGGATTCCTTATTCATTCTACTGGCCTGGTCTTTCTCAAGACGTGGATACATTTTGCAAAACATGTAAGGAGTGTCAACTGAGAAGACCCGAAAAATATTCTGATAGAATACCAATTACACCTGTTTTAAAACCTGACTTACCATTTCAAGTGGTGAACATCGGTCCCATTGAGCCTCCCTCTGCAAGAAAACAAAAATACATCTTATGTCTGATGAACCAGCATTCTCGCTGGCCCGAAGCAGTACCACTGAAGAGTTTGTCAGCGAAATTTACCTGTGATGCTTTGCTTGAAATATTCATGAGGACCGGTATATCAGATGCCATTGCTAAGCGACCAAGAAACCAATTTCATCTCGAAACTCACACAAGAATTTCACAAGAGATTAGGATCTTGCCCTAGTTTTTCTTGCCTTGGATATCCTGCCAGCAATGGATTAATAAAACGATACATTAAAGTCATGAAGCAAATGCTGCATCACGTGATAAGAACTGATCATACGAATTGGGATAGACACATCCCATATCTACTATTCTCTTACCGTCAGGTACCCAACTGTACCACTGTTGTTTCACCCTTCCAACTTATGTACGAAAAACAAGCAAACGGAACTTTGGCAGTGATAAAATCATCAGGGTCTGGAGATATTCCCCTCCCCCTAAACGTAAGTCAGTCTGCAGTGGATTGCTTGCAAGAAATAAAAATGAAAATGGAACAGACCGCTGAACAAGTGAAAATATTTGCCGAAAGAAAACAGCAATATAATACGGATTACTTTAATACAAAGACTGTATCAAAATGTTTCATACCTGGAAGTCAAGTCGAAGATGACGAAGAATTTGGTGATATCTATACTTCTCCCAGGACTGTGAATCAACAAGAATCATTTGATGGAATCCATGAATTAGACTTGCAACATTTGGCTGATGACGATAAGAATATGCTCCTTAAGTTGTTACAGAAGCATAGAAAACTATTAACAGTAAAGCGAAAATTGCAAATGTCGGTGGACATACGATTAGATTAGAAGATGGAAAAGAGAGAATAAAACCCTTTGTTTACAGAATTCCTAAAGCTTTGAAATCGCAAGTGGACGCCCAAATTAACGAGTTAATTCAGCTGCATTTAATGGAAGAAAGTTTGGCGGAGATCGCTCACCCCATCGTGTGTGTAAACAAGAAGGATGGAGGTAAGCGACTATGCGTTGATAATCGCTCTTTGAACGCTGTGACCAAGCCCGATGACTTTCAGATGGAGGTTGCCATTCAACTACTTCATTGCATTGGAAAAGCTAATATTTTCCACACTCGATCTATTAAAGGGATATTGGGCTATCCCAATGGAAGCGGAAAGTCGTGGTTTTACTTCGTTCAAGACCCATAGATCTCAGTACAGATTCAAAGTCATGCCGTTTGGTTTGAAAAACGCAGCTGCCACCTTCCAGAGAGAAATGAATCGCGCGTTAGCACCATTTAGAGAATTTAGTCGTGCATACATTGACGACATAGCAATATTTTCTAACAACGTGAAAGATCACTTACAACATTTAGGACTCATTCTTACCAAATTAGAAGAACTTTAATTTACAGTGAATCTACAAAAGTGTACATTTGCTAGGTCAGAAATAAAATATTTAGGCCATATAATCGGGTCTGGGAAACATCAAGCCGATCTAGACAAAATCAAAGCGATTTCTAAACTACCAAGACCAGAGACCAAGAAACAATGGAGAAGCATGCTTGGATAATGCAATTATTATCGAGAATACATACCTCGTTATTCAGAAGTAGCTTTACCTTTGACAGAACTAACAAAGAAGAGAGTTCCTGACAATCTACCGTCGTCGGATATACACGACGAGGCGTTCAACAAACTGAAGTCTTCGTTAATGAAAGCTCCTGCTCAACACACTCCCGTTATGGGTGAATCATTCATAATTCAAGCAGATGCGTCACAGTATGGTGTTGCCGCTTGTGTATCACAAAATATTCAAGGAAAGCTCCAACCTATAGCTTATGGCAGCCAAAAGTTAAACAAAACCCAACAAGCGTGGTCTACTATAGAGATGGAAGCATATGCCATTGTATAAAGCTTAAAGAAGTTTGAAAATTTAGTTTTTGGTTCCAAAATAGAACTTTTTACTCATCACAATCTCTTGTCGTATCTCACGAAGTACGCTCCTCAATCTTCGCGTTTACAACATTGGGTCTTTGTTCTTCAAAAATATGACATCACGATAAAACATTGCCCAGGAGCTAAAATGCCTCACGCGGATGCACTATGAAGATTATTTTCTGATGCGTAAATGTGACTATTAGCGTAAACTTTTAATACGTGAAAATTTTGAATTATTTCATGTCCTTGGCAAACATTTATTCAATATCCTATCAGTGTTTTTATTTACATTTATGTTGATCTTTATTGTGTATCCTGATTTCATTTGAATATATATGGTTAGCTAGAGATATTTTCGTTCATGAAGATATTTGTTATTTTGTAATTATACTTTCTATATATAATTTTGGTAGGAAAATAATGATTTCATGCTAGTATAATGATGTAATTTTATTCCAGTTTATCATATTGCATAAGTGTTAGTTTTTGTTTAGTAAGTGTAGCTAGAAAAAGAGTTTTCTGGGAGTCTATTTTAATTTAAATTTTATTCGTCTAAGTATAAAGGTTTTGCTTATATACATTTCATTTTGTCGTCTGCTGTCTACTTAGTTGTACTTGTGATTTGCTACTGATATCGAAACTATATTTTGATGTCTTGATGTGTTTAAGATTTTTTTTTATTAAGATAATATTTTTTAATATATAGTTACTTCATATTTTGCGAAAATAGAGATGTAAATCGATCGCAACAGTCGGCCAATTTTGTTATCAGATGAAAGTTTGATTTGTAGATAAAACTCCATCTTGTCGGGAAGGTGTGATATCTGGCCGTTGTTGGTGATCAATTTAGGAGAGTTCTTGGCGACTAACCTACCTGTGTGGAAGGGTTGCCATAGAGAAATTGGCAGTCGGATATTTGCGTCGGCTAAGAGAGGTTGCTTTTGTTTTGAGATACGTTTAAGAAATACGCATGATTTAAAACAAGATTTTGCAAATATATTTATGTGTGTGTGTTCCACATACGATATATGAACAAGTAGATTCAAAAATTAGAGCTTATTTAGAAAGAGAAAAACTTCTACATAAATAGAAATAAAGAGGCATTTGATTCCTCTTAGTAATGATGACTGCATATGTTGCTTCTTTAAAGGTGCAACCCTACCCTATGACATTACGAAGGAAATCTTAATTTCTCCTTCTGTTGTCACATAACGAAAATAAGCGACCGCAACGTATGCAAAAGGTGACGCATCACAAAAAGATATGCAACTCAACTTTCGCTTTACCGAAATCTCCACATCCGAACAAGAAATTCCTCTCAACTACTATCTGTTCCAAATTCTTAATCTCCGAGCACCAATTAGACCACTTTATGCTAATATTCTCCGGCAATTCATCGTCACAGTCTACACCTGTTTCCTACATTTCTTGCAACAAACATTTGATCCGTACAACAAAAGGAGTTAAAAACCCTACCGGATCGAAGATCATCGCTGCCGTTTACAAAATATTACGCTTTGTGCTCCTTAAGTCTTTCAAACGATCCAACGAACCTTTTATCTCTAACCATAGAATATCTTTCACAGGATTCCAATTGAACCAAATTCCAAAAGGAGTTAAAAACCCTACCGGATCGAAGATCATCGCTGCCGTTTACAAAATATTACGCTTTGTGCTCCTTAAGTCTTTCAAACGATCCAACGAACCTTTTATCTCTAACCATAGAATATCTTTCACAGGATTCCAATTGAACCAAATTCCAAAAGGAGTTAAAAACCCTACCGGATCGAAGATCATCGCTGCCGTTTACAAAATATTACGCTTTGTGCTCCTTAAGTCTTTCAAACGATCCAACGAACCTTTTATCTCTAACCATAGAATATCTTTCACAGGATTCCAATTGAACCAAATTCCAAAAGGAGTTAAAAACCCTACCGGATCGAAGATCATCGCTGCCGTTTACAAAATATTACGCTTTGTGCTCCTTAAGTCTTTCAAACGATCCAACGAACCTTTTATCTCTAACCATAGAATATCTTTCACAGGATTCCAATTGAACCAAATTCCAAAAGGAGTTAAAAACCCTACCGGATCGAAGATCATCGCTGCCGTTTACAAAATATTACGCTTTGTGCTCCTTAAGTCTTTCAAACGATCCAACGAACCTTTTATCTCTAACCATAGAATATCTTTCACAGGATTCCAATTGAACCAAATTCCAAAAGGAGTTAAAAACCCTACCGGATCGAAGATCATCGCTGCCGTTTACAAAATATTACGCTTTGTGCTCCTTAAGTCTTTCAAACGATCCAACGAACCTTTTATCTCTAACCATAGAATATCTTTCACAGGATTCCAATTGAACCAAATTCCAAAAGGAGTTAAAAACCCTACCGGATCGAAGATCATCGCTGCCGTTTACAAAATATTACGCTTTGTGCTCCTTAAGTCTTTCAAACGATCCAACGAACCTTTTATCTCTAACCATAGAATATCTTTCACAGGATTCCAATTGAACCAAATTCCAAAAGGAGTTAAAAACCCTACCGGATCGAAGATCATCGCTGCCGTTTACAAAATATTACGCTTTGTGCTCCTTAAGTCTTTCAAACGATCCAACGAACCTTTTATCTCTAACCATAGAATATCTTTCACAGGATTCCAATTGAACCAAATTCCAAAAGGAGTTAAAAACCCTACCGGATCGAAGATCATCGCTGCCGTTTACAAAATATTACGCTTTGTGCTCCTTAAGTCTTTCAAACGATCCAACGAACCTTTTATCTCTAACCATAGAATATCTTTCACAGGATTCCAATTGAACCCTAGTACCTTTGACTGCGAGTCACTGTCTTCCTCAAATTCATAAAGTCCTTTCTTAACCCATAATATCCTCAATGCATTAGAATTCGATTTTAATTTCCTCAAATTGAAACCTCCTTCCTTTAAAATAGAAACTGCATAAGTAGATAATTTCAAAGCCATTTCCTCGTTGTCTGCACCATAATACAAATCATCGACATACAACGAAGAATTCAACATCTCAACAACATCGAGTAAATTTTCCTCGTATTTCTTAATGTGACTTTTAATTGTTGCGCTCAATATGAAAGGTGACGTCTTACATCCGAATGGTAATCTAGTCATTCTTTTTATTTTATAGTTTTCTGTTTTGTCATCCGATGATAGCCAAATAAACTTTAAATATTTTCTGTCCACTTCAACAATGCTGATCATTAAAAACGCCTTTTCTATGTCCGCACTAAACGCGATTTTAAACTTCCTAAACTTAAGAATAACATCTAGAATATTCGGATTCAAATTTGTTCCTGTTTCTAAACAATCATTAAGTGAAAGGTTTTCTTTAGTTTTTGAACTACAGTTGAAAACTATGCGAACTTTTGTAGTATCCTTTTCAGCTCTCATAACAGCTCTATGAGGCATAAAAAATTGATTTGTATCCCTATCACAATCTTCTATTATTCCTTTACTCTGCTGATCCTGCAATATTTCTTTATATTCATTTGTCACCCATTCATTTTTATCGAAACTTCTTTTTAATTCCTCAAACCTTTTCACTGCTAAATTGAAGTTACTCTTTAAATAGTTTGGTTCAGTTTTCCGCAACAAGCTAGTCTCGCATTTCCCATTAACGAACCTCAAATTGTTTTCGAATCGTCTAGAACACACTTGTCAGCAATATATAACTCGTATCGTTCATTGATTCCCATACATTCCAAATCCCAAAGCACTTGAACATCTGGTACGATGCTTAGATTAGCAGACACCACACCTTCGCGGGATTTATGACTTTCCCCCTGACTCCCTTGCAATGTAAGGCCAAAAATGGTTTGTATGCAGCTCAATTTGTTTATTTTTTGGATCTCTGCATCGACGATTATACACCCCAAAAAGCATCTGCCCCAATTAAAATATGGATACCTTGATCCTCACCTATACAAGGGTCAATTAAAATTATTCCTCGCCTTTTCAAATCATTTTGCACTATCGAGTCTGGAAATGCTATGGGTGCTACTGTAATAGTTTCTGTAATTAACGCCTCTATTTCTATACATTGTTTAGAATTATTTCTGTTGGATAACTTTAATTTTGCAACGTTATATATTTTTTCCACTGGTTTTACCGAGCCGAAGGAATAGACCGATAATCTTTCTTTTCGAATAATTGACACTTTTAAATTATTCGCTAACTTTTTCATCATCCAAGAACGTTCGGAACCATTGTCCAAGAAAATTCGTGTAAGTTTTGAACCTTTTTCTGAGCAAGCCATTACTGAACATGTCGCTAATAGAATATTTGAACTGGTAACAGACGAATTACATTGAGCAATAATTGAATCAGGTGATTCCTCCGCTCTATCATTCGTTTTCTCATCGGTTTCGTTTTTATGTAACCAATTACTATGAGATGTACTCTTGCAAATGCTACACTGAATTTTAGCCTTGCATAAACGTGTGAAATGGAACTTAGAGAAACATCTAAAACAGCGTCTATCCATTTTAAGTTTATTTTTTCTTGACTCTAAAGTTTTATTTTCACAAAACTTATGCTCAGAACTATTACAGAACACACAATTTCTCTTTGCACTAGCCGTATAGTTAATAGTTGATGGAGACCAAGGTTTGGATGGAGACGCATATTGATAGTTGTTAAATGTTTTAAAAGTATCCAGTTTTCTATAATTACTTTTATAATCGCTGCTTAAATTTTAATAATTTTCTGATTTAAAACGATATGAATACGTTCGTTCTCTAGATTGAATTTCCTTATCAAGAAAATCAAACAAATCCATAAAATTCCAATTTTATTCTGTGTATTTCCTATTGAATTTTAACACAACATCTTTTTTATTCGATCAATTGGATTGGATATGGTTTTGTGGCATTGAGTCCTCTTGGGACATATTATGCCAAACTCAAGATAAAAAATATAGTATGTATAGTCTAATAATAAAATGGAATGAGTGATGTCATAATAAAATGAATACTATATACAATTATATATGATAAATAAACCCAATGTCATGTAAAAAGCTAAAAATATTTGGATGAGGATTCTCTCGAACCATGTCTTCTAAAATCAAGGTACATGAATTAAAATATTTAAGTCGTTGCCTATTAAAATGAGAACATTCTATTCAAATGTGTTTCACAGTTAGTGGACAAATACAATAATTACAAATTGGGTGATCTTCTCCGAGGAGGAGGTGTCTATGGGTGATCCTAGTATGTACAATGCGGAGGCGTATTATTATTACCTGCTGTCTTCTTAAAAGTGGTGACTGCCATTGAGTTATATTTGATTTAATAGCTTGGAGTTTGTTCTCCGTTTGATCACTCCATTCGCTTTGCCATTTCTCTTCCAAAAACTTGTAAATACTGGTTCTTAAATCACGATAAGGGATGGTATGGTTAATGTTATTTACTGCCGATTTGGCGGCTTGGTCGATTATTTCATTTCCAGATATCCCAACGTGAGATGGAATCCAACAAAATAATAAGTTAAAAAGTTTTTTGAAGAACGATGATAAATTCTTTTTAGTGACTCTAAAACAATGGGAAGACTGTCATGATCAGGATGTTTCAATGACTGTAACACACTTAATGAATCTGTGAAAATGATACATTTTTTATGACAATGGTCTAATATATTTTCTAGTGCTTTATAGATGGCCATTATTTCAGCGATAAAAACAGCACATGAATAATGAAGTTTAAAACTGTGGAGGGAATCATTAATAGTGAACGCAGCTCCAACATAGTTTGCCTTTTTAGACCCGTCCGTATAAATATGTATAAAATTAGAGTATTTTTCTAAATGCTTTAGAAAGAGTTGTTTGTAAATAATATCAGAAGTATCTGCCTTATAGAAATTTCAGAAGGGGTTTTGAAATTCAAAATCATGTTAAACCAGGGAGAGAAAGCATACAGTTTTTTCTCGGTGACGTCAAGTGAAGAAATTTCGGATCCGTTCATTAAATCCAGCATTCTTAAGTGGAATGTAAGGATGAAAGATATTTTGGCTTGATAAAGGCGTTTTAAATATGAACTGTGATGAATGGTATGTAATGGGTGATGAGGGATTGAGGAAATTCTAAAATAATATTCTAAGGACAACAACTGTCGCCTTAAGTCTAAAGAAGGTTCAAAAGCGTCCACATATAAGCTGTTTACGAGTGAAGTTCTAAATGCACCAGTACATAAGTGCAAAGCTGTGTGGTGGATTGTGTTCAGAGTTTGAAGTGCAGATTTTCTTGCTGAGCCATACACCGCGCAGCCGTAATCCAATTTTGATCGTATTATATATATATAGAGCTCTATATATTTTCAAAAGACTAGTACGATCAGATCCCCATGATAATTTTGATAAAACGCGTAAGATGTTAAGGGCCTTTTCGCAACGTTTGCGTAGATTTAAAATATGCGGTTGAAATGTCAACTTCTTTTCAAATATGTTACCTAAAAATTTGATACTGTCCACAACATTAAATAAAATATCTTTGAAAATTATTTCAGGGTCAAGGTGAAGATTTCGTTTTTTGCAAAAATGAACGCATGCAGTTTTCGATTGTGAAAAACTGAAACCATTTTCATTTGTCCAATTAGTGATTTTGTTAACGGCCTGTTGTAGTTGTCTTTCTATCAAACAAATGTCTTTAGCTGCACATGAAATTTGCAGATCGTCAACGTAAATAAGACCTTTTACTAATTTAGGCAATTGAGAAACAATATTGTTAATTTTTTAAATAAATAAAGTCACACTTAAAACACTGCCCTGTGGAACTCCCTCCTCTTGAATAAAAACACCTGAGAGAACCGATCCAATTCTTACTTTAAAATATCTTTTCTCTAAAAATTTTTGGATAAAAATAGGCAGATTACCTCTTATATTCTTGTTTAAAATGTCCTTTAAAATTCCATGTCTCCATGTTCGGTCGTAGGCTTTTTCGATGTCGAAAAAAATCGAGACGAGATGTTTATTTTGAACAAAAGCATTTCTAATTTCAGTCTCGAGAGCGACCAAATTATCAACAGTGGATCGACCTTTTCGGAAACCACTTTGAAGTGGAGAGAGACATTTATCTTTTTCTAATATTGTTGCAGAACGCGACACTCTTGTACAGCAAGAACTTTTTATCACCCCAGCTAATCACCAGATGGCGTTAGACCATCCAGGAAAGATACGTCCTGAGCAAGCGAAAAGAAAACGAGTTTTTTTTTCAGAGGGGTCAGATTCCCCTTACCACGAACGAAGGGTCAGTTACGCAGATTACTGCTGGCTGCCAACGACACCTCTACTGAGTGGAAAAGCGGTCCACTACGACGGAAACGAAGACGCCAGGCCTAACAACGAATTGGCCACAAGTCGCACATCTAAAAGATGTGATATATGCAAATCGGGGTACCCCAAACAAGGTATGAGAATACATTTTATGTTTTGATGGCCATCTAACATTAAATTAGTTGCTCTTGCGTTGCGTTGGAAAGGCCAGAGAATCACACAGAGTTACCAAGCAATCAGGAAACAGTTGATTTTCTCATTTGATATTTATTGTTTAGAACAATATCCTTAAAACTAATCACAACACTTCTAGATTATCCATAACACAATATAAGTATATGTTGCAGAAGCACAATCGCTGCAATGTCCAACCGACATAAACGTAAGTACCAAATTGTAGAATATTTCTGGGGACATGTATCACCGTTTGTTAATTAAATGTTAGATGGCCATCAAAACATAAAATGTATTCTCATACCTTGTTTGGGGTACCCCGATTTGCATATATCACATCTTTTAGATGTGCGACTTGTGGCCAATTCGTTGTTAGGCTTGACGTCTTCGTTTCCGTCGTAGTGGACCGCTTTTCCACTCAGTAGAGGTGTCGTTGGCAGCCAGCAGTAATCTGCGTAACTGACCCTTCCTTCGTGGTAAGGGGGATCTGACCCCTCTGAAAAAAAACTAGTTTTCTTTTCGCTTGCTCGGGACGTATCTTTCCTGGATGGTCTAACGCCATCTCTTGATTAGCTGGGGTGATAAAAAGTTCTTGCTGTACAAGAGTGTTGCGTTCTGCAACATTCACCCCCCCCCTCCCCCATGAGAGAAGAAATAACTGATAAGTACAAATATAAACTTCCCGCTTGGCAACTACGAATTCCCTCACTATAGTTACATCTCGATTGCATCATCAAAGCACGTACATTTACACATGTTTTACTGAGTACTGTTTTTGCAACAGTCAGTTCCTCACATGCCTCAGAGTACTCATTGTACATTCATTAACAGGATAGACAACACATTCAAATTTTACAAGTTTTGTGATAACTGTTGGTAAACCCGTGAAGATTTTCTTTATGCAAAACAATTCTTCAACAATTTATTATTATTATTATTATTATTATTTTTAGAAGTAGTGAATTTGAATTTCAACAAATACAGACTATTTGCAGGCAATATACTCGGACCAGTCTGCAGTCATTACCGTTATCAACAATGTTCGCGACCATTGAAGATACATACAAACAATCAATATATGAAGAAACATTGAGAAATTGAGAGTAATTGAAATTACATGCATACAATTTATTAATGGTTTGTGTCTTACGCGTCGTACAGGTCTTGTATCAGATAGTTGTTTTTTCTTAACACCCTAAGCGTTGACCATCTTTTCTAAAATCTTGCATAAGCAGCTTGTCAGGGCTATTGGACGATAGTTCGAAGGGTTCTTGGGGTCTTTATTCGGTTTCAGTATGGGTTTTATGGTAGCATATCTCTATGACTGCGGAAAAGTGTGCTCATTCCAAATTCTGTTATAAAATTTCAGATGATTTAAAGAACTATTTGAAAGATGTTTGAGCATGATGTAACTAATATTATCTGGGCCAGGAGTTGATTTGTGAACTAAGGATAAAGCAGGGTTCGAAATACCCGGGTGCACAGATACACAGTGCACATGAAAATAAAATTGTGCACCTAATTTTTTCCCGCTAGGTGCACGTTAAAAAAAGGAAGAAAAGAATATTTGTATCGACCCCTCTTGCTCCAAAAGAACGTAATTAAAATTCCCAAATACACACTACGCGAAAGCAAAATCGCTGGGCTGTAACGGGTTTATATTGGAGGAAGGATACTTGTGCCACTGCCACCAGAACTTTCCGTAGATAGAAACATTTTCCAAATGGCTCTGTTGAAATGACTGTCGCGACAGCCTTGCGCCGAAGAAGGGGGAATTTAGATGTTTAAGTATTTTATTTACTATCTACTACTAACCTATCTAAACATATCCAACTAATAAAGTAGTTTACATTACATTACTTTCTTATATTACGTTTTTTTAAATGTGCTCCTAAAAGATAACCTGTGTACCTAATTTAAAAAATTACGTGCATAAGGTGCACCTGTATTAAAAAATCTATTTCGAGGCCTGGGATAAAAATTTGTCAATTCGGAAAAAGTAAAATCACAATTATATGATAATATACGGTTTGAAGTGAAATTAACTTTATTATTTTCAGATGCAATTTTAATTTCTTTAAAACTTTCAGAGTAGTTAGTGGAGCTGGATATTTCGGAAAGGCATGAACCAATTGTGTTTGCTATGTCTTTGGGTGCCGATAGTATTTGGTTATTATGTTCTAGAATAGGAATTTGTCTATTTGGGTTAACACCGGAAATTCTTTTGATTCTGTTCCATAGTTGTTTACTTGTGGTCTTACTATTTATACTGTTTACATAATTCATCCAAGAATCCCTCTTACTACGTCGTTGTATTTTTCGAAATGCCGGTTTTGTTTTTTTATAAATAATATAATTTTCACTTGTTGGATATCTATTGAAGATATTCCAGGCCTTCCTTTGTTTCCGGTAAGCATCGCTACAATCCTCATTCCACCAAGGTTTCTTCTGTTTTTTAGGCGCATTAATAACTTTTTTATGGAAGCGTCAGCACTTGCCATAATTATATATGTTATTTTTGAAGTAACTTCATCGATGTCACCAGTTTCTACTGTGTTACATATATTTGCGAGGCTACAGAGGCTGTTCGCACATTTTTTAGACGATTTTGGTTAGCGGTAATAAAAAATCGTTTGCTGCAAAAGAAATAATTGCAGTTGTACTATGTTTTTAAAAGTCAAAATTATCGTCTGCGGCTTGAGAGGTTTGTTTTTATTCAAAATGGCGTTTTTAACGAAGCAGTGTTTCGAAGGCTGTATTTATGCTCTTTCCGAAGAGAAATATTCATATTTCGTTATCCAAAAACGATGTGGGAGTCATGGTTTTGTGATAACTAAAGCGTCGATAGGTAATATCGTCAACAAGAAAGGAAAAAAACGTCAAATTGCAGCCTCAAGTGGGACAAAAATTCCAAACAAGTATCCAAGGAAGAAACGGACATCTTCGACTATTGCAAAGGTACGTTGTTTAATGTTAAAAAAAAATCCCCCTAGTCAAAGGACAGTTTCAAAATCATTAAAAAGCTCGATGTCCACTGTAAACAAAATGATAAACGTTGATTTAAATCTTAAGAAAGCGAAAAAAAGCAATGTGCATCGTCTTTCACCAAATCATATCGCTGAACGCAGGACACGCTGCCGAATTCTATATGAGAAACACTTATCCAAAGAAAAATGGAAAACAATTGTCACAATAGATGAATCATAGGTGTATTTAAATGATTGCAGCAAAAAAAAAAAAAGAGCCGTTTATTATCATAAAAGGGGAGAAAAAAATTTAAGTACATGGTTCACAGAATCGAAAGAAAGTTTTTCTAAGGGATTCATGATTGTTGCTGGTTTTTCATATAATGGCAGGTTAAAAATAAGGAGAGTGGAAAAAATGTCAAGATTAACTCCAAATACTATCAGGAACATCTTTTGTCGCCAATTTTTCTGAATGAAATACCATCGCTTTACCCACAGTGCCATCAATCTGTGGAACTCCATCAAGACAAAAATAGCAGTCACACATCAAAATCCACTGTAAATTTCCTAGAAGAAATGGAACAAAAAACCGGTATCAAGGCCATACCCTTCACTGATATCCCAACTAAATCTTCCGATGGATTTTTGTGCTTTCGGACTTTTAAAATCTGCATTATCCAAACGTCGTCCCACAACCTTTACAGGACCCTGGAAAGCTGTTCAGGAGGAATGGGATGGAATACCTCTTCTGACACTTCAAAAAGCATTATTATCCTGGAAATTACGGTGTTGCAAGATAGTTCAGAATAAGGGCTATCAAATAGAACATTTAAAACTCAAGAATTTTATGTAATTTAGTTTTGTGAATACAATATACATTGTCTAAAAAATGTGTGAATAGCCTCTGTATTATGGTTACTAAACATTTGAGCTGTTGCTAAAGCTGATTCAGGTACAACATTGACTATATTAGTCACAACTTTCGTCCATCTATCAATTTGATTACTTATTCTCTGCTTCCATAGATAATTTTTTCTGAATATTATTCGGAAGATGAAACTTCCGATTCTATTTACGCTGCATCGATTTTTGCTTCGATTTCTAAATTTAAACTTTTGAGCACATTTTCCTTACCTACTAATTGCTCGCGAAATTCTTTTAACGCATTAATTGCATTCTCTAGAGTCTATCTTATTTACTAATTTTGATGTTCCAGTACGAATCACCGTACGTTTCATTTTCAGTTTATCAAGATCTGCCATACTTATTCAAAACAAATCCACACAAAGAATATACAAATAACTAAACACAGCTCCAATAAATCAACTCAAAAACTTGACTCAAATCAACTCAAACCAACACTCTCCAAAAACTCTAATTAAACTAAAATCCCATACAACATAACCTAACAGCACAACATATCTAATACATCTCTTGTACCATATCCTATACAGCAGGGCTCGAAATACCCGGGTGCACTGTGCACTTGAAAATAAAATTGTGCACCTAATTTTTTCCCTCTAGGTGCACGCAGTGCACCTATCGTTAAAAGAAAAGTGGGGGGAAACGTATTTTATGTTATTTTGATGTCTGAACAAAATGTTAGTATCGACCTCTCTCGCTCCAATGGAACGTAATTGAAATTCCTAAATACACAGTATGCTAAAACTATTCCAGTAAAAGGTATGTTGCAATGAAGGAAAAATACAAAAAGAAGGATGGACATTAAACCTTATGGGTAAAGATCTGTCAAAACGTAGACGTTTCTGATTGCCCACCAATGTCAGATGATGACCAAATATTTGTAAGTAATAATTTTGCAGATAAAAAAAATGTTTAAATATTTTTATTTACTATCTACTTGTAACATATCCAAGCATACCCAACTAATAAAGTAGTTTACATTACATAAATGCTCTTATATTACATTTTTTTTAATGTGCACCTAAAATATAATCTGTGCACCTAATTTAAAAACGTAGGTACGCAAGGTGCACCTGTATTAAAAAATCTATTTCGAGGCCTGCTATACAGCATAATCTCATACACAACAATACCAATTCTTCCCAGCAACATTAAATCCCAAACTATCAAATCTTCAAACACATATCAACAAAATCCTACACAACACATTCCAAAGAGAAAGAAATTACCTCCAAACTACAGATTTTTCAACTCCAAACATCTGAAAACCCTCAGAAGTTCTACTCATCCCTAATCTGACATCAATGTATGGGGACATTACTCTTGGTGTCTCATTTTACCTGGTGGCACTTTTGACACAAACGTTCGAGAATTTTATTGCTACTAACGATACACTAATACTACATAACAGGGCGGCGTTCATAGCAGGGTGGCTACAAAAATTGAAGTAAAAAGTTCCCTGAGTTTTCCCTGATTTCCAGAGTATTTTTCATGAAATTCCCTGAGTTTCTCCATCCGTTCGCAGAACAATTATTCGGTAATTATGATAAACTTGACACTTAATGAACTAAAAAACTAGACTGATAGATGAATAAAAATAAGAAAAGTAAAATATATTTTTACTGTATTCCATAATAGACCAAATAATATAAAGTTATAGATAAAATATTTAATTTTACATTTTTAACTATTTTGATGTGTTTGTAAAAGCAGTCATCATCCCCTGAATCCGTCAATGGCGCCAGCGCTCGGTACATCTCTACTATCATAAAAGGAAGTGTTTGTCTGTCTGTCCTGTACGCAGTGTCCTAACGAATCGATGGCACTTACAATAGTGAAATTTAGCACACATGTAATCCGAATTTTTTGCAATTGCCAACAAAACAAATTAAGTTTTAACTGGAGTTATGTAGATTTTTATTTCTATCTCCTAGATCGTTAAAGATAGAAGAAAAATTTCAACGGATTTCAAATCTGCGGAAAATTTTACATCAGATCAATACCTAAAATCATGATTTTCTTTAAATAAATAATTTAAAAAAATCTTAACTTTTATATTTTTTCCAGTACGAATTTGGCCGCCGGCGCCGTGAAGAATTCTACCTTCGTGGTTAAAAAGATCAGATTAATTCATTTTGATTTCCTGAGCAACTAATTCATTTTGATTTCCTGAACAACGAATTCGAGTTCGTTCGTTTTGGTTCGAACTGGCGTTATTCATTGCTTTTTTATATCTTTGCGATCTTTAAAGATAGAATAAAAATTTCAACGGATTTGAAATCTGCGGAAAATTTCACAGTAGATCCATACCTAAATATATGATTTTCTTCAAATAAATAATTTTTAAATTGTAACTTTTATATTTTTTCCAATACGAATTTCGCCGCCGAGAAGAATGACCTTCGTTTGATTCGAGATTCATTCATTTTGAAGATTAACGGATTCGGGTGAAGCAAAAGAAATAATTAAAGCTATGACTGGCGTTCTTCAGTGCTTTTTTCTATCTCAGCGATTGTTTAAAAAAAAAGGAAAATATCAACGGATTTCAAATATGCGGAACATTTTACACCAGATGGATACCTTATACGTTTGATTTTCTTTTATAATAAATAATTTTTTAATTAAATATTTATATTTTCATAGGAGATTGTGACGTTACGCTGATTGGATCTCTTCGCAAACGATTTTGGCCGCATTTGAAAAAGACGAATCCATTACGAAAAGAACTGTAACGGGCAACGCAAACTTTTCAACAACAAAAAAAACCTCAGAGTTCGAAAATTTTCGAGAAAAATAATAACTTCTAACACATATGTATTAAAAAAACATATGCATAATCTAAGTTAGTACTTTTCCGTTAACCGGGCGTAATTTTGGACCAAAATCAAAATCGCCAATCTAGGTATTTTAGAAAAAAATGATTTTTTTTAAATGTTGATTAAATTGGAACCGAATGTTTAACTTTTACAAGTTTTTCCGGCCGTTAGTATTTTTCAAAGCCGCAAGGCACTACGTTCCTATTATTGACATTAGGGAACGTGGCACAGCTGTAGACTTCGGCTACAGGATTTCCGGCCATTACAGGTTTAATAAAACAGTATACAATGTATACAACTCTTTTTTCTGGATGTTTACGTAAAGAATACGCTTATCATTTTCGGAATGAAAACAAAATTGGCGACATTTTGATTTTGGTTCAAAGTGGCGCCCGCATGGCTTTACGGAAAAGTACCAAATGGATAGTGATGGGCAGAATCGAGTACTTTTGAGTATCGAGTACTTAGTATTCGAGTACTTTCAAGTATCGAGTACTATTCGAATACACGAAAAAAACGATTAATCGATATAAGAATCTGAGAATTACGATATATGGCTTTTATTTGTAAAAAAACAAGATGTGTCACGTGTTACTTGGTATAGTGGTTAGAAGCACGGATTTGGAGTAACACGGAACCTGGTTCGAATCCAGATCTTGAACTGTGCTTCCTTAAGCAAAAAATAATAAAAATCAAATTAGTTTGATTTTTTTTTTTGCTTAATAAAAGGATTGGGTTTTTTCTCTCACAAAACTCTGAATGTTTTCTAAATTAAATGTTTGAACATTTTTTTTCTTCCGAATTATTAATATAAATTTTTAAAAATTTTGTAAAAGTGAAAATTACTATAATTTCTCTTTTTGAACTTGTTAAAAAACAACTGTATTTTGAAAAACCAAAATACAATTTACAAATTGCCGAAGTTTTTAATTTTTATCTCGATTTTATAAATCATTTTTTTAAATTTAAGTTTTTGCATTTTATGGATTTGGTTTTCTACTATAATTTGAGGAAATAATCACTCAACAGGAAACAAGACAAAATTTTATTTTGAAGGGAACCCCAAATATAAGAACAAAAATTATATTTTTCTACAAAACTCTAAAAATATTTTAAAAGATGTAAGAGTGTTATTTTTAATACCAGGATCTGAAACTTTAAAAATATTTCTGTAAACTTAGCCCTTATTTCAATTCTTAATTTTTTTTTTCAATATGGTATATTCACATTTAATAAGATTAAAATCTGCTTGTTGAAGTTCAGACAATTAAATTAATACATATTACACTTGCACTGAACTAGTAAAAATTTGTAATTCCAATATTTAGGTAGTAATATTAATAACGATAAACAAATAAATTTTTATCATGTCAGGATTTTTGCTTCACATACTGAGCAATATAGGGCTCTTACAATGACAAAATAGGAGGGCATTTATCATCGTTTCATAACTTATTTCATAGTTCAGAAACCTGTTCGGTGAGACGTTGAAAATTCAACTAAAATAGCACTTTATTTCTAGTCCTCTTCTACAAGTTCTCATAATGGCTTTATTTTCCTTCCGTGCTTTCTTTGAATATTATTTCAAATCAGTCACAGTAATACTCCCAAGTGCTGTGTTCGCATTAAATGTCAGGGTGGTCATGTTCGATGAGATTTGTTTCATTAGCAAAACTGATTGTATCTTGATGAACTAGAGGAAAACTGACCCAATCTTCATCTTGTAATCAGAAAATGGACTATGCCTTGATATTTTTCGTTGCAACCACTAGGGTGGTTAAACTGAATTCTTATTAAATTTGAAATTTTTAGAAACTTTAAAGCTTATTATTGTGAACTTAATGTTTCTTAACTAAATTAATTTCAAATTTTTAAAATACCATTTGGTGTTAAATTTTGAGTAAATATTTTTATTCCAATCAATTGAATAAAAACACCCAAGCTTGTAAAATCTATATATTTTAATTGGATTTGCTTAAGTGTAAAGAACCATAAATTAGAACCATAAAACCATGAACCCACAGATCTTAAGAACATGTCATCCACGACCCAACACGACTGAGTGTCAGTACAATAACCAACTAATTAATGTAAATGCCGAGAATGGAACAAGTATTGTTCAGGGGCTGTTTCTTCTGGTGTCTAATTTCTCTCTCTTCCAAGGAAGGCACTTTGGACACAATTGTCTTGTTCGAGAATTTTTCTGCTACTAACGATACTCACTAATGTTACATAATAGGGCACCGTTTATAGGCAACACCATCTACATTTATAATAAGTATATTTCAGACTGAATACACCAATTTGATGTTTTAAAAGCTATTACAATTATATTCTGTAACTTAAAACATGTCCTAAAGTGAACAATTCCATTTCCACATCACCCATGGGGTAGGAATCATGATGCACTTTTTTTATAGAGGTATCGCCAAGAGCTCTAATCCTCTTTAGCAGAGGTTCTCACCTCTAAATTTAATAACCAGTTTACGATGTAAACTGATTTTTCCTGTAGGAACCCTAGATATAGAATGCATGAAAAACTAAATTTAAAATTAGGAAAACTGCAAACATTTAAATTACTTTACAAACTTTAAGGAGGGAAAACACAAGAAAGATCAAGCTAGAGAGGAAAACCACTGCTCTTCTTCAGATTCCAAATGCCTAAAAGAAAAGAGAAAGCAAACATAAAAACATGTGTGCCGAACTTAGCCACCACTACAAAAATTAACTTAAGTTTACTAGTATATATAACTAGCAGTGTAACTCTTCTTTACTTTTAATACTTTTGGTAGATACACGCTGCTAAACATATAATGTTTAAGAACAGTTCACTATCAGCAATCTTCAAGCAATTTAATGACTGATTGTCAGGACGTAAATGAAACCATGTATCTTCTTGGCCTCGATGGTGGACACATCTAATCTCACTTCTAATTTAAGAGCCTGAGTTGTCTCTAAGATTCAAGTGAGACGAGAATTAACCATCTTTTCAAAAAGTTAGCACATGCAGCTGGTGAGTGTGATTGGCTTATTGTTATATGCATTTGTTGGATCTTTACAGGTTTTTGAAAAGGTATAAGAAAGGAGTGTATCCAAGCCAAAGGGAAGACATGTTCCTCCAATATGTGATGATACAGATGTAATATGTTATAAAGTGAGTGACAGGAAAGATGTATCATTAGATATACAATGCCATCAGGACAGGCACAGTTTTTCTGGTCCTTTTTAAAGCATCACATCAATCCTTTTTCTCTGAATTGAGTTATATGAGAGTTCAGATCAAGAATGGAAATTAATGCAATGGGATTATGCATGTTTTGTGCGCTGACATGTCTCTGGATAGGTGTTAAAACAGGGAGCTGCAGAAAAAGCATGTGCAATGGCATTTACTATCGACAGACTCTGAGATATGTTGCCTATTTGCTTCAACGATGGAGATCGAATATAATCTCATTGCCTTCCGAAATCTGTCCCATAACTGTGTAGGAGCAGCAGATGTTATGCTAAAAGCATATTTTTGCCAAGATTCCCTTAGGCCTTTGTGTCGCACTCTTTGAGCATTGGCTTTCACTCGTTACTGCATAAATATGAGCACCTTAGGCGCTGAATATCACTTCTTGCTTCAGCGATCTAATGTACATCATGCTTATCTTGTCTCATATCGAAATCTTTGTCATAATATGAACACTTACGTTTTTATTCTTTTAAACCTGATCTGGATGACTCAGTTTCAAATATATCTTGGTAATGGTAATTTTAGTTACTGTCGTATTAAAGCAACACAATGGGCTATTAACGACGGTCCGGGATCAGTCCCTTAAGGGAAAGATCCATAGACAACACTTTGTGATTTTGAACCACAGTCAAATGACAAAGCAGCACCTGAGCTGGCACCCCACTCTCCAAACTTCTACACCAACCCAATGTGAAGACTTTGGGCCACGACAGATTTAAGGTGCACCAGCCGCCTCTACACCATATGCTTACAAACATCCATGCCAAGACCCGGATTTTAACAAGAAATGTTCCGATCTAGAGGCTAACACCTTAACCACTATACCGGTTGATCGGCTCAAATATATCTTGAGATATTTAAGATTCATACACACGATGACATGCAAAACAGGGAAACATATCGAAAACAATATACAAATGATAAAGCAGTAGAAACTAATTCAAGAGTTTTACAGGATTATACTAGATATTAGAATCAATTAAATTTTAGAAACATTAATTTGAAACATAAATGAAAACAAATAAGAACTGAAAGCAACACAACATTTACTCAAATGTAAGAAAGAACCCAACATACAAATGATAACACACTTGTAACTAATTTAAAAGTTTTACAGAATATTCTAGTTTTAGAATTAACTAACTTTTTAAGCAATAATTTTTAACCTTTATGAAAAAGTAAACAAGAAATGAAAGAAACATTTAAACTTAATAATGACCCCAAGTAACTTTGTTTTGACTAATACTATCACTTAAGAGAAGAAGTAATCTAGAAATTAAAGAAACGTAATAGAACTGATAATACTTAAGTGATTTTCCTAACCGACAGCAAATTGTTCTTGTAGAAAATAAAGAGCATAGCTTGTGTACTAAACTGATAATCCAGCCTGTCTATTCGGGAAATTGCTTCCAGAAAATTTTAAATCCAATTTCTTAATCGATGGAACTTTTCAGCGTTTCATGCAGCATGTAAAAATTGGGAATTTGTAGCCATTTACTCTGGTCAGATACTTTAAAGAAAGTAACAGCCATCTCAAGAATGAAATAATAACGTTATTTTACTTGAAGAAACAGAAAAACATTTTGAGCATAAAATTATCTTATTTGCATAGATATTTTTACTACCAGAAATAAAGCTTGAAAATTAAAATTTAAAAAAATTGACAAATTTAAATACACTTTTCAACAATAAAAGGCAAACTCAATGTCTTTTGCAAAGAAATCCAATCTCGTAATCGATGGAATTTTTCGACGCTTCATTCATCACGTGCATTTTCAAGATTTCTAAAATTGGGAAAAGCAAAATCGAGACAAGAAAAATAAAACTAACGAGAACCATAGATATCCATACATTTACAATATGACACTTCTGCTACTTAAGAATACGATGAATTCTCAGGTGTTCGAATACGCAGCGACATGCTTTTAGTATTTGAACAGCCAGCATGAGTACTCTTGTATGCGAATACCTTGGATGAGTACTTACTACTTTGTATGAGTACAGGAACTACTACTAGAGTACTTCCGGTACTCAAATGAATACTTTTGTAACCGATACTCCTAGGATGAATACAACTACTTTAGTACTTCCTGTATTCATGAATACTTCCTGTACTCATATGAGTACTTTTGTAACCGATACTTTGGATGAATACAACAACAACTACTTGAGTACTTCCGGTACTCATATGAATACTTCCGGTACTCACATAAAAGTATCGAGTACAGCGGTTACTTTTAAGTATCGAATACATGAGTACTTTTGTACTCGAATACTCCCATCACTACAAATGGATGCCATTTGCAAAACGAAATTCCAACTTTGGTGGAGTGGTCGTTCACGGTAAGAAATCGATTTGTCGCCAAATGTCGGTAACTTTCACCTTATGCGGATTTTCTTCATATCTGCCGTTTTTGTTGTGGCAACCCTATCTGATGTTACGGAATACGGCCGCCATCTTGATTTGGCGACAAAAATTAGTTGGCGACAAACGTCTTACCGTGAACGACCACTCCACCCCAACTTTTCCCCGAGTTAAACGAAACTTCCCTGAGTTTTCCCTGATTTTTCCAGAAAATGATTCTTCCCTGAGAAATCCCTGATTTCCCTGAATTCCCGGTTCTGTCGCCACCCTCCATAGGCAACGACATCTACATTTCTAACCTGAAGCAACAGCATACATAACCTAGATTTCCACAGAAGTTCATAACAAAAAGGGATGCAAACGGATTGATTGTAACATCAATTAAATTTTTAAATTGTAATAAATTTCAATTTCACACACAAAAAAAAATTCTGGAAACGAAAGTCATCAGGACACAAATGTTTTTGAGAAATTCCTCCTTAATTAAAAAGAAATGAAAACAGATCTTTAAAATTTGCAGATTTTGCAAAGTTATTTTGTTCTTAATGTTTTTTTGCTTAAAAATACTTAACTAATTAAAAAACGTAATATAATGCTTACCTAGATTCATTCAGCGAGTAGAATTATTCGCTCTCTCGCAGTTTGAAACTTTAAATTTGAATCTTTATGTGTCCCCTTATTCTCCCCCAAAAAAATCAGCGCAGATATTGCAAAATTAACTATCAAAAAAATTCTTATTAGTAGGCCTTTCATCGCGGCATCGAAAATCTAAGTATTGTGGTGGAAATTCGCACATGCGCATAAATAAACATCGGAATCGTTGTGTCGATATTAACCCAAATTTCTCCCAATGATGCTAAAATAACAGGAAATTTCCGCTGGGAATACTGATTAGGCAATTCAGATATCGCGCATGCGCTATGAAAACATCGTGACACCGGAAAACCATGAGATGGTGGTTTGGAAACTTAACATGAAAATCGCGAAACCGATGTGGCGATGTCGACATCGGTTTTTCACAATGTATCGCGCATGCGCTATGAAAACATCGGGAAACCGTGAGATATGTGGAAAGGGATTGTCTGACTGTGATTGGAAAAATCGCAATTCCACGATCACCGCGAGAGCTGCGCTAGTTAAGGGATGGCTGTGTGTGAGATCGAGAAAAATCACGATACATCGCCATCGTGAAAATCGCGAAACCGATGTGGCCTTGTCGACTTCACACCGGTTTTTCACGATGTGTCGATAAATAATCTCGTATCAATCTTTCTTCATAATCTCGTGCTGTGATATGACAATCACATCAGATATTGTTTTGCCCTAAAAGTGGGGAAACACAACCTACAAGCTATTTGTGTCAATGTACATTCCCCTAACAAATCCCTGAACTTGAGGAGACCCCCTCGATTCCGAGAAAATGGAACGTGTGCGCTTTCACCCTTCACGCAATGAGGTTGATATTTGAAATGGCGCAATGACTCGGCCAATGGAAGGATTGACCCTCTGGCAAGGTTAGGGCTTAGTACCCTGAATATTGAGGGAAGGTCAGAAGGGGAGAACGACAGGAAACGAAAACGCTAAAAAAAAGAGACGGAGCATCTTTCGGTTGTGGCCAACCATTTTTCCAGAAATATGGTAACTATTGTAAAAAGAATGTACCATCGACAATTGAAAGACTAAATTAATAAACGAAGTTACCACACAGAAAACGGCTGACTTTACTTTTTCATCACCAATATTAGAAATCTCTAGATATTAGATGGAAAGAACCACCTGACTCCAAAAGAAGGAACCTGTATACCCCATGCTTCACTTCAAACCTGATGGTCACCATATATAAAGGTATGTTCATATTTTTATCCAATACCGATTGAGAACTCCATTTATTTCCGATCGAATCTGAGGTCAAAACTGGATATTGGTATCCAAAACAAAATTGGGTACAATAACCAGTACAAAATTGGTGCCGTTTGACCTGTGGAAATGGGTGGATTTTTCAATGTGGTATGCACATCTGGGTTGTGTCACGTAAAATTTATTTAAGTTGAAATTGAAATTTATGCGTGTAAGATATTATTTCGGTCTTTCTGAGTTAAATAGTCAGGGTAATTTTGACATATCTCAGATGTGCATTTAGTGTTGCAAACTAGCACAAGAAATTTTTGTTGTATTGTTTATGATTTTTAAAAAGTGTGAATTATATGATAATATATGATTTTTTAATGGGTATTATTTTTTAAGGTGTTTGATTTTTTTTAAATGTATGATATGTATCAAAATGCTGCCAACATTGAAATCACAGTCTAGTAATTCTTCCACCGAAATGTACAACGACAATCAGGGTTTAAATAGTAACCAGCTAGTAAATGTAATGGCGGCAGTTCCAACGAGCCAATTAACAGACAATGATCAGGTTGACGCGGTGCCATATAATAATAGTGCCATTTTGACTCAAAATGCGGATCTAGCTTTGCCGAGAACCAGTAGATTTTAATTTTATGATCGAACCCTTTAGTGGAGACCCTAATAAACTTAAATGGTTCATCCACCAAGTATCAGAACTCAAAGAGTTGAATCGATGGCCGGAGGAAGCCGCAACCCTGTTCCTTAAATCAAAGCTTTCGGGTGCAGCGGCGGACTTATTTGCAAACTCACCAGCCTGTTTTAAGCAGCTTACATTTGCTGAGGCTTGCGATAAGTTGACTGAATTTTTTTAGGAACAATCCACACCAGGACATAAGGTTAGAGTTTTTCAGGGAATCAAGTTAAAGGAAGGGGAATCAATTAGAAATCTCGCGTATAGAATTGAGGTAGCGGCACAAAGAGCATATGCGTTCGTAAAAGATGACAAGGCCATGGCGCAATTAATGTCATTACAATTTATGACATCGATTCCTTCATGTTTAAAGGACAAATTGCTCGACTGTGACCTCACCAATTTTTCTGCGCTTGTAAAAAAGGCAGCAATGTTTTACATGGATAATGAAACACCACAATTTCAAGTGAATACACTTAATGCACATAATGCGTCATCTGAAATGGATTCCCTTAAGGCACAAGTAGAACAACTCAGTATAGATGTAGCTCAGTGTCTCACGAGATGCAATTTATGTGGCGGGAACGACCACCCACTATCTCAATGTGAGATTTTTACACAGATCAGTGCTCCACAAACAGAAAATATCAGATCGACGTGGCGTAATCCTCGTCGATTCTCTAATCAAATATCAAACAGAAATAATTTTAGTGCACAAACATGTTCTTTTTGTGGCAAATTGAACCACAGCGAGTCAAATTGTCGATTTTTAATAGCACAAACGCCCGAACGAAATAGAGCTCCACCAAACCCCTCGTATAACAGAAATTATCACCGGGGCGGTAGCAGCCAATACCAGTCACCTAGAGCGCAAAGTCATTTAAACTACAGAAGGAGGGATGCTTAGACGGCGCTCGCCCTCTCTCCTGTTACCAGCCGTCTGTCAATGTTACATCTGAACTTAGAAATTATTTTAACTCTAAGATGCAGAGTTCAAATGAAAGTGTGTTTAATTATTTGCAGACCTTTTCAAAGCACACTGAAACAGAAGATTATTATGTATTTAATGTACATGAGAATGTTGCGGAATTACCCCTCATTAATGTAAATTTTGGTGGAAATAATTTAAGAATGCTGCTAGACTCAGGGTCTTCAATTTCCTTACTGCCAGCGACAACTCTTGAGATTGTAAAACATGTCGCTAAAGTTAAATACCTTTCAAGAAAGGTGCAGATAAAAACAGTTAATTCAAAACTGGATTTTTCATGTTACGCTCAGATTTCTTTCAAAATAGACAAACATCACTTTAAAAATACCTTCTATGTTTCCCAAATTGATAATTTGAACTTTGATGCGATACTAGGCTTTGAATTTATAGCAAGGCATAATGTGATGATTGTTTCTAAATTACGTGTCGCTAGGTTTGACAACTTTAGTTCCAATCTATTGTCAAATTATGACAATGCTGATTCAGATTTGTACCGTAATCAGGAATGCCATGTAACTATTCTGTCTAAAACTTTTCTTCCACCACGAGAGATTACACAAGTATCTGTTAAGATTGAAGACGATCAATTTCAATCTGATACATGCTTTCTTTTTATTCCTAATGGTTCAAAGGACTTTGTAATTGACACCTCCATACATGAGAAATGTAATGGTGTGACAGACGATAATTTATCATGTTTTACGTGGCAGCGAAAAAGGGAACTGAACTGAATAGATTGTGAGTGTAAAGAGTAAGAACTAAGAAGGAAGTTTTTGACCAGCATGGTCGGCTTCGATTTTTAGCGTTTGGTTACCTGTACCTTATATAACTAATTATTCAAGAAAATCAATAAAATTAGTTAACACTATCCAGTGTCACATTATTTGTGTTTTTGGAACCACTATGTTTGATCTAGGTTTTCAGGGGGAGTCTAGACTCAGCAGGTAAGTATAATCCCGCCAACCCTTGACCGGCATTTAAACCTATACAGGTAATGTATGAAGCGCTAAAATGGTACTTTTCATATTTACATCGAAAATAATAATGATTCTACGATTCATTTAAACAAAGGGTATAAAATGGGAATGATTACACGTGAGTTTGAGTTTGTTCAGGGCGAAAAATTTAGTGAGAAAGAGCCATCACTTCAATGCAATTTAATTACGGCATCCGATGAAATTTTACGATTGCGCCAATCGGAATTATCTCCCAACGATTTTCAACTGGATCATCTAAATTATCAGCAGAAATCACAATTAAGGACAATTTTTCTTACCAATTTTGTTGCATTCAGTAAATCTTTGAAAACACTAGGGGCTACCGATGCGGTTACGCCAGACATTACACTATATATATAAGGAATCCAAACCCTATTAAAACTTTACCATTTGAAATTCCACAATCTCTCCAGCAGAATGTCAGAGATCAACTTAATGAGTTAATTGAAGCGGGTTTAATTTACAGGAATGTCTCACATTGGGCTTGTCCTATGCTACTAGTAAAAAAAAGGCTGACTCTTCTCAACCGAATGCGCCTCCCAAATTATAGAATGGCGTTAGATTTACGTCTCCTAAATTCAGTTATTGAATGTTCATCTTACTCTTTACCCAAAATATCTTCCTTAATCAATGAAATTTCTGTGTATCAATGGTATACTATCTTAGATTTGAAGTCTGCTTACTGGCAGATAATGCTTCCAGATCATTTAAAAGATATCATGACTTTTACCACACCCTTTGGCTCTTTTGGAAACACACAATTGCAATTCGGCCTAAAAAGTGCAAGTTCAACTTTTCAGTCGTTGGTTGACAAACTTATTGATGAATTGCGTGAACAACAAATCACAGGTATTTTTGCCTATCAGGATGACTTCTTGATTGGAGCAAACACTTTTGTGGAAATGACCCAAAAACTCGAAGCTCTACTTCAAATTTTAATTAAATATAATATCACACTAAGTCCGTAAAAATGTGTCTTCTTTAAACAATCCATTGATTATTTAGGTTTTCATGTGTCACATCAAACCATTACCCCTGTCGAATCCAACATAGCTAAAATTACAAAATTTGCCACTCCAAAAAATGACAGACAGGTTAAGAAATTCTTGGGGTTATGCGGATTTTATAGGAACCTCATTCCTAATTATGCTCAATTAACTTCCATTTTGAATCAACTTACCATCAAAAACAGTTGTTTTAAATGGACGGAAATACAAGATCAAGCTTTTCAAGATTTACAGAAAATCTTTTTCTCTACGCCATTCGTCAAACTTCCTAATTGGGATAAATCGTTTGTTTTGAACACAGATGCTAATAAAGAGGGTATTTCAGCAGTTCTATTGCAAGAATACAGTGGTACATTACATCCCGTATCATATGTCAGCAAATCGCTTTCAATTTCCGAAAAGAACTATACAGCCATTAAGCTTGAACTCTTTGCAATTTATAAGGGAATTACTGCCTTCAAAACATACCTTTACAATAGGAAATTCGTGATTCTCAGTGATAGTAAACCTTTGATGCATTACCGGAAAACTAGTTCTCCGGCAGATATCATAACACGTTGGTTGTTGGCAATTAGTGAATACACATTTGAGTTTGTTCACATTCCTGGCACTTTAAATATTCTGGCCGATTACTTGTCACGAAGTCCTGATCCCAATCTCAGAGAAAATGTCATACCAGTGACGAATGATAATCAATTAATTTTACCTTTCCAAGACTTCAATGAAACAAAAGAGATAAACAACATTACACTTGCGAGTGATCCCGCATTAGAAATATCTCATGACACATGGATCAGAGAGCAAATGGAAGATGATTATACGAAAAATGTTATTAACCAGATAAAAGATTCATCACAGGCTAATTATTTTAAGGAAAGACGTTACTTTCTATCACCGTTAGGGCTGTTGGTATATTCTCCTAATAAACACATTTTACGTGCTAACATTGTTGTTCCTAAAACATTGAGGGCCAAAATTTTAAAAATTTGCCATATTTCGCATGCTGGTATTCAAAAGACATATGAGTTGGTAAGCATAAAATATTTTTGGACAGGAATGCACACTGACACTCGAAATTATGTTTTGTCATGTGACATATGCATTCGACATAAAAGTTACACTGCCAAAAAGGCTCCATTACAAGACATGTCACTAGTAGAGCGTCCTGGATTATTTGTGTCCATGGACATACTTGGACCCCTAGGAAATGCTGGACATGTTTTAACCTTTATAGATCATTTTTCCAAGCATGTGGCATTATATCCTTTGAAGAGTATAACCACTGAGGTGGTTACCAAGCATTTATTACATTACATTGCTCATTATGGTAGGATGTCTCAAATTCTTACTGATTTGGGGCCCCCAGGGGCATTTCTTCTTTAGGTTTGTACGGGCTTCACAACCCCGGGGTACCTGAGTGATTGTAACGACTTAGACTAATACTACAGGTTGAGAAATAAGAAGTTTTATTTCTAGATTAGAATAGAATTTCTAGATTAGAACATGCTTAAATTTGTACACAGTTCTCTTGGAATCGGAGGTCTGGGAATGGTTCCCTTGGAGAATCGGTAGCAGTGACCCGAGTAATGGGGTGAGTTCCAGGCTACGGCCTTTCACGGTTATCTCGGATGAGATCAAGTCTGTCGGGATGCCGAGGCGGAGAATCGGGTCTCCTCTGGTATACGAACCAAGCAAAGGGTGAATTCCAGGCTACGGCCTTTTACGGTTATCTCGGATGAGATGATGTCTGGCGGGATGCCAAGGCGGAGAATCGGGTCTCCTCTGGTCTACGAACCAAGCAAAGGGTAAATTCCATGCTACGGCCTTTCACGGTTATCTCGGATGAGATCAAGTCTGTCGGGATGCCAAGGCGGAGAATCAGGTCTCCTCTGGTAACGGGACTCGAGCGATAGTCCTCCGGCCGGGTGGCCTCTCTGAGCGTTCTCAGGTGAGATCAGAAGGTCGCAAGCTCGTGCGACCGTGGAGCAGTTTAGCCGGCTACCTGCCGCGGCTGCTGCGTTCCTCTCAAGGATAATCTGGGGCCGGATGCCCGGGTAAGTTCAGCTCGACCGTCCTGTGGCAATTAAAATCACTCGGAGCTCTTCGAAAGTTTTAAAATATTATGGAGCACATGGCCCCGTAGGGGCCTTAATCTCCAGTATTGGTACTTAAACATGGCGTGATGGAACTTGCCTTGTTGATAACATATGAGTTAAGAGTTTTAGACATTGGACAGTTAACAAAAGGTGCATGGAATAAAGGGAACATTTAGTCCGATGCACAATACTGATTCCGAAGCTCAAAGAGCTGGCACTGTTTATCAAAAGTCACGAGTTCGTAATCACTATGTCCGAGTCACAACAATTGTTCATATGCACAACACTTTGTCCGAATCCCAAAAGCACAACGCAGATAAAAGTTCTTGGTAAATCCACGGGAAAAGAGATGATAAACAAATTTCACACAGGTAGTCCGATGGTTTGAAAGCACTGAGATAATGTCACGATTCACGGGAGCGAAAAGAGTCACAAAGCTCTGAAAATCCGAATAAGTCAGGAGCAGAAAAAAAACACGTCCGTATACTTAAGAAGAAAATCCAGGTATGTGGCGCTGACGGAGCTCGACGGAGCTCTTCGAAAAAACCGTGCGCGCCCTTTTATACCTCTTTTGGAGGGGGTGGGCTTCTGGCGCTGTCGTCGCTCTTGACGTAATTCACGTCCTGCAATTGGTCTAGTGCAAGGGGGGTCACAGGTGCCCGCTGACCTTATTGGCCTTTGAACCCCGACGGAAAGTCTCGGTTCGGCCTCTCGCTGTCTAGGATCTTGCGTCCAGCTCGTCCATCAACCTGGGAACCAAAAGTCTGCCCATTGTCTCTAACTGTCAAGTAGAGCGACAGGAGGGCGACTGGCTGACGCCGCCATTTCCGTTGGACTTAGACGTGGGAGAGAGAGAATATATGGATACTCCACAATCCCTCCCCCCTTCAAGAGATTTTTCCTTGGTGAAAAATCTGTAAGGCAAGGGTTAGACAAAACAAGTTCACTGATCAATTCATTAGAGGCAAAGGAAAGAGAATACACCATAATTACTGGAGGAGTATTGGCTCTTTTACCTAACGTACTGGAAATATTCCTCAGTGTTAGGCCAACATCCTGCTTAAACAGTCTGCATGTTGGTTTTCCTTGCCCGCCCTGTACTTAATTTTATAATCAAAAGGCTGCAAAGCTAGGGCCCACCTCATTAATCGAGGGTTATGGCATGCGTTTGTTTTTAACCAAACGAGAGGATTGTGATCCGTCTCTATTGTAAAGGCCTGTCCATCTAGGTAATGTCTAAGTTTTTTTATCGCGAAGATAATTCCAGCACACTCCTTTTCAGAGGCGCTGAACTTCTGCTCAGAGTCCGAAAACTTACGACTAAGGTAAAGGACAGGGTGGTCAGTATTGTTTATATCATTCTGTGCCATAATTACCCCTACTCCTTTATCTGAAGCGTCCGTTTGAATAATGAACTCCTTACTGTAGTCAGGGGCGTACAGCACAGGTTTCTCGGTCAGTTTCTCTTTCAATTTTTGGAATGCCTGATCACATTCTGCTGACCATTCCACGTCTTCCTTCCGGCTTTTACCTTTCAAAGCGCGAGTTAACGGCTCTGCTATGATAGCGTACCCTTTTATATACCTAGCATAATACCCGCTTAGACCCAGGAATTGCCTAATCTGCGTTTTGTTGTGGGGTGCGGGGAAATCAAGCACGGCTTGAATTTTAGCCTCGGTGGGTGTCCTGCACCCCCCGCCTACCATGTGCCCAAGGTATTTAACGCAATTTTGTGCAAACTTGCACTTTGATGGCTTAATAGTAAGTCTCGCTGAAGCTATTTTTCTCAAGATCACATCTACATGCTTCATGTGTTCTTCCCAGGTTTCCGAAAATATTGCTACATCGTCCAAGTAGGGGACGCTGAATTCCTCGCAACCTTGTAACAATTGAGCCATAAATTTCGAGAAGCAATACGGGGCATTGACTAACCCGAAAGGCAGCATTAACGGTCTCTAGGTCCCGAAAGTCGTGACAAAAGCAGCTACCCGTTGGGGGTCAAGGGAATCTGCCAATATCCTTTGGTCAGATCGATGACTGTAATAAATTTTGCAGCCGATACTTTCTCGATACGGTCGTCTATGTTGGGCAAGGGAAAATATTCGTTCCGCATGATGGAGTTGAGTCTCCTATAGTCCACACAAGGGCGAGGGTCCTTCCCAATGGCCTCTACTAAAATCATAGGCGAAGTATAGTCTGATTCCCCGATTTCGATTATTTTCAAATCCAGCATCCTCTTAATCTCCGCTTTCAGTATCCCAGTCTGTCGCGGAGAAGTCCGGTATGGTTTGGATCTAACAGGCTGATTACTAATGAGCTCCACGTCGTGCTCAATTAAATGGGTCCTTCCCGGATTATTAGAGAATAATTTCTGGTGTGTCTCCAGCAATTTTCCTAACTCGGAGATTTGCTCTGGAGTGCACCTACCCTGCAACCCGCTATCACGGACGATATCGTCGAAATCAAATATGTTCGGATTAGCAGCCAGATATGCGATCTCTAAGTCCATTCCTTGACCGTCCCGAATAGTATCCTCAGTAATCAGCAAATTTACGGTCTCTACTCGCTGGTGATAAGGTTTGAGTAGATTTACGTGATAAACTTGCGTTTTGGATCTACCGGGCATTTGGATGACGTAGTTAGTTTCCGACAACTGTCTCACTATCTCTCCTGGCCCAACCCATTGAACTGACATTTTATTCGCTTTGTACGATGCCAGAATCAAAACTAAATCGCCGGGATTAAACTTCCGCGTGACGGCTCCCCTATCGTAATAGGTTTTCCGTTTGGATTGTTGTTCCGCTTCCCTCTGAGACGCAAGCTCCTGGCATCTCTTTAGCCTATTTAGTAATCCTAGAACGTATTCCGTCACTAACTCGCCTTCGTCCGGTTTTTGTGTCCAGGCCCTGATTTACCATTAGGCCTGTGAGGCACGGGCCTAGGGCCCCCATAATTTAAAGGGCCCCAAAGTTTCAAAAGTATCTAAAAATTTTAAACAAAAATAACTTTTCACATTTTCTGGAATGTTTTTTCAACAATTTTTGAAACGGTCAACAGTCAAATACGTAAGTACCAATTATTGTTTTAAAATTAGTTTTTGTGATGAACGGATAACATGGGGGGCCCCCTTCCTGCGTGTTGTGCCTACTATACCAAATTTTCTAAATCGGGCCCTGTTTGTGTCCAGTGCTCAAACAAGATTGTCTCGGGCACTCTCAGTTTTTTTCCATGCACCAACTCGGACGGGCTGAATCCTGTGGACTCGTGAGTCACATTCCTTAGGGCGAGAAGGGCGAACGGCAACTGTTTCTCCCAATCCTCTCCCGACTCTAAACACAGTACCTTCAGTAACCTTTTCGCGGTACGGTGCCATCTCTCTACGCTGTTAGATTGGGGGTGATACACGGAGCTGTGACATACCCTAATACCAAACCTTTCGAACAATGAGGTCGTCAAGTGGCTAGTAAAGCAGGTTCCGTTGTCACACTTTATCTCGCGTGGGAATCCCAACCTACCAAATATCCCCAACAGCGCATCCGTCACTGTTTCTGAACTGATATCTGGGACGGGTATGGCCTCCGGGTATTTCGAAGCTACGCAGATAGCCGTCACCAGATACTTATTATCGCGACTTGACACAGGGAGTGGCCCAACGGTGTCAATATTTATTTTCGAGAATATTTCTGTAATAATTGGTACAATTTTTAAAGGTGCCTTCTTTTTTTCCCGGGATTTACCAATCCTCTGACAAGGATCGCAACTTCTTACAAATTCTTCGGTGTCTATTGTGCAATTCGGCCAAAAGAAATACCTAAGAAGCTTATCCTTCGTTTTGGTCACCCCTAAGTTCGAACCGCAACCTTCATGAATGAAGCTGAAGATCCGGTTCCGCAGTTTCGCGGGAATCACCAGCTGTAGCCTCGCGTCTCCTAAATGATCGATTGACTTCCGGTAAAGCAATCCATTCTCGATACGGAACTCAGTTGGTTTTCCCGTTTCTGCTCTTTCCCAGCTAAGTTTCAATTATTCGCAGCTCTTCTGCTCGGTTTTAAATTCCTCCGCCGAAATCCCTACCAGATAGGTTTCGGCACTTTCAGTGGCCTCCGGCAGTTCAATCGGTTCATCCTCAAAAACTATTGGGCTTTGGGGTGCGACTGACAGGGGTCTATATTCTCTTCGGGCCTGACCACGCGTGACCACTTGATTCAACAGTTGCGGGTTTCGCTTTGCCTGCTCAATTAGCTCTTGGGTGGCGTTCCCTAATAAATAGTGATTCATTTTCACGGAACTTCCCACAATAGCAGCCTTGGTGACCACTCGCCCTATTGCCGCACTTTCGATTATCATTTTCGCTAAAGGTAAACATCGATAATCATTCTAAAGGGGTTGTCTGACCCATATCTTTTCTCCCGTAAAGTCTTCCGGGTTTGCTAATTTCAGAGGGGCTAAATCGATGTTGCTACCGCTGTCCCGTAGTATGGTAATTTCTACATTGTTTACGCGACCCTGGCTTAGGAACGGCCTAAATAAGGGAGCGAACTCCTCTGTGGTTAGGTTATTTACCCGTTCCTGTGGGCGATTGTTGAGGGGACAATGGGGGCGGATATGGCCCGTTTGATTGCATTCATAGCAACGTACTTCTCTTCTACACTCGAATTCCTGACTGCGGAGATCTCTCTGCGAACTTGGGGTTTCTTGCCCTGGCCTTCCCCTAGGTCTTTCGTGGCCCCCTGGCTTATTGTCAACAGGTGGTTTTCCGGTTAGTTTCATAATCGTCGAGTTTCTCGACCAATTCTGCCGGATCGATCATCTCGGCCCATAAGTCGAGGAAATGGTCTTTCATCTCGACCGGAACGCGCCTCTTAATTTGATCCGATATTATCAGATCTTTGAGTGCTTTATAATTATCTACTTTTAGGGCTCCTAACCAACCCTCCAAATAGCTCCTTAGCTCGAAGACGAGGTCTTTCCACAAGGTTCCTGGCTTCCTCTGATGTTGTTGGAATTTTACCCTGTAGGATTCGGCGCTTATTTGGAATCTCTTAAGGAGAAGTGAATTAACATACTCATAATCCCCGCTCAATTCGATAGGTTCCCTTACAATCAGTTCAGCTATGTCTACCGGAAGCAAGGGGATCAAGTAGTCAACCCATTCTGTTTCCTCTATAGCCAACTTCCGAATCTGCCTCTCAAACAAAATTAGGAACAGCGACACATCGGCCTTTTAGGTTCGAATTTTTGCATCACTGCCCCTAAATGCCTGAGGGGTCTGGTTTCTACCCTACGCGTGTGGGCGGAATTAGTTATCTCGACTGCTTGTGTTAGGCGGAGAGTTCAAATTCCCGTAACGACTCAGCCTCAGATTTTTCAATTTCTCTCTCTCGGACCAAGCTTTCGAGCATTTCCTTGGTTCCTACCTCCTCAAATTCGGGACTTTGTTGAATTTCTTTTACAAGGATCGTTATAGTTTCGTCCCCCGTTATATCTAGCCCCATTTCTTCTGCTAGCCTTTGCAAGTCAATTTTCCTATGTCTTTTTAGGAAAGCCATTTTTTTTTCTATCTCTGTGGTTCCCCACTAAATCAAAACGCGGCACATACACAACAGTTTTTAAATTTCAGCGATCCTCTAATTCCAAACATAAAATACACCAACAAAAAACAATGCACAATCACAGAAAAATCCCAATCAAACAGTTGTAAATTAAGGTACCTACTTAATTTTAGTGATAGACACAACCAGCATGCACAAAGAAACCCAGAATGTTAACTACTATTAATTTAACACTCCAGTTTTAACAATCAGTACAAGTTAACTACCAAATTCAATATTTCACACAGTACGACATTTCACATTAAATACCTAAGCCTCCAATAAAAAAAATCAGCTTACCCCGTTTGTTGACCACTTGCGATGAGGTATCCAGTTTGAAAGCACACTCGCACTACTCTAAGCGATTCACGTAATTGAAGCCCGCACAGAATTGAAGAACGGACGATTCACACGACCGCTGGCGCTGGACCACACAACGCGATGACGCACAGCTGCACGGGGTCTAACCGCGGTCCGGTGGCTGGACACTTTCACTTTCGCCTAATGGCGTTGGGGATGTTTTTGGCCGTTGGCGCTTCTACGGGGGTTCTCTGTCGAAGACTACTCTGATCGCTATCCTGCACGGATGATTCGTTCTTCTGTGGTGGGTTCTGCTGTCTTTGACGGAGGTTTTAGCTGTGGGTCTCCTAAGTGATTTCTATACTAGGAAATCGCACCGACTGCCAGCAGTTTGCCTGTAACGACTTAGACTAATACTACAGGTTGAGAAATAAGAAGTTTTATTTCTAGATTAGAATATGCTTAAATTTGTACACAGTTCTCTTGGAATCGGAGGTCTGGGAATGGTTCCCTTGGAGAATCGGTAGCAGTGACCCGAGTAATGGGGTGAGTTCCAGGCTACGGCCTTTCACGGTTATCTCGGATGAGATCAAGTCTGTCGGGATGCCGAGGCGGAGAATCGGGTCTCCTCTGGTATACGAACCAAGCAAAGGGTGAATTCCAGGCTACGGCCTTTCACGGTTATCTCGGATGAGATGATGTCTGGCGGGATGCCAAGGCGGAGAATCGGGTCTCCTCTGGTCTACGAACCAAGCAACGGGTGAATTCCAGGCTACGGCCTTTCACGGTTATCTCGGATGAGATCAAGTCTGTCGGGATGCCAAGGCGGAGAATCAGGTCTCCTCTGGTAACGGGACTCGAGCGATAGTCCTCCGGCCGGGTGGCCTCTCTGAGCGTTCTCAGGTGAGATCAGAAGGTCGCAAGCTCGTGCGACCGTGGAGCAGTTTAGCCGGCTACCTGCCGCGGCTGCTGCGTTCCTCTCAAGGATAATCTGGGGCCGGATGCCCGGGTAAGTTCAGCTCGACCGTCCTGTGGCAATTAAAATCACTCGGAGCTCTTCGAGAGTTTTAAAATATTATGGAGCACATGGCCCCGTAGGGGCCTTAATCTCCAGTATTGGTACTTAAACATGGCGTGATTGAACTTGCCTTGTTGATAACATATGAGTTAAGAGTTTTAGACCTTGGACAGTTAACAAAAGGTGCATGGAATAAAGGTTGGTCATGGTATTTAAGGTTGAATAAAGTCTACATGGATAAGTTTGGGGTTTTAATCGACAAGAATAAGGGTTTTACGTGGTCTGTTCTTATTTTGAGGAAGTGTAGGATCATATGTTTCTATTTCCTGAATTGCAGCATTGTTTATATAATTTAAATTAGTGAAAAATTTTGTTGAAAGTTTCTGTATGAATTTACTGAGCGTTGTGATGTTGAGAACTCTGAGAATATCTTCGTTGCGGTAGAACCATCTTGATCTAGTTATTTGTCGAAGGAAATGCATTTGTAATTGTTCCAGTCGTTTAATATTTATGGAGTTAGTTGCCCCCCAGATTGGGCTGGCATAAGTTATTGTTGGTCTGATGAAGTAGAGGTATATTAGCTTTTTGTTTGCAAGAGATAGGGATGAACTCCGATTTGTGAGAGGGTATAACATTGCTGAGGCTTTTCTGAATTTGTTTTGCAGATATTTAATGTGAGGTTTCCAACTGAGTTTATAGTCAAGTATAAGACCTAGATACTTAGTTTCGTTAGACCATGGTATGGGTTGTCTGTACAGTTGAAGCATTGGTAGTTTAGAGGGGTTGTTACGACAGAACATTATGGCAGCTGTCTTTTCAACATTTAGCATTATTTTCCATTTTGTAAGCCATGATTCAAGGTAGAAGATGTGAAGTTTAAGATCAGCCAGAATAATTTTGTAATTTTTGTGTTGTGACATTATGGCGGTATCATCAGCAAACATGCATATTTTAGTGTTTTCTGATTGAGGAATATCGTTCATGAAGAAATTAAAGAGAAAGGGGCCAAGCTTGGAGCCTTGAGGGACACCAGCATAGATGTTTCTTTGAGACGAGTGCGGTTTGTTAACTCTTACTACGAATTTACGGTTGGAGAGGTAAGATGTAATGAGTAGTATGATGTGGTCAGGGAATTTATGTGTGATCATTTTAAAAATGAGGCCTTGAATCCAGACTTTGTCAAAAGCCTTTGCTATGTCGAAGAAGACAGCTCCTGTGTATTTGGATGGGCGTCCAGATCGTATGTACTCTACTACTCTTAGGAGTTGGTGATTTGTGGAGAGTTGGGGGGTGAACCCGAATTGTTGGGGAATCATGATATTATTTGAGTAGGTGAATTCAGTGAGGCGTTTGAGGATTACAGCTTCAGTGATTTTACTCAGAGTAGGTAAGAGTGATATGGGTCTGTAGCTAATGGGATGTGAGGGATTTTTTTCAGGTTTCAGAATAGGTACAACACATGCTGTTTTCCATATGTTGGGGAAGTGGTTATGTTTGAAGATAGCATTGACTATTATAGTGAATAAATGAATAACATTGTGTGTGAGATTTTTGACCATCTTGTTAGTTACCCCTTCCATGCCAGGAGCTTTTTTTATTTTGATATTGTTTATATGAGATGAGATCTCAGATTGAGAAATAACTATGGAGTTTGTGTTTTTTGGAGAACTCGTGAAATGGTTTATAGTATTTGAAACAAGGGAAGTGGTCATGGGGTCATCAATATTGTTTTCAGTGAATTGTGTTTCAAGGCTGTCTGCTATGAGGTTAGCTTTGTCAAGATCTGACACAGCTGTGTTGTGAGAGGAATTAAGGGGAGGGATACATTTCCATTTTTTTGTTAAAGATTTAGTTGATTTCCAGATGGAGTTATCTTCAGTATTTAGGGATTCAAGGTGATTTTTCCAAGAGTCCTGAGAGTGTTTAGATATTTTTTTTCTTTAGAGTTTTTTGAGTTTGATTAAGGAGGGTCTTAAGGTGAGGATTTTTTGTGGATTGCCACTGTCTTTTAATTTTGTTTCTAGTTTTGATGATCAGTTTAATTTCAGAGGGAAGAAAATAATTGTTTTTGTTTGAAACAGGTTTGGAGGAGCTATTGTATGCCGTGAGAATTTGTGTTGTTAGCAGCGATACAGCATCATCAATTTGGTTGGGGGTATCAATTACGCTGTGTTGTGTTGGGTAGGTGACATTTTCTGTCAGGGATTGTTGGAATTTGGACCAGTTGGTGGTTTTTTGAGCGATTGGTATGGTGAAATTGGTAGAAAAAGCAAAGTTAATTAAGACTGGATTGTGATCAGAAGGTAGTTCAGGTAGTGAGTTAATGGAATATTTATAGTTGAATTGTTTGAGGAGTGCAAAATCAATGGTGCTTTTAGAATGAAAATCATATCTGGTTGGGGTAGTAGGGGCTGCAATGGAGACTCCCATTTGGGTGACTAGATTGAATATCTTGTTTCCAGCTGTGTTGTTTGAATTGCAGTTCCAGAACTGATGGTGGGCGTTGAAATCGCCACACAATATAATTTTGTCATGGGATTTCAGAAGTAGTTCAATATCATCAATGAATGTGGAACTTTGGCTTGGAGAGTTGTAGATGGATGTTATAGCAAAAGGTTTGATTTTTGGTACTGTAATAGAAATAGTTGTTGCTTGGACGTGAGAAAGCGTTGGGGTGATTTCTTCGTTATGGGGGATGGAATTTTTAATAAAAATTGCTGTTCCTCCCCTGGCTCTGGTGTTAGAAGGTGAATGTAGATCATTTCTATAGATACTGTAATTTGGGATGTTAACTTTAGAGTTTGGTCTAAGATGAGTCTCTTGAAGGCATATAATGTCAGGTTTGTATTGGTTGGTGAATTCGCGAAGTTCTATTATTTTGTTTAAAATGCCATTTGCATTCCAGAAACAAATGCTAAGTCCTAGGTTTGTGCGACCCATTATTTAGTAGTGGAGAGGCATTGTGTTAATATGATGTTTTTGATGGGGAGTCTGAGCTGCACGAAGATTGCTAGCTACGATGCTTGGGTCACCGAATAGTTTGAATATTTCGGCTAGCTCGTTTATAATGAAAATCATGTCATGTACTTTTTCCATTGGGAGTGTAGCATTGAGAATATTGGATGGAATTTCTGCTGATGCGACGTTTACTTGACGTGTGCTGATCTGGGCAGGTTGAGATTTCGGATTATATTGGGAATTTGAGATAGTATCTTGGTTTTTTGTGGCATTTGCATAAGACATGTTATGTAGTACAGGTCTGGGTATGAATAATTGTGGAGGAGATTTAGAAGGGTTAAATGAGGGAGGACCGGATTTTTTTGGGAATTTTGTGCATCCTTTCCAGGAAGCTACATGGCCATACTCTAAGCAGTTGATACATTGCGGGTTTTCGGATTTAGGAATAGTACACTCCTTGAGTCGGTGACCTTCGCCGCATCTGAGGCACCTGGTCTTCATCAGGCAATTAGCAGAGCTGTGACCAAAGCCATTACATTTAAAACATTGGGAGGGCCCGCCGTTGTTGCGGTAGCTTTCTATGGTAATAGACATATACAGGATTTCGTTTATTTTGAATATTCCTTCACCCTCATGATTTTTTGCAGTTTCAATGAGGAATATCGGTAAAGGAGCTTTGGTTCCTGAACGTTTGAGTTGTGCAATTTTGTAAGTTGGAATGCCTTTTTCAAGGAGGTCAGTTTTAATGTCTTGAATGTTAGTGTTAACTGGGAGTCCTTTTGCAACAACTCTGATAGGTCTATCGAATGAGGGGGGGGGGGATGATGTATCCTTCAATTCCTTCATCCTTGATGTGTTGAGTAAGACTTCGGTGTTGGGCTGGAGTGTTACAATATATTTTCATGTATTCTCCGGATAGTTTACATGTGATATCACCAAATTTTTCTTTTAATTTTTTAAGCATGGTAGTAAAATCAGTAACAAGTTTAACCATGATTTGTAATCTATTTTCTGTGGGGTGTCATTCAAATCAACAGGAGCATTGACAATTGGGTCAAATCTATTTACCGTTGGTATCTCGGCGATAGGCTGCAGATTAACTGGTTTAGCAGTTTGTCCCTTTCTGGGGAATTTAAACTCCTGTTCGTTAGCTTTTTTAATTGCTTGAGGTAAGGGGGAAAATCAATGGCAGAACTGGGTCTTTTACGCGACACATTGTGTAATGAACAGTTTTCGACAAGGCAAGAACCAAAAAGAACAAGCCTATCTCGGGCTCCATGAATGATATCTTCTGCTTCATTAATGGTGCCGTTAGCGAAGTCCAGCAGGATTTGTTTATTGGCATTTTTGGAGGATTGAACTAGGCTTAGAGTAGTATGTCCTTCTGCCGACATTTTCTCGCCCGTTTCTTGATCCAGTTTGGCTTTCTGGATGAGTTCGCAACGCTCTTGAGGTGGGCAGTTTATTAAGGAATCGATAATATCCCTCGTGGGTTGAGAGCATGGGACTCCTTCATCGTCAGAGTCGGGTAGATTTGTATCCATTGCGGTAGCCATACCGCAGGGGATGAAAAAAGTTCAGGGAGCTGGCACTGTTTTTCAAGAGTCAATAGTTGAATTCACAAAGTTCGAAGCACAACATTTAGTCCGATGCACAATACTGATTCCGAAGCTCAAAGAGCTGGCACTGTTTATCAAAAGTCACGAGTTCGTAATCACTATGTCCGAGTAACAACAATTGTTCATATGCACAACACTTTGTCCACATTCCAAAAGCACAACGCAGATAAAAGTTCTTGGTAAATCCACGGGAAAAGAGATGATAAACAAATTTCACACAGGTAGTCCGATGGTTTGAAAGCACTGAGATAATGTCACGATTCACGGGTGCGAAAAGAGTCACAAAGCTCTGAAAATCCGAATAAGTCAGGAGCAGAAAAAAAACACGTCCGTACACTTAAGAAGAAAATCCAGGTATGTGGCGCTGACGGAGCTCGACGGAGCTCTTCGAAAAAACCGTGCGCGCCCTTTTATACCTGTTTTGGAGGGGGTGGGCTTCTGGCGCTGTCGTCGCTCTTGACGTAATTCACGTCCTGCAATTGGTCTAGTGCAAGGGGGGTCACAGGTGCCCGCTGACCTTATTGGCCTTTGAACCCCGACGGAAAGTCTCGGTTCGGCCTCTCGCTGTCTAGGATCTTGCGTCCAGCTCGTACATCAACCTGGGAACCAAAAGTCTGCCCATTGTCTCTAACTGTCAAGTAGAGCGACTGGCTGTCGCCGCCATTTCCGTTGGACTTAGACGTGGGAGAGAGAGAATATATGGATACTCCACATGATCTTTTCTCCCTTTCGTTGTTCTCCTCCCCTACCCTTTGCTTTTTGCTTTTTCTTCCTCCCTCATTGTGGTTGCCTCTTCGGAGGTGAGGGCTCCCCTTGAGAAGCTTTTCGCCAGTCTGCATTTAGCTCCTCTTGGGGATTATATCACCCACGTGTTTGCCGTGCGTGGAGACCTGTGTCTTCGGAAAAGGTGATCCTTGTGATTGAGGGACAACATAACGCCCCAATACATTGCTTCGGCTCCTGCTTAGAATAAACAGGAGGTGTACTTTGGTCCCAGTACATTGATCGGCTGGTGGGTATATCCTGCTAGGACTAAGGACCTGCTCACCAACTAGCTCCTTAGGGCAGTCATAGAGGTGAGTTGGGTTCGTATAATCCCTGGCTAGCACCGGTACAGGAACCTGTATCCCCTCGTTGGACTCCATGGTGGGTGGTGCCGCCGGGGACTGAATATTTAATTTTCAATCATGGAAAACCAAAAATCAACTTCTCCTTCAGTGGAGAAAATATGTAATAATAATAATAATGAAAAAAATATAACAGAACAAAAAATTTTTACAATAAAAAGTAACGAGGGAAATCTTAAAAATATATCTGCGATTTTACTTCATAAAACAATATTAGGTATGATTGGAGAGACTAAAAACATAAAAAAAAAAACTAGCAGGAGATGTACTCGTTGAAGTTTTAAATAGAACACAAGCTTTAAATATAATTAAAATAAAATCCGTTGGTCCAATAGGAGTAACTGTCACACCCCACAGAACTTTAAATTCATCCAGAGGTGTTATATCTGAATCAGATTTAGTTCATGATACAGAACAAGACATCTTGGAATCCCTATCTGAACAATATGTAATTAACGTCAAAAGAATCACAATTTCAAGAAATAATCAGAAAATACCCACTAAATACTTAATATTAACTTTCAATACACCAACCATACCAAAACACGTTAAAATAGCTTACATTAATTGCCCAGTGAGACCTTTCATTCTAAATCCTGTCCGTTGTTTCAAATGTCAAAAATTCGGCCACTCTTTTCTTGCTTTCCGCGGCAAAGAGACCTGTGCGAAATGTTCTAGTACAGAACATAAGACAGATATATGTACATCATCATCTCTTTGCTGTGTAAACTGTAAAGGTGAACATACAGCTTTTGCCAAGTCTTGCCCTAAATTCCATACAGAAAAAGAAATTCAGACCATTAAAGTTCAACAAAACATTTCATTTCCGGAGGCCCGGAAAATTGTAAATGATCGCACCCCAAAACCTGGAATATCTTACTCATCTCAATAGTAAAAAAAAACTTTCAAAACCAACGGAACTCAAACCGATGCAACTATGTTTAAGCCATCTAACCAACATAAAACTTCAACGAACCAACCTAAAACGACTTCTTTCTCTAAAGCATCAGCTACAACCTCATCGAATACAAAAATCATAAACCAACCAAATCAATCTAAAAATACTTCTTTAAAAAGAACAAAATATCATCTGAACAAAATAACATTAAAATTCAAAAAAGTTCTTCTCAAATCTCTCTTCACCCTGACGTTTCATCCAGAAACTTGATAACTAATCCTTCAACCAGTGATCTCATTAATCTTTATAACACTGAAAGCGATATTTCATCTGTAGAATATGAGGACTTGGAGACTTCGCCACTGAAGCCCAAGAAAGATCCTCGGCAAGACAAACATCGTCCTAGGACGAGAAATCACAAATAGTTTTTCCTTCTCTATTATTCTTTATTTTTATAGCTTCCTTTCTTTCCTGGAACTGCCGGGGTTTTCGTCCAAAAATTGCTGACCTTAAAGACATCATAAACAACCACAAGCCAGCTGCAATCGCCCTCCAGGAGACCTATTTAAGAAAGAATGATACCACCAATATTCGTCATTTCACTATATTTCGAAAAGATTACGATGATGGCCAAAGAGCATGTGGAGGTGTTGCTTTGCTTGCCTCCCATGACTTTCCAGTCACTCAAATTAACCTTAAAACAAATCTACAAGCTGTTGCTGTAAGACTTCATGTCAATATCTTAATTACAATATGCAATTTATACTTACCTCCTAACACCCATGTCGCCACTTCTGAATTAAATAATTTAATAGATCAACTTCCTCAACCATTCATTATACTTGGTGACCTAAATGGTCATCATATTCTCTGGGGCAATTCAGACATTAATCGTAGAGGCAAACAAATTGAGAAACTAATAACGGACAATGATTTATGTATAATGAATAACGGCCAACCTACTTACTTTCATTCACCTTCACTTACTTACCATTCAATAGATCTGACAATTTGCACTCCTTCAATTTTACCATTTTGGTTCTTTTCTGTCGATCCTTACCTCTACAATAGTGACCATTATCCTATTAAACTAAAATATGAAGGCCAATACCAACCTCACTCTGTCAGCCAAACTAACTACATCTTTGAAACTGCCAACTGGCCACTTTTTACTAGCCTTGCAGATATTTCTAACACGGTAGAAATTGGTGACATCGATGAAGTCACCTCAAAAATAACAAACATAATTATAGCAAGTGCTGACGCTTGCATTAAAACAGTCAGTACTATATCTAAAAAACAAAAGAAACCTTGGTGGAATGAGGATTGTAGCGATGCATACCTGAAACAGAGAAAAGCCTGGAATATCTTTAATAGATATCCAACAAGTGAAAACTTTATAATTTATAAAAAAGCAAAAGCAGCATTTCGAAAAGTAGCTGCGAGTATTCGTTTTAACCTATCGCCTTATAAGTATAAACTTAGTGTCAAAGATCGTAAAACTGTGCGATATGTTGAAAATTACGTGTGTGGACTTCCTTTCTGTCCCATAGCATGGGAAAACGTGTATCCCTTAGAAAGTCTAGACTCTAAACTTTTGGAATTGTACAAGCAGACAAAGAGTGTCTCTCAGTACCTAGTTGCTTGCAAAGGTGGTTGTGTTGAGAAACAACGCTTAGATGCCTTGAATATTCCAAACATCGACTTGGAACACTTTGGGTGTCCAAAATTCGATGCACTATGTGCTCTAAGCACCAACAAAGAGATCGAAAAACTATCATGTGGTCATCACAAAAATCATTTGCATTGCCCAAAAGCTGAGGTGACGGCTTTTAATAACTGGCTCATAGGAAATATTTGTCTCTTAAAAAATGCAGGCATGTAAAAAATACGTTCTTTTGTTTTTACTATAGTGCATTACTTTGTGTAAAATATATGAATCCTGTGTTTTTTTTCAATTAAAAAGTGTTAGATAGTTTACTTTGTTTCAGTATGACTTCTTTCAAAATGTTTTAGAATTATTTTTCAATATGTTTTTGAATTATTTTTCAATATGTTTTAGAACAATTTGTTTTTTGCAGAGATTGTTTGAAGAATACATAAAATTCATACTTAAACATCATTTCAATGATATTTGTTCATTTAAAAATTAATTAGTATTTAAAATTTTCCGTTGTTTTTTAAATTTTACTCATGTGTAAAACTATCAGTGGTGTGAGTAAATCTTTAGATTATGCATTAACTATCAAGAAAGGGCAATAATTTATTTTGTTTAGCAGCCTTAAAATGTACACATTATTTTCAAAAATCACAAAAAACCCACTTACTATCCATTTAACGTAGCAATGTAGTACATCTAAAATTATAAAAGACCTATACAAAGTATCTTGTAAAATATTTGTACAAAATTGGCATTTGACTCTGCAATTTAAACTGCATAATATACACAAGGTTTTCAAGTAAATAAAAAGAAGTTCATGTGTTTAGTAAAATGTATGGTTTGCAAGAGCATTAGAATAAAGACATTTAATTTAGAATTTCAAGGACTAAAAGTTTATTAGTATTCATTTTCACTACTTCAAATGTACAATTAAACATCTTCATAGTATGGGTCTTGCAATGTTTCAACTAAAGGTAAAAAATATTTTACTTTTACAGGTTTCTTCTTAATTTTTTTCTTACATAAAAACATGCTTTAAGAAATCAAAATGCTAAATGTCTTAATTGTAAATTGAAAATAATTATTTTTTGTAATCTGCATTTAAAGTTTTTTAATAATACCGAATTTATATGTTTCAATCGTATGTTTTTAAAATCATTATTAAAATATGCGTAATAGTATCTAATTTTTGTGTATAAAAGCATCTTAATATTTTACAATAAATCAAAGAAAATTTCATTTAAAAAAGTTTGTAAATCTAAAAAATTGAATCATTAAATTTTAGCCAGATTAATTTTAAAAAAAATTATATGACTAGGAAATAATAATTAAAAAATAACATATGGTTTAGATTTCAATACGATTATAACTTCTTCAAATGTACAAGGAGTCATCTGCGTTTCTACTCATTTGTTAAGGTCATCAAATCTTGTAAGTTTAATTAACTTTGTTCTACTGTTTCTTTGTTTTATCAACTTACTTCTGTAAGTACCATGTTGTACTTCTGTGGTATATGGGTGAGTTTTCTTTAGTTCAATTTTAAAAAAAAATTTACAAGGAAACATATGCATAGTATGGTTTTGCAAAGTTTTCAAATAAAATAAAAAAGATTTTTTATTTTTACTTAAGTGTACAGTATTTAAAAATAAATTCTGCAATAAAATATGTGCTGTAGAATCTAATGTATAATTAGTGTTTAAGTGAAAGCATCTAAATTTAAAAAAACACATAAATATTTATAGCAAATAAAATTTTATTTCAGATCTTGCATTAAAAAAGACACAATTTATAAAATTAGTATTTAATTTTTTTTTAATCCAGAATACTGTGTATGTCGTAAGACACGCATAAAAGTTTCTTTAAAATAACAATAAGATGTAAGTATAAAAATAATATTCACAAAGGCATAAATATTAATTGTAACGTTTTCCAAATATCGTTTAGTGTACATTCCTATTTACACTGTGTTCCAGTTCAGGGGCTCATATGGGTATTATCACTAATTTATACAATAATTTTTTCGAAACGTTAAGTTGATTCTAGGGCATAATGCATTTCCACGGGGTAAGCTGTGTAACCAAAATTTGTTGGTTGGATAAATCATTAAAAGTAAACTTCCATTTTCCAGAACAATTTTTAAAGAGTTGTAGTTCTTTCTAGAAAACACAAACTGTCTTTTTTGTCCAAATGAAACAGACGCTATGGGTGCATTATGATCCAAGTCCTTTTCGTTGTCTTTATGTGCACCTATACAGTCCTTACCATCTTTATAACGGTTCACCAACACAAAATTAAATCTTGCATCAATTATTCGTTCCACTTCACCCTTTATTTCCAACAGTAAAGGAGACCAGGGCTTGGCTGCAATACAAGATCCACTAAAGGTATAGCTTATACCTTCGTCTCCATATGCTACAAGTTGTCGAGGCACAGTATGTTTCTTACCGTAAATTTCTATAGTAGTTTCCTCTTTCTTTAAATACGTTAATTCGTTTTCCAATCGACGGAAATATGACCAACCATCACAATCTGTAAACAATTTACCATATTCATAGCATAAAGAATCTTTACAGTATTTCTGAAAACACTGTTCTTTGTCTGTACGCATTTTCTTTGCAGGTCTAATATCACTAGAATCCATGATGTATCTAAAAACAATAGAAGGGCAAAAATCCAGAGAAGCAAAATTATTCAAAGACCCTAGAAACAAATTCAACTATGCTTTTAAAAGCCTCTTAGTTATCAAACAGCATAATCATTTTCTTTTGTTTGGTCCCTAACATTTTCAGATACCACAACACGTGTACTTCAGTAGTTTAAGCTAATCTTTAATTTTCTTTTGAGTCACTTTTATCGATGACTCCTTGTATAAGTCCGATCCTTCTCTTTAACCTACACGTGCAAAAACATTATCCTTAGTCATGTGTAATTCTCACACGTTCCAGAGGCTTCTAGACTTTTCAATATTTGGTAGTATGTACTATACGCATTAACAGAATGATAGACTATTTTAAATATAACACGATCATTTATGTAGTCGTAATCAAACGGATAAAGTGCTTGTGTAAAATCTGTTGACCGCGAGCACCTTTTGCTGGGTTCAAATTCACATATTATTATTCACACAGGATATTATTATATCTATACTATAGATGATTCATGTAAAACACACATATTGCAAAAGTCACTTTGGCCACAGTTGTTTAATTAATATTGTATCCTATCAGTGTCTTCGGGTATAACTCCGGTTCTTCTGTTATCTTAATTAACCTTATACAGGCTAAACAAAACTGAGTCACCCTTTCCAGAAGCTTCTAGAATTTTCAATCTTTGGTACTGTACGCATTCACAAAATGAAAGTCTATTTTAAATACAACACTATCATATATAGGTTATCATGGTCGAACGCATAAAGTGCTTGTGTAAAATCGGTTGGCCGTGATTACCTTTTGCTGGGTTCGAATCCACGTATTATTATTTTTCTTTCAAATAATTCTCCATTTAATTCTAAAATATAGTTGGGAAATAAATCCTTTTAATACTATGTGTTACTTTCTCCACCCCTAGATGGCGGTACCTGTCATTTTCACACCATTAGAAATTATATACGAAAATATCAAATCTTATATTTAATTAGTTACTTGAAAAATCCCTAGATGGCGCTACCAGTCGTTTCCCAACTCAATTCATTAGAAGATTAATTATTCAAAATTAAAACCCCACCACTCCCAATATTTTCACAAGTCCCAAACTGAGAGAAAAAGCAAACGCTACATTTAAACACCCTTTCCTCACAAGTGCTCGATAGCTCAACGGATAGCATGTCTGCTTTCGGAACCCATGGTCCCCGGTTCGAATCCGAGAAAATCCTTTTTAAATTCATATAATACGGTTACTCATCCCACCACCAGGTGGCGCTACCAGTCCTTCATCACCATGGAAACTCACCATCAACAACATGACGTCATCTCGTCCACCGAAAAATGAAAACAAAACGTCAAGTTCTTATCAGTAACCACCTCAAATCCTTATCTCCCCCCAACAACGAATCCTTATCTCCCCCCAACAACGTTATCTGATTCCTCCTCCTAAATGTAAACAAACGGCGGCCATCTTGAAAAAGACGGTAAAGGGACCCACATACTACTTATTACGCCTACTCATTTAGACAAAGGACATTATATTTCAAAAATGCAGCAGGATTTGAAAGTCGCATATGAACAGGCTTACACATCATTAGAGAGAAATCGCATCCAACAAAACAACAGGCAGCATGCCAGGGCTAAACTGAGAATTCTGAATGCTGGTGATACTGTTTATTTGAGGTCGAAAGATGTGTTTAAACCTAAATACACAGGGCCTTATTGCATTATTTCAAAACACAATAATGTGAACTTTAGAATTAGACTCTTGGACGATGAATCTGCCCCTGTTTTTAAGGTGCATATAGATCGCTTACGTCTAGCGCCCGCAAGAAAGACTATATTGATTGACAATTGTGATGAAAATCTTCGGGTGTCTACTCCTCGTTATCAATTGCGTAATCGTATCATCAATTAATATTGTGTTTTCTTCGTTGATGTTATAATGAACTCATGGACGCTATAATGATATGTGGAACATTTGTGAACATTGACACTCTTACGAAGAAAAATATCTGTGATACTTTATTACTTAAAAATGATATTGAATGTAAATTACTATATAAACTGCTAAAATTCAAATAACGTTCTTCCAAGTATTTAGATGTCATCTGCTCTATTAGGATTTATCGTTTTGTGCTTATCATTCTCTCTTCACTTCTAGCGATAATCCTTTATCATGCTTTGAGCTCCGCCAAACTGGAGCAGCATTAGCCATCTTTGGGGTAATTCTGCTGGCAGAAATTACTCATTCGCGAACATAGATGGGTGATGACGACTCTTGTCCAAATTATGTGTTATCATGTGTCGTGAACGTTGAGTATTATATATCTAATAACTGTAATTTAGTCATGTTATAATGTCCTACTTTTCTTTTTTTTTCATTTTGTATAATCCTCCACATGGGGTGCTTTATTTTTGTTATTTTTGTGTACGATAAAGTTGTTATAGAGTTGAAGCCGATAAAGAGAGAAAGTTGGACCCAGACAACCCGATATCAATTGATATTAGAATTTATTCATCGTGACAGGGTATTTAAACGTTCTCTACTCACGCCTAAGAGGTGGTTAAACTTATAAATACAAGTTGCTGCTATATTACATGTGTTGGATTGTACAGTTTTGTTTTTGTTGTTGTAATGTTTGTGCTGGTTTGTAAACTATATTGGTGAAATATGGGCACATGACTTTGGACTCATTGAATTCCTGCGGCTCATCCAGAATGCATGTCATCATTATTATTTGTCTGATTATATTTTCATTTCATTATCAGTGCTACCATTGTTACCATGCTGTAAGGAAAAAGTTCACTGGCCACTACTGAGAGTTCAGGGAAATGCCTCGATATCAGTTTTTGAGCATTCCTCGGAGAGATAATATATTGTTCTCCGAATTTTAGAGTTTTTTTCTCTATTGATGGGGTATATTTTATGCGATATGACAATCACATCAGATATTGTTTTGCCCTAAAAGCGGGGAAACACAACCTACAAGCTATTTGTGTCAATGTACATTCCCCTAACAAATCCCTGAACTTGAGGAGACCCCCTCGATTCCGAGAAAATGGAACGTGTGCGCTTTCACCCTTCACGCAATGAGGTTGATATTTGAAATGGCGCAATGACTCGGCCAATGGAATATTGAGGGAAGGTCAGAAGGGGAGAACGACAGGAAACGAAAACGCTAAAAAAAAGAGACGGAGCATCTTTCGGTTATGGCCAACCATTTTTCCAGAAATATGGTAACTATTGTAAAAAGAATGTACCATCGACGAATTGAAAGACTAAATTAATAAACGAAGTTACCACACAGAAAACGGCTGACTTTACTTTTTCATCACCAATATTAGAAATCTCTAGATATTAGATGGAAAGAACCACCTGACTCCAAAAGAAGGAACCTGTATACCCCATGCTTCACTTCAAACCTGATGGTCACCATATATAAAGGTATGTTCATATTTTTATCCAATACCGATTGAGAACTCCATTTATTTCCGATCGAATCTGAGGTCAAAACTGGATATTGGTATCCAGAACAAAATTGGGTACAATAACCAGTACACATGCATTGACCCAAGAGTTAGATTTGTTACCCTTGTATTTCTCTGTATTAACAGTGGATTCTTCATTGCTACTAAAAACTAACTTTGCATTGTAGTCTATCTTTCCATGAGACGTTGTCCAAGAGTCTTGAGTATCATTTTGAAGAATTTCATCCAATCCCTTGAGGGCTTTTTCCGTAAGAGTTTTGGTGTCTGGTGGTGCCTGTGGACCGTTCACGCCCATGCCACTGTTTTGTAATTCGCCACCTGCCGACCCAGCGAGTGGTCTCTGCTGTAGCGTTTCTCTTCTCCAGCTCCCTTGTTACCTATTTACACCATTATGGTGTTCCGAACCAGTTCGAGACGCGGCTTTTACTTTGATTTTCTCAAGTTCGAATTCCTTATCAGTAGGGCAACTTCTTGTTGCAGTAAAAATGGACATTTATCATTCCCTAAATTTGCATTTATGGAAATAAAGTTGCATTTATTTTTGATACACAAAATTCTAAAATAAATTATTCGTAAACAATGAAAAAAATTCAAAATATATTGACAATTTTAGTCGTGTACAACAGTATTATAATACATACTGAAATACAGAAGAACGTTGAATGGCCGATCCTTGGCCAGCAATTTCTTTAACATTGAAAACCTGCGCCAGCCGCAGTCATATAATGCGCTGTATCGGATAGTAGAAGCGCAAAAAATCCTTTCGCTCAACATTCAGAGATTTTAAAACGTCATCTACAAGGTGAACAACATATTGATGATCGACACTCACCTCGCAAACTCTGCAGTCGATTACGCAAGTTTCCTCTGGATTATCAAGAGTGCCAACCAATGCGTTAAAGTACTTCTTGCCATTTATTTCACTTTCGTCTTAGGACGAACACCTTCTTACCATGAACTTGTTTGATCCGCAATACTTCGGCGTTCGCAAGATCAGACACACGTGATCGAAGGGTTGATTCAGAGAGCAAAAAATGAAATAGTAATTTGATATGAATTTATTTTAAGCTATATTTTAAAAAGTTGCAATTGGTTGCATTTATGCAAAAAGATTGCATTTATATTGAGGTTATAACTCACTTACTATACACCCCGTGTAGGAGGAATTTTGGTTTTATTACTTTACATGCAGCGTAGAATGCGTGAAGAAAAGTTGCATTTGTTGCAAAAAGTTGCCTTACTTATCAGTTCTATCCTTCCTATCGGCTATAATTATGTTTAAACGTTCTCGCACGAATATTTCCTCATACGCCCGACAATTAAGGATGGAATTTCTTTAATCGATAATGGAATGCTCGGTTAACACAGTAACTCCTAATTCTTCTGCTAAGAGAGTTAAATCAACTTTTACCTTTTTTGATAAAAAAGACATAGGGATTTATATAATTCTCGAAACTCAGAAAGACAAAATCAAAAATGTTTATATATGTACCCTAGGGTTTGAATTGCCCCAATCCACTCAGTGGAAATTTGAATAACAATGATTTTCCACTTCTATTAAGCTTAGTAACATGAATTCTACAGTACCCTCTTTACATAAGTTGGGAAAAAAAAAGACGCTGTTATTAAAATGTATGAAAATTTGGGAAAAAAAACTATGCAATAGCAATACATTCACGAATAGTACTTAATTATCAGTTCAAATTCATGCACAGTTCTCTTGTAAAACTTGTAATAAAATAATATCAGATCAAATTTACAACACCAGTATAAAAAATTTTAGAATGTCATAAACAATCAGCAATTAAATTTCTCTCATATAAGTATGAACACTTAAAATAATTGTAAAATAATACTTATCCGATCACAATCACTATACTGTAGACAATTTCAAAATATACCTCTAATAAAAATGGGTATAAATTCCTTATATTTCAATTTCACATCAAGAAAAACAATCTACGACTAAACATGACAACACTTCTAATTTGTATTAGAAAAAGATTATCTCAAATTGTGTGTGTGTGTGCATTTAAACATACTTTAAAATCAACTTTTAAAATATCAACCATCAGCATCAGTACTTAAATTTCATTTCATAACGATCTACCATAAGAATGAATAATTTCTCATATATACTCAGTCTACTTGAAAACAAACCAGTAATGATCCAAGCCCTTGTATACCCTTTTCCCTAAAATTTCCACAGTACTGGTGTACATTCAATTATTTATTGCACTGGCACGCATGTTATTCAACAAAAAAAAAAACCTGCTCTGATGAGCTCGTCAAATGAACTGTTGTACTTTTTATTTCGTAAATATCAGCAGTGATGTGCTTTCAAAAATATTACCAGGGGAGTTGCACTTAACATAAAAAAAAAGAGGTCTCATCTTGCGTCCTTGTCCGGCCGGCTGCGCGAAGGAGTCGAATTCTCCTTCCGGCAGTGGATGAGCACGCCTCGGCCATTTAGTAGTATTTTGAAGTAATCCTTGAATATAAGCTCAATTTTTTAAAACAGGAATGGACCAATTAAGTTAAAATTAAGGTTTATTTACATGTTGGTTAAAAATTTACAGAAAAGTTTCAAGATAACTGGATAATTTAAACTTAAATTATTAGTTTACAGAAGAACTATTGTGTCCAAGCAAAACGCCTACGCAAGGCCTCCCCTATTCTGTCAAACCCCGCCTCCTCTTTTTACAAAACACCCAGTTGGTTCTTCACCACACCTCTCCAAGGGGTCGTACACAAGTTGCTAGCTGTCAATGTTATAAAGGTGCTTGGGACCGGACTGTACAAACGAGTATTAAAGATATAAAATGTGTTCCCAGACACATTTCTGCTGATAGGCTATAGCATTTAAAACTTAATTACCTTCATCCTCGAATGAATTTACTTGTTTTCTGTGACATTTAATTACATGGTTGTTTGTTTTATTTAGGTAGAATTACTGAATGCTGAAAAAATTAGATTCAAGCTTCAAGACGAGCTATTTTTTGCGAAGATCTCATTTCTACAAGGAATAAATTAATTCTTTTACTGCATACTAAAAAGTATTTCATGCCTTTAGAGAAACAGTATTTCAAATGATTGTGTATTTATTATAATTTTATTGGGTTTAGTGATAATAGCTTGATATATATAAATATATAATCTCGTCTTTTTTGAATTGCTGAATCAGAGTATTTTTTTGACAGGATACCACTTAAATGCTGTGGAAATTAGATTCTGAAACCCAAATCAAAAAATGTAATCTAGATTTATTGGAATTTAATTATTGTTTTCCTTAGAATAGCAACAGTATAAAGAGATCACAGATTCAAAATTTATTTTTTCCGAGGAACGATTTCAACGAACAAAACAAATAAACATTTTTAACCTTGGAAAGAAAAGATTTAGATTTGAAGACTTAGAATATTGAACTCGAACGTTTCTTATTTAGACAGTTTGCTATATAACTGATATGTTCTTCTGGTAGAAACCCAGTCGGGTTGAGCCTTTTTGTAAATAAAGTGATAGGTTTTATTTTTAGGAGATCGATCCACACTTGCAACCACTTCAACTAGTCAAAATCTTGAGAAGTTCCTCGTCGATTCGGCTGCTACTTCGCATTACTGTAACCAAAAGGACTGGTTTTATAACTTCAAGCTGACCAATCCTGAGTCTACTCTCGTTGGAGACCAAGATGTACAACAAAAGTCCTTGGAGTAGGAGATATCGACTTTGTAGTAAAAGACATTTCAGGTAATGTAAAAATTACACTGAAGAATGTATTATATACTCCTGATATGCGTAGAAACTTAATAGGTGGTGTTAGTATTTGGTTCGTTTGATGAACTGGCATCTTGTGAAGAAAAAACTAAGCTTTGAAAATCAGACGTTTATTCTTGACTAATGAAAATTAAACTAATGTATACAGAAGACTAAAGGATTAACATAGCCTGAGCAGGGGACCACACATCCACCCTACACCAGACACAACAGGAAGACTCCCCTTTCCCGCGCATTTTTACCCACCCCGCACTGTAGCCTTTCGGTTGCAGTTACGGGCGGTGGATTCACATTCGGTTGCAGTTAGGGGTGGTGATCTCACAGGTGGTTCGAATATAGATATTGCAGGTATGAAAGTTATTTGGGGTGACAATAAGATGGTTGTATATACTAAAAATGATAATTATTTCTTTACTGTATCTTTAATTGATAAATTGTATAAAGAAAGTGGATATCCTAAAATATATAAGGAATATGTTAATGCATCTTTAAATATTAGTACTGTGCACCGGAGATTTGGTCGCGTTAATGTTGCCCTGATAGAGCATATGAGTAGAAACAATTTCATAAAAGGAATTGAAAATTTATGTTCTTAAACTAAGGACAAAAATTGTGATGATTCCAGAATTGCTAAATCCACTAGAGTGTATTTAAAACAACTTACACAAACTTTTACTTAGTACAAACGACTTACTACTAATATCCTACAAATAGTTTATATGGATTTGTGGGTCCTTCTCCAGGAAATTCTTTGGGTGGGGGAAAGTATTTTTTAAGTTGACTTTTCGCGTAAAGTTGAGGCTTACGTAATCAAAAGTAAAACTGAAGTGTTTGGCTATCTTAAAACGTATTTGGCTAAAGTAGAAAGGGAAACAAGTTGAAGTGTGTGAGGACTGATAATGCTCTCGACTTCATGCACAAAGAGTTTGAGAAATTCCTTGGTGAATTAGGAATTAAATATGAGTGTACATCTACGTACACAAGTGAATAAAATGAGGTCGCTGAAAACTTTAATAGGACCGCTATGCAGTGGATTTTAAGGTATCTGAACACGTTGAAAACGTCATTTTTGACTAAAAAGTCCAAAAGAAGTTTTTGATATAATTTGATAGAGCATTTATTTGACTTTCCAAAATATATTTTATTTTGTCTCTACGTTAATTAGTTGCAGAGTTATTAAGATTTTAATTAAGGCGGGAAAACCGGAAGTAAGCATGAAAAACACCGGAAATGGCTTTTAAAAGGCTCAAAACTTGACAAATTAAATTTTAAAACTTACTTTTTTTTGCAACTGTAATTTTAGAAAGGTTTTCCAAATGTTTAAATGATTTCACTTTTGGAAATAGTGTGAACATGTTTGAAGAGAAGTGAAGAACAAAATTGTTTACACAAACAGTAAAAGCTAGAAAAGGCAAACGATACATTTCAAACTAAAAATTAGAATTATATTAGTAATATTACTTTATTTATATTCTGGTTATTGAATATTTATTGGTGAATTTGTAATTATGGGCAATGGAAGAAATAGAAATGTTTCTCGTAAGCGAAAATTCAAAGGAAATAGATTCAATAAAGTGTCCAAGGACAATGATGTGTATGTAGAAACAGCTGCTCCAACTGCTAATGAATCGAAACTTCAGAGTGATTCGGCATCAACAGATGTTCCAGAAAGTGATGATTTCAACATTATTTTTAATTTCGAATTACTAAGAAGTATTATTTCTTCTCTGTGCTGTCCTGTCTGCTTCACAAGTGGTGTAACTCTCATGCAAGATTCTCTTTTTGGATTGGCTTCAAATATGACGTTGAAATGCCAAAACTGTGACTATATAAATGCTTTTTGCTCTACAGAAAAGGTAAACAAAATGCATAGCATTAATGTTGCACTTGTTTTTGGCCTCAGACTTCTTGGGAAAGGACATTCTGCAGCAAGAAAACTGTGTCCGGCTCTTAACCTGAACACTCTATCCAAAACAGCATACAAAGCCATTGAAAGAAAACTCAATTGTGCTGCTGAAGATATTGCACGCAAAACGATGGATGAGGCTGCCCTCGAAATTAGAAAGGCAAAGGAAGTCGAGGAAATTGTTCAGTGTGGTGTCTCCGTCGATGGAACGTGGCAACGAAGGGGACATTCATCTCTAAATGGATGCGTTACCGCTATTTCAGTTACTAACGGAAAAGTTCTTGATATTGAGGTGATGTCAAAGATGTGCAGATTTTGCAGAACCAATAGAAAGGAAACCCGTCACATCTGAACCAACATGCTGGGTCGTCTGGTGCCATGGAACCAATTGGCATCTACAGAATTTTCGAGCGATCCTCTCACATAAGGAAACTGCAATACACAGATTTTTATGGTGATGGGGACTCGAAAGGATATAATGCTGTGAAAGATGTTTACGGTGAGTGCAGTGTCACAAAATACGAGTGTATAGGGCACATACAGAAACGTGTTGGCACAAGACTCAGGAAACTGAAACTAAAACAAAAAGGTCTAGGAGGTCGAGGAAAATTGACTGACACTTTTATCGACAAGCTTCAGAACTATTATGGCATTGCAATTCGAAGCAATGTTGACAATTTGCAAGGAATGCAAAGTGCCGTGATAGCTGCATTCTACCACTGTTGCTCAAATTCAAACCAGCCAATGCACGGCCAGTGCCCTGTTGGAGCCGACAGCTGGTGTAAATCTCAGAAAGCTGCGTCAACTGGCGAAACATATATTGACAAGTCCAAAGGACTACCAAAGGATATTTTAAACATTATTAAGCCTATCTACATGCAATTGTGTGATAGAAACTTATTAAGGTGCACCAACCGCCTCTACACCCTACGCTTACAAGTATCCATGCACTGCCCCGGATTCGAATCAGGAACCTTCCTATATAAAGGCTAACACCTTGACCACCAGACCGGAAGGAAATGGAATCGAAGGAAGCTGAAACTAGACCGAAAACTTTTGATTTCTTGATCTGGATACGTTGTTCATTTCCCATTGTACATATTCTTCTATCTTCCAAACAACATATTTTCATTCACAGGATGTGTGTGATGTGCCAAAGTGAAAAAAAATTCCAAAACCTTAAAATTCAAAATTTTCTAGAAAAGCACATATTGGTATTCATTTTCTAGCTAACTCTTAGTTAAATATCAAGAGACTGCGGTAGGTCAGTTGGACATCGAATTAGTAACCGAAGGGAAGCGAGTTCGAAACTTGATCCAGACAAAGACCATTGCGCAAACGGGGACTGGGGCACGTTAAATTTGACGCAGCCTCAAATGTCCTCACGTTTGCTTGGTATGGAAGTTTGGAGAGTGGGGTGCCAGTGCAGGTGTTGCTCTTGTGTCATCTGACCATTATTATGAGGTGTTGTCCTCCAATCATTCCCTTCAAGATTCATTCCTAACCGTTGTCAATAGCCCGTTGTGTTGCTCCAGTTCGACGTTAATTAACAACCTAACTACCTAGTTAACTATCTAAAAACAATGAATACACCGACCCAATTTGATCTGCCTTGAAACTTCCTCAAGAAAAAACGATTTTTCACCAAGATCGAAATGTACAAAATTATAATGTAAATATATATATATATATATATATATATATATATATATATATATATATATATATATATATATATATATATATATATATATGTATGTATATATATATATATATATATAGTATATTCCTAAAATTCACAGGAATAAACTTCAACCGAGAGCAAAGCCTGGAATTTTTGTGGGCTATGCGACAAAAACAAAAGGCTATAGGATTTTTATCCCTAAGTAACGTAAAGTTTTTGAAACGGTTCATGTCGAAATTGACGAAACTAAGAAAAGGGTGGTTAATTGTTTGTTTGGTAAAGATAGACGTTCCGATTATGCTAGATTTGACTTAAATGAGGATTTTTATGAAACAACTTCCGATGACGACTCAAATCAGATAGAAAAAGATCAAACTGCAGATACTCATGATATTTTAAGTGCTTTAAATATATTTGAGTGGGAAAGAATAGAAAAACCTTGCACACAACGAGCAATATAATTGATGTACATTACTATTCACCAAATTCTAGCGTTAGATTAAGATCTGTGAAATGATGGTAGAAAATATTGCAATGAAAATAAAATAGATCCTGATTGTATTGTAAATAGTAAATATGATGTAGATTCTACTAACATGTCTTATTTTCAAGGCAGAAAGGATTATTTAAATGATCAATTGGAGGATATTTTTCACGAATGTTATGGCATTAAAATGCCAAAAACATTTTATGAAACGCAGCAAAGTTAGAATAAGGCTAAATGAGATGCTGCAATGGCCGATGAACTTCAAATTATGAAGGATTGAAAGGTTTGGGATCTGGTTGATCCACTTTCAAAGGCTCCAATAATTGGAAGTAAGTGGGTTTATATAGTAAAATTGGATGATAAAAATAATCCGAAAAAATATAAAGCCAGGTTAGTGGCACAGGGGTTTAAGCAATGACCAGGCGTTGATTTTAATGAAATCTTTTCACCTATTGTAAATTTGAACATTATCTCTCAAGTTACTATTTATACTAGTAGTGTCAATATTACGATGGCATAATGTTCAGTTGGATATAAAATCTGCCTATCTCTATGGTAAATTAAAAGAACCAATTTATATGAGGCAACTACCTGGCCGTGTAATAAAAGGGTCCGAAAATAAATTGTGTTTTTTAAACAGAGCCGTTTATGGTTTGCACCAAAGTTCGCGGGAGTGGAACTTTGAACTTACAGTATTTTGAAACAGTTGGGATTTGTTAAACTAAATTGAACTAATTGCGTGTATAAATTTAAAAGTAATGTTATATTAACCGTCTATGTTGACAATATAATCTTGTATGGTAAAACAAATGATTTAACTCAAGAAGCTGTTGAATTAATAAAGAGTAAATTTGATATTACTGAACTTGGACAGATTAAATACCTATTGGGCGTAAATTTTGAATACGTTAATGATTGTTTATATATGCATCAACTAACATATATTGAAAGGTTAATTACAAAGTTTTCTGAACTACCAAAGTCATTGGTAAAGCTTCCTTTCAAAGTAGGCTATATGCTGCCTGACAAAATTCCTGAAAGTGATATTGTTGAAAAGTATTTAAAGAAAAAATATCCTTATAGAACACTTATTGGTTGTCTATCATTTTTAGCTGACCATAGCAGACCTGATATTTCACATTCTGTTAATTTAATGTCTCAATTCTGGAACCGATATACTTTTCAACGCTGGAAAATTGTTACTGATATTGTAAACTATGTTTTTATGACCAAAATTTACATAATCAATCTTTCTAATGTTTCAGGATCTGAATTGGATTGTTACTCTGATGCTAATTGGGATTCAGATTTAACCTACCGTCACTCGACGAGCGGTTATATATTCTATTTTGGTAACGTAGCATTTGCATAGAGATTGAGGTGCCTACTCAACTCCTCTCGAGATGGCGCTGCGATCAAGCCGTCGACAGACCAGCAATGCGATATTTAAAAAGCCAGTTGGTACTCGAAACCTGGTGAACACAACTTGACTTTCTGTTCGTACACATGTCCAAAACTTTAATTTTAAAATGCATTTTTATGTTTCATCTTTTTGTATATTCTTAAGTGAATAATAAATTTTATGTGGTAGTTATATTGAATACCTCATTTGGTGACCGGGCAATTTTCAACGAAGCCTTCTTATGCAAAAGGTTACTACCCTGCATGACCGCTCTACACAAAGGTATGTGCTGTTTTTGTTGTATTCACGGAATGCTCTGGCCAATTGCTGTTTAACTTAGTTAAATTCATACGAACTTCATAGGTATTAATTGTCTTTCCTATCATTATAATTAGGGCTCGTTAAAATGACAAATGCCGAGACCGGTACTATAGAAACTGTTTCTAGAGTAGCAGTAAATTTAGCCCACATATGGAAAAGTAACATATCTGTCTGGTTCGTTCAGGTGGAAGCAAATTTCGCGGTCGCGCAGATAACTAACGACGTAACAAAATACAACTATGTGCTAGCAGCCATTGACACTGAAACCCTCAGTGCCGTTACTGATTTAATACTAAAACCGCCTGGATAAATATCTAGCATTAAAAAATAGACTTATTCAAGAATTTTCAGATTCACAGTCCCAACAAATTCGAAAGCTTTTGTCTGAACTTACATTGGGAGATAAAAAAACATCCGTATTACTTCGGCAAATGCGCGAACTAGCTCAGAGTTCAGTAACGGACGAATTTTTAAAAACCATAACTAGAACGCTTGCCCACCCATACTCGGGCAATATTATCGGCATCCTCTGCCGAATTAACAGAGTTGGCAACCCTAGCAGACAAAATCAACGAGATTAAAACTGAACCGACAGTTTACGCCTTGACACATCCTCTCGAATCTTCACAGAGCGAAAGAAACGCAATAACTGAATTACAAAAGCGGGTTGATAAACTAAGCATTCAAATGGCGGAACTAACCAAAAAAGGTCCAAGGCGTACTTTTTTTCGCAGTAGGTCGCATTACCGAGATCAATCCCATCACAGACGCAGAGAGTTTCGTACACCGGAACGTAACCACAAAGAGTCTGGATTTTGTTTTTACCATGATAAATTCGGTAGAAACGCTCGGAAATGTCGAGAACCTTGTTCTTATGACAATATTCAAAAAAACTGATAGCCGCTGCTATGTCAACACGCGAAACACCCGTTGGCGTAGCAGCATTAAAGCGGTGCAGATTGCATGTCTATGATAAAAACTCTGGTTTCAAATTTTTAATTGATAGTGGAAGCGATATTTCATGCATTCCACCACCGAAACATTCAAATAGACTGCGACAAAATAATTACCTTTATGCTGCCAACAATTCTAAAATACCAGTGTATGGTAGTAGGATTCTAGACCTTAATATCGGATTGCGCAGAACCTTTAGATGGTCATTCATAATAGCTAATGTCTCATGTCCCATATTAGGAGCAGACTTTTTAAGGAATTTTGCTCTCCTGCTAGATTTATACAAATTGCAGCTAATTGACTCAGTGACTGGTTTAGCGACTAAAGGTGAATTAACAGTCACCGCTCAAACTCAAATCAAACTCGTATCGGATATAATGACTAACAAGTCATTATTTGAAAGTTTCCCCGAATTTCTAAACCCGATACCAAATTTTAAACGTACGATACAGCATGACACGGTGCATTACATAGAAACTAGCGGTCCTCCGGTATATTCCAAGCCTCGCCGCTTGCACCCTAAAATTTTAAAGGAGGTTCAAAAAGAGTTTCAATACCTTATTGATCAGGGTATTTGTCGTCCTTCTAAATCGCCTTGGGCATCCCCTAAACCTGTTGTGCCTAAAACCGACGGTACTTATCGTGTCTGCGGCGATTATCGTAGGCTCAATGCCGTTACCGTTCCCGATCGCTATCCTATCCCTCACATCCATGATCTTACGAATAGCCTTCACGGGAAGAAATTGTTTTCTAAGATTGACATTGTGAGAGCATATTTTCATATTCCGATGTACGAGAAAGACATACCTAAAACCGCGGTAACTACACCGTTCGGTAGTTTCGAATTTCTATATGTCAACTTCGGACTGAAATGCGCAGCAAACACTTTCCAGCGGTTTATAAACGAAGTCTTAGTGAACCTACCTTTTGCCATTGCATATATTGACGATATACTAATTTTTTCCGATAAGGAATCCGATCATCTAGAACATATAAAACTGGTTCTAGAGAGATTGTCAAAATATGGACTTAATGTGAATATATCGAAAAGTGTATTTCTGCAAACACAAGTGTCATTTCTTGGCCACGAAATCTCTCCTACTGGAATTCGCCCGTAACAGGCCAAAGTGGATATCATTAGGCAATATCCCCGACCACAGACACTAGCGCACCTAAAAAAATTTATTGGATTGTTGAATTACTTTCGAAGGTTTATCAAAAATGCCGCAACTCTCCTTTAACAGACGAGGAAACAAAACCAATACATCGCCAATTGTATGGTCCGACGCGTTAATTGGCGCTTTTGAAGCAGCAAAACTAGCTCTAACTGACGCAACACTCGCGTTTCCTAGTCAGGAAGGTAAACTCGCGTTATATTCTGACGCCAGTGATTTCGGCTCAACACACTAAGTTTAAAAACTACAGTAGGATTGAAGCCATTTTTTTCTCGTCGCCTAAATGCTGCTCAGTCGCGATATTCCAGTTTTGATCGCGAACTGTTAGCGATCTACGAGGCCGTAAGACATTTTAGACATTTTCTCGAAGCCAGAGAATGCACAATATACACAGATCATAAACCAATTGTTTTCGCTTTCAGAAAGAGAACAGACAATTACACAAACAGACAAAGTCGGTGGTTGTCCTTTATATCAGAATTTACAACCGATATAGTGTTTTTAAACGGGAATAAAAACGACGCAGCAGACGCCCTATCTCGGATAAACGAAATTCGAATGCCAACTACTATCGATTATAATACACTTCGCGCCGATCAACAACGCGACCCTGAGCTTCTGAAATCAATAAAGGATAATGATTCTAGTTTAGACCTTAATTTAATAGCCATGCCTGACGACGCTAGCGAAATATATTGTGACATTTCTACGGGAAAAGCACGACCGTATTTAACACCCGATTTTAGAAAGCAAATATTTTAAAACTTGCACCAACTCGCCCACCCGGGAATTAAGGGTACTATAAACCTAGTACGTAAACGTTTTATTTGGCCCTCTCTTTCAAAGGACTGTCGAATTTGGGCTCGAGAATGTTTGGACTGCCAGCGTTCAAAAATATTTAAGCACACACGAACCGAATTAGGAAAATTTGACCTTCCTACAGACAGGTTCTCCCATATCCATTTAGATATAATAGGACCTTTGCCAGAATCTAATAACAAAAATTATTGCTTAACTGTAATTGATAGAGCAACGCGATGGCCAGAAGCATATCCGTTGAATAACATCACATCACAGCACAGACCGTTGCTCGTACTCTCCTATCAGAATGGATTGCGCGGTTTGGCTGCCCAGAGAGAATCACCTCTGACCAAGGCAGGCAATTCGAATCTGCACTTTTTAGACAACTTGCTGAACTCATAGGTGCCGAGAAGTATAGAACTTCACCTTATCACCCTCAAAGCAACGGCCTAATAGAAAATTGGCACAGACCTCTAAAATGTGCTCTTAAAGCCAAACGAACTGAAAAATGGACTGAAGTGCTACCTATGATCCTGTTGGGTTTTCGAGCTGCACTAAAAACTGATATCAACGTTTCCCCTGTAGAGCTGGTATTTGGTTCCACGCTTCGACTACCCGGAGACTTTTTCGATCGTAAAACTGTCATTAAAAGTCCTGAAGAAATAATTCAGCGACTCAGATACATTTTTCACGATTTCCAACCTGCACCGACTCGATCGCATCATACTGTGAAACCGTTTGTTTCTCAAGACTTGCAGACATGTCCACACGTGTTCATACGAAAAGAAGGATTGCGGAAAGCCCTGCCCTATGATGGACCTTTTCCAGTCCTTCTACTAAGTACTTTAAACTGCTGATCAAAGGTAAACATTTCACTCGACAGATTGAAACCAGCCTTCGTAGTGGCACCACTAACGAAACCTATGACTTTGCTTGCACCGCGAAGCACGAGAACTGTCCGTAATACCTCAGAGATCAAACAAGCACAAGTGTATTGCTCTATTATCCATGGAATCTGAATTTGTGGCTCTGTGTGCGAGAGTGTTAAAGAATCAATCTGGTTTTCCAGAGTAATAAATGAACTAAATCTTATTCACAATTCCATCGTACAAAATCATTTTTGTGATAATCAAGCAGCTATATGTTTTGTTAAGAATACAGTGGGAAATTTTAAAACTAAGCATATTGATGTTCGTTATAAATTTATTCTGGATTTAGTAGATGAAAATTCTGTTAAAATAACTCATATTGGAACTAAAAACAATCGAGCTGATTGTTTAACTAAACCTTTATTAATAAATTTCAAGATGCTTTAAATAAAATTTTCCATAAATGATGATTTTTATTTCGATAGCAACTGATGGGGCCGATTGTTGGATCAGCGGTTATTTGTCTCAATATGCATCGGCAAATGTGCCGAATGGGGTGTGTTTTTTCTCTAAGTTTGTAAGTGATTAAAAAAATTTGCTATATAACAGATGTGTTCTTCTCGTAAATACCCAGTCGGGTTGAACCTTCTTGTAAATAAAGTGATAGGTTTTATTTTAAGGGAAGTTTCTTATTATGCATAAAACCTACACCAAACAGGTATAAACATTTTATTCATATTCACAGCTTGATAAAGTTGGAAGAGCTGTTATTGTGAGCCTTAAAAAATGTTAACTCTTCGTTGATTTTTTTATATAGGTTTGCCGGAAGCGTTTCAAGATTAAAGAAATTATTTGGGAGTCGTCGGTTTCTGATGATAAATAGGATAGGACAATCTCTACACGTCTTCAAAAACCAAAGCCAAGTTATATATCCTTGACTGCTGGATCATCAAGAGAAGGTCCACCTAGTAAAGCGAAATAACGTGTGATCCGGAGAACCTTAGGTCGAAGGCCTTCTATCTCCCTCTGAATATTGATGGGTACTGAGCAGTTTTTAAGTTTGACTGAATTATATGTGGTGGTGTGCGTGTCATTAGTGTGGTAAGAGGCATATCTTTTAAAAGAAATTCGCGAAAGTATTGAATCATAAAAAGATTACGAGAAAGAGGACATTTTATTCACTGGATGAACTAGGTGTCTGCCTAAACTTTCAACTATTGGAGAATTTCCATTAAAAGTGACCAAATAAAATCCATAAAATGCTAAATGTGATTGAAAATGTGAAAGATATCACCTGATTCAAAGCTATCGGCTGAAATTATCTGGGATGTTTCTAAGTCACACTTTTACTGTCTCTTAATTGTGAGAAAGTTATTGCCTTCAGTTCATCTGCGAACAGATACATTTTTTTAAATACTGAACCTAAAAAGTATAAATATTCAGCTGTGACCTCTCAATATCCTCTCAAGTATATAGTTTTGTTATGGATTCTGGAAATATAACTTTACACCATCAATGTACCATTTATAAATTGATTTCCAAGGTCTCGATAAATCTTCAGAATGAAATGGAGGGGAATAATTATTCTATGCCATACAAAAAGCCTTCTCTTTAAAACCACGCAAATTGTATACATCATTAATGTTTGATGAAATACACATACAATATTTAGATTATGAAGGTGGAAATTTAGTTGGAGTTGCACAAGGTTCACGAGAAATTGCATCAAGTGCTTTTGTTTTCATGGTGCAAAGTGTGTTCTCTAGATATAATGATGTTGTACAGATATTAAGAACTTGTAAAATTATAGCAGAAACATTGTTTAATGTAATTAAGAAAGTCATTTTACGCCTTGAAGCAGTTTTTAACAATAACTTAATTAACAGCAAAGCAATGTCCTTGTTTTATCCACAGACACAATTAAGCTAGTATATGTATCCACATTCCATTTCGATACGGCCTTTGTTTTTTTGCAGTTGATTCTGTCCATTTAATTAAAAGTCTCGGGAATAATTGGCTAAATAAAAAAATATTGAGAATGCAATGTATTTCCTTGATTTGATTTAAACTCAAAAAGTTTGTGCACTGCTTCCTTTCTTACACTGAAGAAACTTTATGAAATTGAATCAGGGAATTTACTAAAATATGATTTCTCTTTAAGTAGAAAAGCATTGTGGCCATCAAATTTAGAAACGCAAAAGTTAATTTAGCACTGCAGGTTTTTAATTGCCTTTTAAAAAAAGTATTATTGAACTCGGCCCAGTGCATAATTAAGCACATTTTGAAAGCACTGCTTCATATATAGGAATATTTTCTTGGTTTGATAATGTAAATGTTAAGACCCCTTATAAAGGAAAACATTCATGGTATATTATGTGTGAAGCATTAGCGTCCAGTGAATCTGATCAAAAATTGATTTTTCGTACTAAATTCTTGCGTTGGTTGGGTTTGTGGAAAGAAAGGAGGTGTGACACAGGTCATTTAAGTAGAGACACTTCGGGCATTAACATTAACATTGACAACTACCTGTTACACTGCTAGTTGTACCACTCTAAACGCGGCTTCTCTGATCAAGCCGACACAAAGCAGATGTATTCCAGAATTCCCTAATTGGAGGTCATAAAACTCCTTTCAAGTGATCAACTGTCCATAACTAACCCTAGAAGTATTATTACAGCACTCCATTTGACATTACATCGGTCATAAAGTTCTGGGCACTTGAAACAAACCGTCTTCATCTTACGTTGCACTGACATCACTATCTCATAAATCTCAAGCCCCTTTTGAAAACTCAAAATTCCATCAACATCTGGTTTTTTCAGTTCCTGCAAGAAGTTAGAATTTTCCAGAGACTATTTAGAAATCAGAGCGAGAAGACACGCTCGCTACTAGCCGAACCCTCCTTGTCCCAAAAATATCTGTAACCTTGCTGTAAATATCTGCTAAGCTGTAGGATGTTAGAATAAATGTTGTAGTGGTGAACACCAAAGATCTTATTCCTTTACGCTACCATTTCATTTCTGTCACCACAACATTTCATCTGGTATACTGTCTAATAGAACTTACTCAGTATTGTACAACAGAGCTCGGCATGTCATATTTATTTTCAGAAATGAAAATTCAGACTGATGAACTAGTGTCGTTTCGGCTGGTGTCGTCGAATGGCTGGTACAAAATATCATATATCTATTAGGCAGGTATTTGAAGTGGAAAGCAAAATACATGATTAATATGTATCAAATCTTTCCATGCATTCTACTTATATAATGGAAAAATTAGCATTGATAGTTTTGTTAATGACCTAGACAATTCACATAATTTCAATCATTCAAGATTTTCCTGAAGTATCTGTAACAAATGCTGATCTATCAAAGATTTGTTCACGTATCTAGCTGGGTAGTGTGCAAATTCAGTCTTAACATTTTACCTGCCAATGTTCCCAAATGGGAACATTTTTTTTGTGAATTTTTTTAATAACTTTATATTTTGTTTAGAATATGCATACTTTCCGAAATGTCACATAATAATATGAATTTTTAGGTGCCACCGTTTTTCAAAAAATAAATTCAGTTTTTTTACATAATTTAGGTCAAATTTACTGAATTTGTGAACTTCAAAGTGTTATGCACATTTTAATTTCTGCTGTTAAAAACAGCAGAAATTAATTTTAAATTAAATTGAATTAATTTTAAATTAACAGAATTAAATTTAAAAACAATTTTACTGACGTGATTTGGTAGTCAAGGGACATATATTTTCTTACAAATTAACAAAATATTTTCAAGTATCATTTGTAAGTAGTAATTCTTACAACAATTTTGATGTTCCCAAATGGGAACATTGGCGTTTGGGGTATAGTGTTTGAGGGGATTTTTTTAACTCTCAAAAAAAATTTGAGTCAATACTCTCCTTTTTTATTTAATTATCACAATTCTTCTGCTATGAGTGACTTAATAAATGTGGTAGCTGATTCTTTCATACTTCCAGCTGGCACATTTGTATCTACATGTGCCTAACACCCGTTTTCTTTGCAAACCGTGAAACTCCATTGTAAGGTAATCGCATTTTTATAAATGTTTGCGATTAGGATGATTTCTTTCAATCTAATCACTTTACAAGAATTGTAACCACATTCCCCTTTGGTGAAATGGTTAGTTGAAATGTATCACGTGACTTATGGGTAGAAAAAGAGTGGAGCGCGTTTTGAATGACCTTTGCAAAGATCACATTCCAACAACATTCCTTTTTCAAGACGAAGGTGTGACCTGTAGTCGTTACGGTTTCAACCAATGGGTTTCATTCTGACCAAAGATTTTCTTTCTCGCCTATCCCAGAGAGTATTACTGTATAGTATACGCTGAACGATGTAGTTTTAATAATTTGTTTTACTTAATACGCCATTCCTAATAGGAATTGACTATTTAAGTGCTTCTCAAGTATCACTCCGTGTCAACTACATCTTTCAGAGATACATCGCAAGTTCCTGCGAGCCGCGCAGGAATTTTTCAACAGCCTATCCGATGACGAGCTCGAGGACATAGACGATCCGGATCTTTACATATTGCCTGATGAAGACGCTGAATTGAGTGATGAAGAACAAATCAACGTTGAAGCTTTGAATGAGGTTCGTTCACAAGATGTTTGTGGCCAGATTGACCTGATGATTAACAATGAAGATGGTGATTCGACTATTTCAGATGACCGAATTCTCGATTCGGGCGAAGATCAAAGGAGAAGCGCACCCTCATGTTCTGCTCCAAGTGCAAAGAAGCGAAGACAAGAACCCCATCCCAGATGGAAAAGGAATGCAACATTGAATAATAATATTTCAGGAAAAAGCCTTGAAAAGCTGGCTGAACCGAGACAATGGATCATCTAGAGTTATTCCACAAAATACTCCCTATGAATTAAGTGCAACATCTAGTTGCGATGACAGCGTTGTATACACTGCAAAGGGGCAGATTATAACAGGTAGCTGTGAAGATATTCTTCAGTTCCTAGGTCTACTTCTTTTGATCGGTTACCGCACGGTGCCTACAGAGGACTTATATTAGAGTAATTCTGGAGACACATGTGTTACATTCTTTCCTAAGATAATGGCTAGAGCACGCTTTCGTCTGCTTAAAAATTACTTTCATCTTGTTGACAACAATAAGGATGTTCAACTGGGTAATAATCTAAAAAAGATTGCGCCAATATACGATAATATGTGTAGAAACGTGATTCAGTTTGGAGTTTTTCACGATAAACTCAGCATTGACAGATCAATGGTGCCATATTACGGACATCATTCTTGTAAGATGCTTATTCTCGGAAACCCCATCAGATTTAGGTAAAAAATTTGGATAATATGCTCATCTATTGAGTATCTATATAGGATGGAAATTTACTCAGGCAAATAGGATGGTGCCAAAGCAGCGGCTCCACTAGGATCAAGAGTCGTCTCAGCAAGACCAGGGCCACGATCTCATCTACCAATTCACCTTAGAAAGACAGACGAACACTATCTCGTCGCTTGCACCCAAGGACGTTGCAAAATTATTCAAGAAGAATGTGTAGAAAGCAGTGCCTTGCATGCAAAAAACAGATATATTTATCTTGCTTCCCCCGTAACACTGGCAATAAGAGAAAAATGTATGAAATAGAAAGCAAACTTAGTCCTCCTTTTGAGTCTATTGCAAAAAAATTACCTTTCGGAAAAATGCCCCTATTTACTTCATCCCAAACGCCAATGTTCCCAAATGAAAACATCCTCAAAATCATACTTGGGATTTTTGTTTTCAGCCAAAAAAGGTCTAGAACAGTTATACTAGCTGTAAAATATAAGCCATTTAAGTGAAAAATTAAAATAAAAAACTTTAAAAATGAATTGCGGCATTGAAAAGGTTAAAAAAATTTAAATGCGAGTTGTAAAGAAAATTTAGTTGTAAGCAAACCAGTAAACGAAAATGTATCTTTCAATTTATTAGTGATAGAGGAGGATTATTCTATACTACCCTTCAAATTCTGTAAACCTAGTTGTACATAATTATACTATTGTTTAAAAACTTGTCAGCAAGTATGAAATGGATTTTTTTTATCAGTGTCAAATTAAAGACATTTGGCAGAAACATTAACTCGAGATGTACTGAAAGATAAAGAAATACATATTGAAATGTGTTTCAATGGACATTCCTCCAAAATAATTAGTTTGATAATAAGATCGTCATCTGAAACTTAGTATCATTTTTAGATTTATAATAGTTATTTAACTAAGAAGTGGTAAACAAAAGAAAATTAAAGACTTTAATAAAATAATGTAATTTATACTTATATAATTTTTATACCCATTGAGTCATAAGTCTTTCTATCATGTGACTCGCTATCTACCAATCACAAAGCGAATAAACCTGAAAAAGACTGAAACTTTTTCTTCTATAATAGATAAATAAGTATCTAATACTAGTTCAGGATGAAATTGGGCTTTATGAATAAGTGTTTTTGTGAAATAATTTTATTATTTATATGAATGCTGATGAATGAATACATATGATATGAACAGAAATATAATACTCTTTAAACATCGTTCTCAGATTTCACTAATTTTTAATTGTTGAACTTCATAGCTTATTTCAGGAAGAGTTTTTTTAATAAATACTTGAATTTTAAAATATTTTTGGATTTGCTGAGATATTAGCCATCTTTATTTTAATAATTGGTAGTTCTTTAAGAAATGTACTATTTTTGGGTTATAATAGGAGCTTTTGGTATCACTAAGTATTTTTTTTTGTAAATAATTTGTACTGAAGGATGAATTTAGCTCCTGATTACATTTTTAATTACTCCTATGTTTTTATGATGTAGGTCGTTTATAACAATTTAAAAAATACTGAGCATAGAATTTTTTTTTTAATTTTGAAATGTTTGCGAAGTAAAAAATTTTTCTTAATGCTCCATTTGAATCGAAAGTTCTATTTTCGCAAAACGTCGTGAATAAACAAGTTTTTTGCTTGTTCATGTTTTCTTACAATATATGGGAACCTTAATAATCCAATTTAATCCGTAACTCAAGAAAATTCCGTGCTATTTAGTAAATATCCGATTAAGAATGATAAGGTTTTCAATTTCCGAAAGTTCATACAACTCCGTGCGAAGAAATTCATCTCCTAAGCAAGCAAAATCTGGGGATCTACAAATAACCCTTGAAATTACTCCAATCTACCACACTCAGAATCATCGCCAAAGCCAGATGGTTTCAACGAAATACCGAAATAAGACACGATCTTAAAACCCACAAAACCAAACCTCTGCAACATAAATAACAAATCCATAAAACAGATCCCCAGTAATAATGAAAAACTCCCCTGTTTCCGTCTTCTATTCTGTCCAAGGACCCAAGTGTTCTTTAAAGTTTAAAAATGGAATATTTTTAAATTGTACATGTAGAATCTGCATTGGAATTAAAAATGCATTTAAACTCAAAACATTTGCGATCATAATTACGAGTACATGGCACAAACCGTTGAACTGTCGCTTGGTAATCATCTAAAAGCTATCGCTTTCTTTTTTATTAGTATTCTATTTTCGGTCGAAGCAGTTTCAACTTTTTTTCCGCAAACATTGCAAGTAAATATTGCGTGACTGATGACTATGAGTGATGGACGTCATAGATCACGGGGTGAGAAACCAACGAATCAGCGGACTTAAAATTGAAACCAACGAATCAGGGAGCTTAAAATTATCCATGTCTTCTATTCAAGTAAAGGTTGTAATATGCCTCCGGGAAGAGAACACATTCGAATGACCTTCGTTTGTTTCGAGAGTCATTCATTTTGATTTCTTGCGAAACGGATTCCAGTAAAGCAAAAGATTACTTAAGTTATCACTGGCGTTTTTCAGTGCTCTTTTTCTATCTCAGCGATCGTTAAAGGTAGAACCAAAATTTTAACGGTTTTGAAATTTGCGCAACATTTTACAACAGTTACCATATTTGTTTGATTTTCTTTTAATCTTTTATATTTTCGCTAGAGATTGTGACGTCACGTGAACTTTCGCTTTAAAAAATTAACAAATTGCATTTTCTGCCCTATGCATTAAAATTTTTTTTTTTTCATTTTAGCGAATATAGGATGGAAATTTACTCAGGGAAATAGTATGGTGCCAAAGAAGAGGCTCCAATAGGATAGAGTCATCTCAGCAAGACCAGGACCACGATATCATCTACCAATTCACCTTAGAAAGACGGACGAACACTATCTCGTCGCTTGCACCCGAGGACGTTGCGCATTGTGCAAGAAGAATGTTAGAAAGCAGTGCCTTGTATGCAAAAAGCAGATACATTTATCTTACTTCCCCCCGTAGCACTGGCAATAAGAGAAAAATGTATCCTTATGAAGAAGAGAAATACATAAAAGTATGAAATGGAAACCAAACTTAGTCCTCCTTTTGAGACTACAGCAAAAAAAAAATTACCTTTCGGAAAAATGCCCCTATTTACTTCATCCCAAACTCCAATGTTCCCAAATGGGAACATCCTCAAAATCATACTTAGGATTTTTTTACGCCAAAAAAGGTCTAGAACAGTTTTACTATCTGTAAAATAAGCCATTTGAGCGAAAAATTAAAATAAAAAACTTTAAAAATGAATTGCGGCGTTTAAAAGGTAAATGGCATCTATGTGGAAGTGACCAAGTCTTTTGTTCATGAATTCCTCATGTTTCGTCAAGTAGATTTTCTGGACCTCTACAGCTTCTTCTATCTTGTAGAGCCTTCCACATCTGAGTGCAGTTAGAATAACTTTGTTCAGATCCTTGATGGTAACTCTTCCATTTCTAAAGCACACAGTCATCCTCATTTCCTCAATTCTGCCAACTGATAGGAGTTTTACATCGAGCTCAGGGACAAACAACACATTTGACAGTAACAAGCTGGATGTTTCATACTCTTCTCTTGATTTGATAACAGTATCACCAATTCCGATAACTTCAATCTTTTTTCGGAATTTGCGACTTCCACTTTCGACGGCTTCTTAGGAATCAGAGTTGAAAAGTCCTTTTGTGAGCACATGTGTTCTGTTGGCCCGCTATCCAGATGCCAGTTGTTTTCAGCTATTGCATCGCAACAGTTGGCAAATAGGGCATGATATTCATTTAGGGCTTTTTTGGCATGTGCTTCTTGGGTAGGGTTAGGTCAATAGCGGGACAGTTTTTTTTCTTCGACAGTGAGGCGTGATTTCACGGCTTTAGATGAAAGTTCTTTTTTATCCATTTCCAGGTTTAGGATGAGTCCTTCGTAATTTTTGTGTAAGCCCATAAGCGTGATCAGGGCTACCTCTCTATCGCTAAATCCATACACACACGAGAAAACTTTGCGGTGTAGGTTCATGAGTCTTCCAAGATAAGAGTTCATACTCTCTCCAGGCTTCATGTTGACATTGAAAAATTATCGAAGGAGTTGGAGAGTATGTAGCAAACCGAATTGAGTGTGAATGTCTTTCAAGCATGCCCAAGCTTGACAAGCGCTAGAACAGTCCGCGATGTCATCCAAAAACTGGTCCTCCACAGCTAAGAATAAAAATGTAAGGGCCTTATCATTACATTTTCTCTCTTTTAATTCCAAGCCAGAGGCGTGCCTTATTGCATCCCAGCAATTCTGCACGATAGCGGCACGTGTCCGAATACTCCAAGCTGTGTAGTTCTCGCCATGTAATTTTTGGATTTTCAGTTCATCCATTCTCTTCAATGAAATGCTTCGACTAAGGTGGAAAAGAAAAAAAAAATAGCTGTGGCGTTGTATAGTAGCGGTTAGCCTTCGATACGGACTGGGAACAAGGTTTAGTTGCGACACGGAGGTTAGGCTTAGCTGCTGGTTTTAGTGAAGAGCTTTTCCGACTTCTTCGGACACAAATTTCAAGATCTTGCCTTCTTCAGAAGAGCACTCGTGCTGATAACGTGTTGAAATAGAAGTGAAACTCTGCTTTTGCAAGATAAATCAGGAAATCTGAGGAACTGGATTAGCACGACACAAAACAAGCCTCTTCGTTGACGAACAATTTATTTCAAACCTAAAACTGGATGGTGTTGCCACACAGACAAAAACATACATAAACAAATACAGTTAAGGAATGGTTATTGCACAACAAATTTTAACACAAACCTCGCTGACGAATTCCTTGAAAATGAAGCCATTGTGCGAATACCGTGGCCAGCAAAATCTCCTGATCTAAACCCGATAGAGAACTTATGGGACTACCTTGGAAAAGCAGTTGCGCGGAGACATTCTCCTCCTGAAGATATAAATGTCCTGAACACCGCATTGCTGGAGGAGTGGAACTTAATTCCCCAAACTCTGGTTAACAACATTATAGCCAGCATGAAATCACGTTGTGATATGCGTGCAAGTCGGGCGGTCACATTCTATAATTCTTTCTGAACTCTCCTTGTCACATATTATTGCCAATTTTATGGTTTCATGCTACAATTTTATATCATATGCAGGTTCTTAAATGTTTTCCTTTGTATTTATGTGTTATGATGTTATGTCTCATTCCAGGCAAATTCATAAAATTATAGTTCACAGTTCTGAGAAATTCGTGATTCTATGCATATAAAGATAATTTTGGACACCAGTGTAGTTCAATTTGCGTTGAATAAAGGACTACCAGAAGTTTCTGATCGTTATGTAATCTCGACAAAACATCATTTTTGAGTAAATAATTCGGTACTGCCGTCGTTTCAAGAGCAGTTTTGATGCCTGCAATGAATTCATTAGATTGTGATGATATTATTTTGTGTGCTATACCGTCTAGTATAAACATGATAGGATTTATGCTGAGAGCGTCTACATGGGACATACGCTTACCAGGGCGATGTACTTATTCAAAGTCTGCGATAGGTACATGAAACAATTCCTTTTTGAGGTCTGGTGTGGTATACACCTGAGCGTGTTATAGACGATGGATTAAAGGTAATGGGTGTCTCGCGTATTATTTTTTTGTGTAAAGCACGAAAATCAACGCATAAACTATGCTGTCTTGATTTTTTCTTACACAAAACAACCGGTGTGGCATACTCTGAACTACTGGGTTGAACTATTCCGTCTTCTAGCCATTCTTCGACTTACTTACGAACAATCTGTTGTTCTGATAGCGGAAACCTACGTGGACGTTGACAGACATGTTTGTCGTCCGATAGCACAATAGACATTTCCAACTTAGTTGTTTTACTCTGGGGTGGTTTGTAGTTCCTAATTATCTGCTGAATTTCAATACACGTTGCGTTTTGTTCGACAGATGCGAAAGATCAACAATGTCCGTTTCATAATCTAGAGTATTCCTAATGTTCACTAAAATGTTCTGTCCATCTTCAATCAGACTTACTCCATTTTCCCAATGTAAAAATTACCTTGCTTAATGCAATCAGTACCAATGATATAATTCGGAGAAATAAATTCATTTGGCATTGCATGAATTGTAGTGTGAAATGTATCGTCTTCACAATCGGTATGTTTCACATCCAAATAACCAATTCTATATTTGTATTATCCATAGCAGTAAAAACTACTTGAGATGGTTCCACGGCTGTTGAGCCAATTAACTGGTGAGTACTATGGTGTTGAGTAATGTAGCTTTTGAGATCCACAATCAACGAGCTCGTTTAGTGTTACATCAAAAATCTTGACCGCAATATTCATGGAAATTGAGTTAGACGGAATGCTGTAAGCTACGTGTTAAATGCTTGGTTGTTAGGTGGAGTCTTATTGTTCGTTGAAGGCTCCATCATTTGATAATAAAACGCTTATGTCATCGAACTGAGCGGTGGAGTTACTCGTATCGTTCACCTTGAAGGTGCGACGTCCTCAGTGGCGCATCGGATGTCCCATCTCTCGATCTTTCTTCCTGCTGTTGACGTTTTCTATAATTCTTCTGGTGTTTATTCTGCATATATGTGGACATTTTGAAATGTCTTTCAAGTCCGCTAAGTACTAAATATGTAGGTTATATTGCTATTATTATTCATAAAGAGACGAAACAAATGACACGTCAAACGTCGAGTTAACACAAAGGAGGCTAAAGCTAGACGGCAGTGCGCAACTCAACTTTGCACTGGGATTACCTTGTTTGATGCAATCAGTACCAATGATACAATTCGGAGAAATAAATTCATTTGGCATTGAAGCATCCGCCGATGACGTCATCGCAAGATCAATAAGTATTTATTATATCTTATATATTCTTTATATATATTTATTATATATCTTTGTTTAATGCTCTATTGAACGCGATATCGTTCAGTTGTGTTTCACTTATAGTTTTCAACTTATTAAATATTTCGTGATTCCTTTTTTGTAACACTCAAAAATTAAGCGTGGTACCCAGGGGTTTCGAAAGGTAAGACGTATTCTATTTTAATAAGTAAAAAATAAAAAATAAAAAGAAGAGATGTTTTATCTTTACACACATCATTCTAAACAATTCAAAAGGACAATTTCAATAAATATACTCAATAACAAAAAAATATCGACGCACAAGAAAGAATTGTGCTAGGATCGATTTACAACCACAGTCGTCGATTTACAACCACAGCTGCGCCACTGTTTAGAAATGCATAAAATCAGTCCATGCAAAACATAGGTTTAAGGAAGAAAATTCTGAGTTGCAGTAGAAAGGATTTCGAGCAAGTTGAACAGTTGCAGGATTTAGCAGGACATTTTGTGTTTGTGAAAACTCTTCCTTGTCCATTTATTCCTGTCGTGGCAATTTGAATGCATCGAATAAAGTAAACAAAAACAAATCAAGTTTCAAGTTCAAGTGTGAATATCTATGTAATTTATATATTTTATCCTATTTATTATCAACATAAATTTATAACTTATTCATGATTAGTTTAATTCAATATCATTTTCATTGTAATATAATTCGTAATTCTAATTTTTATGAATAATTACAATAAAAAATGTGCTTAGAAAATATTTTATTCCTTTTCGAGAAATAGATGTGCACATCATTTTAAAAATTGTATAATTAAATTAGTTCATTTAAAAAATTCTTCCCAATTTTTTTTCTCTTCTCAGAGAAAATGATTTAGAATTTATATTGTTCTATGGTTTATTTTTTGATTGCTTGCTGTTTAAGTTTTCATAATTAGATTTTACAAATTCATAACATGTTTCATAAGTATGTAAATTATGTGTTTTTAATTTAGTACGTATGTGTTTTTAATTTAGTACGTATGTGTTTTTAATTTAGTACACAAAAATTTTAATTTACAATAATAAAACTCTTAATTATGTATAAAAATTTGTCTATAATAAAAGAAAACGTTTGTGTGTATGTCTGTGTTTCTCTATCCAGTTCTCTGACAAATCTATGGCACTTACAAGAATGAGCTCTGACACACAGGTAGTCCGAATTTTTTTGCGATTTTTGGGTCGTGCCGAATTTTACAATTTAATCTAGAACATATTTTAATGAATTGAATGGAATATAATTATTATTGTTTTCCTTAGAATGGCAACACCATAAAGAGATGGCAGATTCTAAATTTATTTTTTCCGTGTTTCCGTTTCATTTAGCGGGGAACGATTTTTCAGCTGACGACCAAAACAAATAAAGAGTTTTAACAGGAGTTATGTAGTCCTTTTTCTCTCTCATACATCGTTAAAAATAGAGTAAAAATTTCAACGGTTTTAAAACCTGCGAAAATTTTCACATTTGTTCATGGTGTCGTCCCCCAAAAACGGTAGCATCAGAATTGTACGAAATCGTACATGAGGAGAAAACAACCAACAGCTAAGCAAATCACATTTGTATTATTTAGAAAACGATACATACATTTTACAAAGTATCAGCATTGTAAAGTGTTTCATAGACGGAATAAGGTAGCTGGATTAGACCGTCAAGTCTTTATTGGCTTGAACGACACAAACACACAATACAGGAACGTACACCATTTATACGGACAAACATGATATTAAATTAAAATAAAGATATTTTAAATTTAGATGAATACAACGTCATCAGCGGTCCCATCCGCACCAACCGCACTCGTTGTTCTTTCTCTGCTTTCGCAAATGTTTCTGGCCGCTCATGATGACGTAGGTTTGACGTTACAGGAGATTCCTCCCCTCTGGAAACCTCCAACCAAAGAAAGTCAAAAGTTAAAAATGTTTAAATATGAAAAAAACATGACGCTAGTTCCTAGACTAACAATGGTTCCACATTTACGAGATTGGATCAGTACCAAACCTACACGAATATTAATAAACATTTAAAAACGAAAGTAAGATACAAATATAATGAATAATGACTTAAGTTGTAAAACTAAACATAAATGATTAAATATTAAGAACTACTATATTTACAAGTTCATTCAAGATCGTAAAGAGAGGGGATCCGGCTTAATCCGTCTGCATTTTTGTGCAGAGAACTACTTCTATGTTTAACCTCAAAGTCATAAGATTGTAAGGCCAAAGACCAACACATGGAACGAGCATTCGTGCATGCATTGCTATTCAGCCAAAACAGTGGATTATGATCAGTCACGACTGTAAATGATTTACCGTCAAGGTAACATTTGAGTTTTTTAACAGCAAAGATAATTGCAGCACATTATTTCTCACTCACACTGTACCTTTTCTCCACGTTGGAAAATTTCTTGCTGAAGTAAACAATAGGATGTTCGGAACCATCTTCAGAATGCTGAGATAAAACAGCTCCCATGCTAAAGTCAGACGCATCAGTTTGTAAGATGAATGGATGATTATAGTCGGGTGCATACAGGATAAGAAAGTTAGAAAAAGCTTTCTAAAGGGTGACAAAAGCGTCATCACATTCCTTGGTCCAGCTTAAAGTTCCTTTTAGAATATTACCCTTCAAAGTGTCTGTCCAAGAAGATGCAATCGAAGAAAACATAGGGATATAACCGCTGTAATAACCCGCTAGTCCTAAAAAGGCTCTCACATCAGTTTTAGTTCTAGGCGGAGAAAAGGTTTTAATGGCTTCTCAATTTTTATGTCCAACGGTTTTCTACAACCTTCACCAACGATATGTCCAAGATACTGAACTTGACCTTGTGCAAACTTGCACTTTCAAGGTTTAATGGTCAAACCAGCTTTTTGTATTCTTCGAAGGATCGCATCTACATGTTTCAGATGGTCTTGAAAAGAATGAGAGAAGATCACAATGTCATCAAGATACGGCACAGCAAACTCCCCGCACCCTTCCAAAAGTTGCAAAACCATTTTGTTAAATTCGTATGGGGCATTTTTCATTCCGAACGGCATTCTCAAAGGACGATAGGTGCCAAAGTTCGTGACAAATGCTGCGAGTCTTTGGGCAGTTTCAATCAGCAGAATTTGCCAATACCCTTTTGAGAGATCTAAAATAGTTATAAATTTTGCATTTGATACCGTCTCAATTCGTTCATCTATATTTGAAAGAGGAAAGTACTTGGTTTTAGTTATTTTATTTAGGTTTCTATATAGTCGATACAAGGTCTCGGATCTTTTCCAGGCGCCTCAACTAAGATAATTGGAGAAGTGTAATCCGAAAAACCAACTTCTATAATTTTCAATGCCAACATCTTCTGAAATTCGGACTTCAGGATATAGTTCTGTCTTGCCGAATTTCGATATGGTTTCGAAAGAAGTGGCTGATCACTTATTAGTTCGATATCGTGAGTAACAATATCGGTCTTTCCAGGAACATTAGAAAAACATTTCTCGTATTTACACACGAGTTGCTTCAATTGAATGAGTTGATCTTCCTCCAACTTATTTCCTAGAAGATTTTTCTTGAAACATCTCATTTGTCTAGGATGTTTATATTTGAGTCCACAAGGAATTTCCATCTCGACTTCCACATTTTTCATTAGTTTCATTCAAAAGACAGTTAATTTCTTCTGGTCTCCGATAGTATGGTTTCAACATATTGACGTGGTATACTTTAGATGTGGATTTCTCATCAGGCATTTCTACCACATTATTGGTCTCAGACAGTTGTCGCAGAACTTTACCAGGACCTGTCCAGTGAGGGCTTAACTTATTTGCCTTAAAGGTAGAAAAAATCAGAACCAGGTCTCCTTCGTGAAATTCTCTTTTAACTGCTCACTTATCAGACCAAGTTTTACTCTTTTGTTGTGATTCTTACATGTTTATTGTGGCAAGCTCTTGACACCGCTTCATTCGATTTATGAAAGAGAAAACATACTCGGTTACAGGTTCTCCCTCGTCTTCTTGGTCCATCCACTTCTCGTATAACAGTGTTAAAGGCGTTCTTAAATTCTTTCCATGAACAAGTTCAACATGAATGAACCGTTCTCAAAGCAAAACCAGCAGGATAAATTGATTTCTCCTAGACTGAACCGGCTTCAAAGCATATAATCCTTTTAACTGTACTGTGAAATTTTCCCACAGGATTACTTTGTGGATGATGAATTGAACTACGAACTACTTTTACGTCAAATTTCTCAAGGAATCTTGTAGTAAGTTCACTCGTAAAAGAACTTCCTTGATCTAACTGAAGAACTTTTGGAAACCCCATCCTACTGAAAATCTGCATCAATGCGTCCACCACAGATGTTGAAGTTGTCTTCGACAGGAACGGCATCAGGATATTTAGATGCTAGACACACGGCAGTAATTATATAACGTCTACCACTTGGAGTAACTGGAAAAAGACCACATGCGTCTATCTTAATCTTCGAGAAAACTTCTTGTATCACAGGAACTAACTTCATGGGGGCTTTCTTTTTATCGCTTGGTTTTCCAGCCAGTTGATAATTTATCACGAGCTCGGACGTATTCTTCTATTTCTTTATAGCACTGAGGCCAGAAGAAATATCTCGATAGAACGTCTTTAGTTTTCGTCACAACTAGATGACCAGAAGTTCCCTTGTGACACAAAGCCTTTAAGTCATTTCGATATATCTTAGGAATCATCAATAACGATCAATTCACTCCTAACTTATCAATCTTCTTTTTGAAGAGAAGTTCATTTGATTAAGATTTCAAATTCTCCTTTCTCTTCAGGGCTTTTCTTTTGTAGTTTCTCCATTATTTGTTTCAAATCTTTACATTCCTTTTGCTGAGATGCAAAGTTTTTAGAATCCATCTTTAAGAGAGACAACCCTTCAAATTCTTCGCTGGGAGGAAAATAAAATAAATAATCTTCTTCAATCAGAATTTCTTCCGACAAGGATTTGTTATCAACAACTTTTTCGTGTGCGTCATTTTCTCCCTCCACTAGACGTTTTTGAGATCTAGTCTGTATAGCGTTGATTTGATGAGGAACTGGACCTTCCTTCATCTTCTCCAGGAGCGCCGCAGTTCGGTTTCCGAGCAAGTATCTCCCTTTGTCCACTTGACTCCACACAACTGCTGCTTTCGTAATCACATGTCCGAATTCTCCCTTCAACTCTACTTCTGCCAGTGGTAGGCAAACAGGATCATCATCTAAAGGTTGTTGCACCCAGATATTTCCGCCAGTGAGCATCTCGGGATTTATACGGTTTCAGCACACTACGTCAATACTAGTCCCAGTATCACGGAGAATCTGGAAACCGTTCACTTCCCCAATGTAGGTGTAAGGTGATAAGAAGATATCTTCTTCCTTACCAATCAGACGATTTACAGGGGCGGAACTTTCTTCTTTTCTTTTCGGCAACGGAAAACAAGGTCTTAAGTGTTCTGTTGAGTTGCACATATAGCAACGGAGTTTTCTTCGTTTTTCAAATGCTTCAGTACTTATCATCGTCTTTTCAACTTCAATTTTCTCCTGCTTCATTTCCTTATGAATTTTCGGCTCTGAGTAAAATTTATTTCTCCAATTAGAAAATGGTTTTTCCTTTGAATCGAAAGCTTTCTTCTTGATCAGCATTCGGACGCTGTCATATCCATCCAAATTCTCAGCCAGAACATCTAGACATTTGATTTGTGTCCATTCGTCAATGAAATGTTCTTTCATCTCTGCATTAACACGGCGTTTAATCTGATCTGTGATAACAATCTGATCTAACAATACTGTTCAAGGTTTATTGCCACCACCAATCTGTACATCCATAAAGCCACTGTCAAATCTGTGCAAAGCCACCGCTGTCTGTTGGGTGGTAAATATGCCATCATCGAAACAAAAAAACAACACTACATTCAATGTGTTTCAAACCACTATCAGCATTTTACATGCAATGTCATTGCTACTGTCAAACCTCTCCAATCCACCCGTCTTATGTCGGGTTCTAAATCCAATAGCTGTTGCAATAAACCATCAAGATTTCCACCAAACTTCAAAGGCAACACCTTCAAGCCTTATTGCTACCAACAAACTGCCCTTCCATAAAGCCAACATCAAATGTGTTCAAGCCTACCCGTGTCATGTCGGTTGCAGGTGGTTACATGCCCGTGTCATGTTGTGTCAAAAAAGGGCCTCATTTTTTACATTTTGGTTGAGTTCAAACACACAATCGATGCTTATTCACATCACCAAACTTCAAATCTGTACAAAGCCGCCAGTGTTATGTAGGGTGGTAAATTTTGCTTATCTTCAAACACATCAAAAATATTGTCCAAGGCTTATTGACACCACCAATCTGTCCATGCATAAAGCCAACGTCAAATCTGTGCAAAACCCACCAGTGTCTGTTGGGTGGTAAATTTGCCATCATCGAAACAAAAAAACAACACTACATTCAATGTGTTTCAAACCACTATCAGCATTTTACATGCAATGTTATTGCTACTGTCAAACCTCTCCAAACTACCAGTGTAAAGTCGGGTTCTAAATCCAATATCTGTTTCAAACCACCATCAACATTACCACCAAACTTCTAAAACAATGTCTTAAAGGCTTATTGCCACCAACAAACTGCCCATCCATAAAGACAACGTCAAATCTCAGGAAAACCACCAGTGTCATGTTGGTTGGTAAATTTGCCACCATCCAAAGTCAATTCAATATTTATTTTTAATCTACTTAAATCATTCCAAACCCACCTGTGTCATGTCTGGTGGTCAATTTTGGTTCTGTTCAAACACACCATCAATACTGTTCAAGGCTTTTTACCAACACCATACCTCAAATCTACAAAGCCAACATCCTTCAGGCTTATTGCCACCAACAAAAATATGTTTTGGTAAACTATTTTTATCTTTTCACAGTTTGTTTTGCATTATATTAATCCTTTTTTCATTTCAGCAATATTTCTATTTTTTACCATTATCATTATTTTTATTAATTGTGTTCTATTAATCGTAGCTAGCCCTCTAATCTACAGCCAACAACTTTGTTCACAATAATCTCTTCAAAGCTTATTGCCAACACCAAACCTCAAATCTACATAGCCAACAGCTTTCAGGCTTATTGCCACCTACAAAATTTATTATTTTTTTTAATAGAAATTCATTTATTTTGTAAATATATATTTTTAATTTCAGCTATATTTATTTTTAAACTATTTATATAATTTCACAGTTTATTTTGCTTTCTATTAATCCTTTTACAATTTCAGCATTATTTATTTTGTATCCATTTTCTAAATTTTTTATATTTATATTGGTTGTGTTCTAATAATCTTTAAAGTTTCAGTGTAGTCTTTTGTTGTTAATAATGTCTTTTGGAAACTACTGTTATTAAATTTTCTAATAATCTTTTTTAAATTTCACAAATATTTCTTTTTAATGTATTTAAATCTGTACTAACCCACCCGTGTCATGTCGGGTGGTAAATTTAGGTTCGGTTCAAACACACCATCAATACTGTTCCAGACTTATTCCATCCACCAAACTGTCCAACCATAAACCCAACTTCACACCTGTACAACTCCACCTGGGTATGTCATGGACACGGAAGGTAACAAAAACTTGGCATGGTTCAAAACTTAATAAGCGCTCCAAAATCTTAAATTCGTGTGGCTTCTCAATGTTGTTGATAAAATTTTTATATTCGGGCTTTATAAAAACTAGCTTACAGGGCCTTACATTTTAAGTATGGGTTTAGGGTGTGCAGATGAGCGACTCAAACAGCTCCTCGGGGGTTGTTCCTTATTACCTTCCTAACAAAAAACAAGCCACACAATTTTGCTATTTTCGCACTCTTTCTCAGCCTTTTCAACCTTGCCATCTTTTTTCCACCTTCTGTCTTTAGTTCCTAAATGTTTCGTTACCCATTCACCTCGGTTCACCTGGCGTATTAAATCTCTTCACAATTTAATACTTATGCGAACCAAACACAATTGCCCAGTGTTAGGAAGCAGTTGTCACACCCTACACCACTAAACAAATTGTCATGGGCAATATAATTTTTATTTAACAAATTACAAGGCCACGGCGTTGTTGGTGGTTTTAGTTTGCTAATTTTTTGCGCATTTGGTTTACGAAGCAAAGCAACACAACGGGCACGGGCAACGCCGGGCTAGCCACGCATAATATAATATTTATTATATTAATATACACAAATATCTCTAATATTATAAAAGGAAGTGTTTTTTTGTTTGTTTGTCTGGGGCCGCAAAATCCTGATGATTCTATGGCACTTACAGCAATGAGATTTGACGCACAGGTAGTCCAAATTATTTGCAATTTTTGGGTCGCGGCGAATTTTAAAATTCAATTGAGAATATTTTAAAATTTATTTAATAGTTTTATTCTCTATCGCTTTACCAAACGCGTAGAACTTTTTCTACCCGTGTGACGTTGCAGTCAGGGTTTGGAGACATGCCAAGTTTTTTTCATTCGCAGAACGACGATAATTTTTTTTTTCATTTCCGCTTTGATTTTGCTCGGACGAATAAATTTCCAGCCAGACGATAAATCTTTTAACTGAAGTCAGTTCTTTTTTCTATCTCCTACACCGTTAAAGATGGAGTAAAATTTTTTGCGTAATTTTGAGATGAGTAATTTTTTGCGCATTTGCTTTACGAAGCAAAGCAACACAACGGGCACGGGCTAGCCACGCAGTGGCTAATTGGTAGATAAGAAAACAACTGAATAAAACATGTATTGACAGGGTGTTTTTAAGTACAGCACAAAGGTGATATTTTGTTACACAACGGCAAATTAGATCTTAGTATTGAAGCATTGGCTCCAGGCCATCTGAAAGCATTTATTGAGGACGATCAATCTTGAGTTAACCCATTAACGCCCAGCGTCCTCATTTGAGGACAGTGGATAAAAGAACATGTAGAATTTTTATATTTTCCGGAAAAGATTGTTTGTTCTGCACGACGGTAGATGGTATTACCAGAAAGAATCCCACAAATTACCAAGTATATGTGGTTGTTTAGAATTCCGTGATATGGATCGCCATTTCATGTTTTTCCATGTCTCACACTTGCATTTGCTTTCTGTAAAAATGACATCCAATTTTGCTGTCCTCAATTGAGGACACTGGGCGTTACAGCCAACTTTTATACAAATTTCAAGAGTCATTACAATTTTTGTATTTTTTCGTGTAATAATTTAATTAAAAATTATTTCGACTTTTATGTGGTAAATAGTCATTACTTTCCTGAAACAAAACAAAGTATAAGTAATTATAATGGCTCGTAGAGAGAGGTTCTTAATGATTTCACAAGCTCATGAATACTTATTTTCCGAACAAATTGAAACTGACATCATCGGAATTCCACCTAACGTAGATAATCTTACTGATTTAAAGGGTCTTGACGATGAAAGTACAGCTTTAGCTGAAGTATGTAATATTGCAGGAACAGCAGAAATCGAAATTTCCGAAGATCCAAATTCCTTTGAAACTAAACCATGTGACTAGAATTGTGTTCAAAAACTAAAATTATGGCATTATAAGAGACAACAGAATAACAGGATTCCCCAGAAATCTCGGAAAGAAATATAAAAAGAAACAAGAGGGTTTTATGAGCACAAATTTGATAAAAAAAATTAAATTTTAATAGTCAGATGGAACAACAATAAGTCTGTTACTTTGGAATCAAATTCTGAGCAAATTAATTCTGCATTCCTTGTTTCCCCATATATCATACCAAACCAAAGAATTGATAGATATTTTATGTAAATTTGTATGTATTTTGTTTATGTATCATATATCTGCATCTTGTTCTCCGTCATCTCTACCATTATAAAATGAAGTTTATGTGTCTCGGGTGTGTAGGGGGTGCCCTGACGAATTTATGGCATTCACACGAATGAAATTTGGCACACATGTAATACGAATTTTTTAGAAATTTTATAGACCAGCCCGATTTTTAAAATTTTATCTTGAAAATTTTAAAATTAATTTAATGCGATGTTTAATTATTATTCCCTTTCCTCCGAATGGCAACAGTCGTGATCGGAATTGAATGAATCCGTATTTTCTGCGCGTGTGTAGCCGCTCTATTACTGGATATCCTTTTTGAAATTGATTGCATTTTTAAAAGCATATTAAATTTTAATTAGCGTCAACTTTTATGTTTCCATTTTTTTACTGTGCTTACTTCATTTTTGCTACTGGATAACGGTTGTGCAATACGTTTGTTATTATTTCTTTTTTAGACTATCGTAGTTTGGAATTTGATTTTTGAAGTATATTCACTTTTAGTATTACTGAATATACTGGATAACGGTTGTGCAATACGTTTGTTATTATTTCTTTTTTAGACTATCGTAGTTTGGAATTTGATTTTTGAAGTATATTCACTTTTAGTATTACTGAATATACTTTATGAAATTTATTGCCTTTTTAAAAGTATATTAACTTTTAGTTAGAGTTAACTTTTAATCTTTTATATTTGTATTTTTTTACTGTGCTTACTTCATTTTTCGAACTGGATAACGGTTGTGCAATACGTTTGTTATTGTTTCTTTTTTAGAATACGACAGTTTGGATTCTGATTTTTTAAGCATATTCACTTTTAGTTTGGATTATTTGGATATTGTGAGATCACCACCCCTAACTGCGACCGACTGTGAGTCCACCACCCGTAACTGCAACCGAAAGGCTACAGTGCGGGGTGGGCAATAAGTGCGCGGAAAAGAGGCTTCTTGCTGTCACTGTCTGGAGTAGGGTGGATGTCTGGTCCCCTGCTCAGGCTATGTTAACCCTTTATTATTCTGTGTATTTGTTTAAATTTTCATTAGCCAAGAATAAACGTCTTATGTTCAAAGCTTAGTTTTTTTCTTAACAAGATGCCAATTCATCAAACGAACCAAAATCCTAACAACTATTTGGCGCATGTCGCCTGGATTGATGATATGGCTGTGTTAAAGTTTTGAGCTTTGGAGGAAACGTTTTGTGATATGTGTGCCCTGGATGAATAGTTTCTTTATGTGCATTGTGGATGACGTAAGGAATGGAATACCTCGACACAAATAGGCGGTAAGTGCAGTTTCGTTTTGCTTTTTCTGTCCCTGTGCATTGCGAGAGTCGATCAACATCTAGTATTACCGATAGTGATTTTATTTGATGATAATGTGATTTTGTCTACGTTGTATTCAATTATTGTGTGATTTTGTTTATATTGTGTTCAATTATTGTGTGATTTGATTTGAATAATATTCTTGATAAATATTGATTTGTTACATAATGGGTAAAAAGAAAACCAGAAGTGAAATGTCTGTAGATAACGATAGTGGTAGTAATGAGATTTCTGTGTTAGAAATGAAGATTGAGCTTGCAAAGCATGAAACAGAGCTTGAAAAGCTAAAAGTAGAACGATTAAGGTTGGAAAGTTCTAACCATCAATCTAATACTGACTCAATTACACCAGTTGTATTACGACATAATTCAGTGGCAGACTATTTAAAAATTTTTAATTTATCTTCCGGTACCTTCCCAAGGGATCCCATTAAAATTGTGCAATATTTTGAAACTTTAGAACGCAATTTTGTGACACATTCAATTGCTGAGGAATTGCATAGCAAAATCATCTTATGCTTGGTAGATGGGGAACTAGCAAACCACATTTATCGTAAACTCGATACACAGGAGGTAGATAATTATGAAGAAGTTAAGACGGCTATCTTTAGCGAGCTAAGGGTTTCTGCCGAGAATCTAAAATATGAGTTTGATAATATGCATAGGAAACAAAACGAATCGATTTTTCAGTTTGCAACCAAAATTGAGCGGTACTTACAATATTATTTGACGTGTCGAAAGGTCACTGATTATGAATCTTTAGTGAAATTGCTAACGGCAGACAAATTGAAAGATTGTCTGGATGACGACGTGAAGGCATATATATTGCAACAAGAGGGCGATAGATTTCTTAGTGCTAAGGAAATTGCACAGAAAGCGGATATTTTTGTGAGTTCCATTCAGAAACCGAAACGTAAAAGCGAAACGCTAGAACGTCCTAATTTCCAAAGGGAAAAATCAAATGGCAACAGACAATTTTTGAAGCGATGCTTTTCTTGTGGGTCACCTAATCATGTTGCTCAGTTTTGTCGAGGAACTCAAGGTCGAAGGAGACGCGAGTCGAAACGAGAGGGGTTTGAAGAAACAGGGAACGTCAGGGTAAAAAGAGATGACATTGTAGCTAGGGTAAGCTTAGAGGGGAGATCCTTATCAGTTCCAGAGGGGGAGGAAGATATACCAAGTGAAAAAAACGTTTGCGTTGAGAACGGGGATGCTTCAGCCGAATTTATGGTTGACACGGGAGCGGAAATCACGTGTGTTCGCGAAGGACTTTTGGGTGAAGCTAGGGAACCGGTCAAGGGTCAAGTTGTCTTAGAAGGGGCTTTTGGAAATAGAATACGTGCAAATATTAAGGTTTTGAAGCTGAGGTTATCGCGGGAAGAAACAGAGATGGAGATTCGGGAGTAGAAATTTGTTGTGCAATTACACCTACTTTATGTAAGGAAGGTTTATTGTCGTTGCATGATTTTAACGCGTTAATGCAGAGAGAGAAAGGGAAGTTTTCAGATCGATTATTTGGAGAGATAGGTGTAGTTACGGACCGGTGGCATTTCAGTACAATGTTACCTACTCCCTCCCCCGTCCTCACAAAATTTTTGGGTGCACGATTTGGCGAGAAAGGGCTTGGCGTGTTAAATTGGAGAAAAGCGATAAATAAGTAAAACATTAGTACCATTGACGCCAAATTCTCGGTGCACCGAGTAACGAGTGTAAAAATCGAATCTTTAAGATTTCGAATCTTTTGAAAGAGTGTTCCTGATATTAGCCGGTGTGTCCATCTTCCGGAATGAACGGAAAGAAGAAATAAAGTTGAAGATAATTAATTTCAAATAAGACTGATGTATTATGGATGAATTACGTGTTGGAAGGCCGGCTTTTGTTTCTGGAAATCAAAAACATTTTTGAAGAAAACAATTTTATTTGTATTTAAATATGTTTTGATTTTTTTTTTTGCATCTGATATAGATTATTTTCTAATTTTGTGAACTTAGTTTATTTATCTGAAGCCTATTGAGTTGTTCTATTGTGACATTTAATCAACTACCTACCTACCTTGTTCATAAATAAATTTTTTGTATTTGATATGAAAAAATGATGATTTGATAAATCACATTGATTAAAATCAAAATTTAAAATTTTTTTCTTATTGTAATGTTTAATGATATTGAAAATGAAATAACTGAACAAGATGCATGTTATTTTACTCAAATAAGTTAAGAACTATACTTGTACTTAGTTCACCCCAAAATTATATTGAAAACAGGGTATGCCAATTTAAATCATGACTTAAATTTAAAAGAATACTGATTGAAATCAAACTTCTAATCCTGTTTTTTTAATTGAATTTTAATATTACTAAAATGGAATATTCTGGAACAGAATGCATGTTATTTTATTGAAAAAGGATAAAAATTTGCACCTACTCAGGAACACCTGAAGAATGACGTTTTTTATCTGAAAATAATTGGATTCCCTAGTAGAGATGGTAGTATAAATTGGGATTTAGTGGTGCCAACTTTTAAAAATTAGTGAGAGGTATAAAACAAACATCACTTTATATACAAGGGTATTTCAGAACTATTCATTTTTTGAAAAGCAATTATGAATATTGTCAGTGTATTTGTCGAATATTTAAACCTCATATTAGAGAGAGACCAGGACTCAAACAAACATATCGCACCCCGGCAAAAAAAAGTGACGCAGCTCAAAATTGCAGAATTTGAGAAACATCAACTTAAAGGATACTATAAAACTTATATTGAAATAGTATAAGCTTCTTTTAAGTTTTAGGTAAGTATATATGGTGGTAACTTCTGTTATATTCTATAGAATCGTAATATAACACGCTGGGGCATCTCATACATATTTTTGAATGACGAAACATCAAAATTTTTATTTTTTGACTTGTATCACTTTTTTTGCCGGGGTGCGACATGTAGAACCCAAGGTGTTCTGGTCTCTAGAACTGTACATCTCTTCTGGTAAAGTAGTCTATTAAGAGAGATCGAATCATTTTGCATATAGTTAGTTATTTCTATTATTCGTCATATTTATACCGCTTATGTTTGAGGTTCCTGGGTCTACCATAAAAACCTTCAAGGGGATCAGACTCCTATGGCACGCTCGGTGTAGATGCTCTTTTAACAATTTATATAATTTCTCATTGGAAATATTTGCCTCTCACGTTTGTGGGAATACAAGGAGCTCAGGACACTAGGAGTTCGCATCTATAGTAGAATAACACTTGACTATAACAAATATTTATTTCTACTCACTAAAAACAGGCAGAGGTTGAATTTCAAAGCATTTTTTTTGGCTAATTTTGACACCGATTCTTCACAGTTGGAAGGTTACGGAGGTTTGAACTGATGCCTTTCAAGAGGGGAATTAACACTTTAAAATTTGTTTTTCAGTATGTTAAAAACTAGTATGGATGCCCTCACTTCATAGTTTAAATAGTAAACCCTTTGAAACAAAATAAACTAAGGTTAAATAGAAAGCTAAACTTAAATAGAAAGAACCTCTTTTTTTCACAAAAGCAAAGTACTCATCTAATAAGCCTGTAATTAAGAAAATCCAAAGGCATATATGTTTCTTGATTTCCTTTATGGAAACATTGTATTCCAGATATTTTCTTTTGAATCTAGAACAATTTGGTTTCGGCAAATTTAAAAAGTTTAAATTTATGCTTCCGTGTCTGGCAGACAAAAAGGTATTCTAAGAAACAAGTAGGTTAACAAAAAAGGCAAGAAAACCTCTCTATCCATCTTCCTGTAGACGTTTTCGATAATTATTCTGTTATTATTAGGAACGACATACAGATGTGAACTAGTATTTTCATTAATAAAGTTAACATTCTTGAAAAGCAAAACGAAAGTCACGATTGACTGATTCAATTTTAAAAATTCTCTTCTGTTCTCGGTACCAAATTTAACACCAAACATTCAGACTAGCCAAACCCAGTCTCAAAAGTATCATTAATGGAAAGTAATGTTTATGTGATGTAATACATATTGTTTTACATACAATAATGAATTCATTTTAAAATGTTAATTATGTGCATAAACATACCTTTATTAAAAAGGTTATTAAGAATATGCCTGGACCATGAAAACTTAAGAAATTAGAAAAGGTGCACGAGTTGTAAGACGCATATGAATTCGTATGTGAAAAAAATTGACGTATGGTAAGTAAAAAGTTGGCCACCCCTGGGCTACTGGAAACTTACCGCCTCGTTCCTGCCCTCAGCAATGATATTTACAGTTTCGCCCCTTCCAGCCCCACCGGACGCACAGCGTCTCTTATAGGGGGAGGGTAAGAGTTATGGGACAGTTGAAGGGAAAATACTTCGTTCTTACAGTTGTTCATTCGAAGACTTCGAGGAAGAAAAAATCTAAGGTTTGTACCTCGTGTCAATGACCCTCAAGCAGAGACGGGTGTGTAGGGCCAACAAAATGTATTTTCATAAGGTTGCGAGGAAAGTTGTGACAGCGTCTTTACAATGTGCATCTTTAAATGTAGTGAAAAAAAGTTTCTAATTCAAGATGGTCAACAAGAACATATGCTGCATTAGTTATAAAACTTAGTTTCACCCATGTTAAAGAGGCTTTAACTGAAATGTGTAATTCAGAAGAAGAAAAGAAAGTTACCTTAGTGAAGACAACTTCTTAAACAGACAAATATGAAACTGATCTAATGACAATTATTAGGAATACTATTTTACAAAGAATAAGTGCTACTACTAAATCACTGCAATCAGTGGAATGCAAACTATTGAATAGATCCATTCTATTAAAGGCATTAGAAAATCTTATCAATAATTTCAGAGAATAATTTGAAAAAATTGATAAAGAGGCAACTGTTTTATCAGGTTAATGTGGTGAAACTGTTATTATTGAATTTTCAAAAGCAGAAATCCACAAACTTTCGTTGAAAAGTAGGTAAGGTTTTACTTACCTTTTACCGAATTCGTTCTAAAGGTCGAATTCCGGGCTGAGCTTGATTATCTCTTGTTTTTAATAAATCAAAAATAAAAATAGAATTCAAATGATCGAGGAGTCTGCCTTCAGGTTAAAATGAGTTTAATAATGATTGAACTAATACATGAACTGATAAATCTGCGCCAAATTCTTTGGTATGGGTTGAAGCATGCGTTTGTTTATATACTCAAAAAGAGCGACGACAGCGACGCTTATAATTAACATGCAAATTCGAGAGGCCGTTTTCGACAGTTGTCATAATAACCTATTATTCAATGTGGAAGATGGACAAACATTACAACATGAAAGCGTTAACTGAAACAATAGATAAAGATTTAAGAAAACAATGGTCTGTATAAATAGAGCTAAAGAGACAGCTTCTATTATGGGTATAGATGCAGAATTTTCCAAAAAAAGAGGACGGAAAAGGAAGCTTTTGAAGTGTAAAGAGAAGTGCCTGAAGTATTAGTAGTTTGGCGTCGGTCGCCTAATGTTGGCGCTAAACTAACTTGTGCAGGATTCCATTCAGCAGCTGGCCGCCATATCCATCTAACCACTAAAACCGGTAGAAAGTGTCGGCCTCGAAGAAAGCACTAAACGTTCTAAAACTCAACAAAACTTTATTAACATAACAAGAGGTAAAAACTATTCTAAACGTGTGCCACGAGTAACAGACAGCGCGGACACACCATGCTAAGCAGCAGAGAGGTATAAGGGAATGCAGGAAGGTCAACAGGCTATTTATAACAGGCCAATCTTATTCTTCCGCGTGCGTCACAAAACATAGTTTGCATAATAGCATTGATGCCACAGTAGCCTCTCCCTAGTCCCGAAGTCAGTCTCCGGACTGATAAGGGACGACAAAACGTACGTGACGACCAGATCTTGTGACAACACCCTTGCGTAGAGAAGATGTCAAGTGTTGGGTAGCATCATTAACCTTCTCAGCTGTGGATTCGAAAGACTTTGATGTACTTGCATCAGAGGGCTCTTGTAGCGGAACGTCAGGAGGGATGAAGATAAAAGCAGGCTTCAGCCGATCAACTGACACGCTGACTCTCTTGCCCTTGATAAGCAAGGTGTAAAACTTAGGTTTACGTTCAACTACAGGGTACGGACCATTGTATGGTTGCTGGAGCGGTCGTCGTAGGGCATCTACCCGTACAAACACATGAGATGTCTGAGCCAACTCCTTACTCACAAACACAGCTGACCTGGTAGAGTGATGCTTTGCAGGAACGGGTCTCAGCTCATTCATCTTCCGCCATAAATCTCCCAAAAGGTCTGCACGAGACGATATAGCACCAGGTGATGTGGCCCGAAGGAATTCACCCGGAATACGGAGAGAGCATCCGTAATCGATATCAGCCGTCGTAGCTCCGATGTCATCCTTCAAGCTCGTCCGAATACCAAGCAGCACTGTAGGCAGGACTTGAACCCATCGCTCCGTTCCATGGCTCATGATGGAACTCTTCAGGTGCCGGTGGAAGCGCTCCACGGCGCCATTGCACTTCGGATTGTAGGCTGTGGTTCGTGTCTTGATGACACCAAGAAATTTAACAAGGGAGGTGAAGAGGTCACTCTCAAACTGCCGTCCCTGGTCAGTGGTGATGATCTCGGGAACGCCAAATCTTGAAACCCAGCCGGAGTAGAAGGTATCAGCCACTGTAGCCGCAGTCTGGTCCTGCATTGGAAAGACCTCTGGCCACCTTGTGAAGCGATCAACGGCTGTCAGAGCGTAGACGAAACCCTTCGACGGCGGTAGAGGTACAACAATGTCGAGATGCACATGGGCGAACCGAGCTGAAGGAAGATCAAAGGAACCAGTGGGAGAAACAGTGTGTCGTTGAACCTTGGCCTTTTGACAATTGATGCACTGTTTGCACCAGGTCTTGATATCTCTTGACATCGATGGCCAGACGAAACTTTTGCTCACCATGTCCAAAGTTGCACGTGCGCCGGGATGCGACAGTCCATGCAAAGTCTGAAAGATACTCTTACGAAAAGAATTAGGAACATATGGACGAATGTGACCAGTGGACACATCGCAAATCACCTCTGATGAAGCGAGTGCTAGTGACCTCAACTCAAGACCAGAATCAGATTCGCGCAAAGATCGCAACTCCTCATCATTGCACTGGGCCTTTGCCAAACTTTCGTAATCAATTTCACCAGAACTTGACAAGTTGATCTCACAAATGCGTGAAAAACTATCAGCCACCGAATTTTCAGTACCAGGCACAAACCTGATATCGGTAGAAAATTGACTTATAAACTCTAAATGTCGAATTTGTCTAGGTGATTGTTTATCACATTTTTGCTGAAAAGCAAAGATTAGAGGCTTATGATATGTGAAAATAACACACTCGCGTCCCTCAATCATGTGCCTAAAATACTTGATTGAAGAATAGACAGCTAATAGTTCACGGTCATAGCAACTATAGCGTAACTCGGCATCGTTGAGTTTTCGTGAGAAAAATCCCAATGGTTGAACCGGTCCATTGATTACCTGTTGCAAAACCCCACCAATTGCGAAATCTGAAGCATCCACGACCAAATGTAAAGAAGCATCAGGCACAGGATGTGCCAAAAGTGCAGCATTAGAAATTGCATCTCTACATAACTGAAATGCCAACTTGGCTTCCTCTGACCATGAAAGAATGGCTTTGTCCTTCTTCCTGCGCTTTCCATCACCCTTTGCAAGAGTATGCAAACTAGCTTGAACTTTAGCTGCATCTCTTAAAAAACGATGATAGAAGTTTGTCATTGCTAGGAAACGACGCAATTCTTCGACCGTGTGAGGTAGGGGAAATTCTAGCAAGGCTTTGACCTTTTCGGGTAGGGGTTCGATACCATCCTTAGACACAAGGAAACCCAAGAAACTGATTTTTGTCTTACCGAACTCGCATTTATCAAGGTTAATTACCAGTCCATAATCCACTAACCGCTGGAAGACTTGTTTCAAGTCGGCCTTGTGGTTTTCCTCACTTTCAGAAGCTACAATGATGTCATCAATGTACGATACACAGCAATCAAGACCCCTTAAGACGTTATCGATAAAGCGCTGAAAGCTTTGGGCTGCGCATCTCAACCCGAAGCACATGGAAGTGTATTCGTAAAGTCCAATGGGAGTTATTACTGCAGTTTTCTGAATGTCACACGGTTCAATAGGAATCTGGTGGTACGCCTTCACGAGATCGATCTTTGAAAACACCCTTTTACCACTCAAAGTATGCGTAAAATCCTGGATATGGGGTACGGGGTAACGATCAGGAATCGTAATATAATTAAGCCTCCTGTAATCCCCGCATATACGCCACCCAGAAGGTTTTTTAGGTACAAGGTGTATGGGACTTGCCCATTGACTTTTAGAAGGTCTAATTATACCTTTCCGGAGTAGTTCGCCAAATTCCTTCTTAACAGCCAACAGCTTTTCAGGAGATAACCGTCGTGCAGTGGAAAACACTGCGGGACCTTTAGTTTCAATCCAATGAGTCACAGGATGGGGCTTAGGATTTTTAACCATATTTGGGTTTGTAAGTTGTGGGTACAAGGATATAATCTCTGAAAAAGGGGTTTGCTCTGAAACCAGGGTCAAACCAAATGTTGGTCCGGGACAAGCCAAACCCTTTGCCACTAGCATTGAGGCAGCATCAAGAAGCCGATTATTTCGCATATCCACTAACAACCCATAATGCTTTAAAAAATCCGCTCCTATAATAGGATGAGAAACCTCTGCAACTAAAAAATTCCATTCAAAACTTCGACCAACACCAAAATTTAACCTTAACCCTTTCGAACCAAAGGTTTTGATTCTAGAACCGTTTGCTGCATACAAACTAAGGGTATCTAGAAAACTTTCAGGCGAAAGCCTCTTCGGAAAACAGCTGACCACTGCACCACTATCTACAAGATAACGAAACCCTGTCATAGTGTCGCACACGAAAAGTCGGCTGTTCTGCTGGCTGTCATTTGCCACCGATTGAACAAACGAGCCACTCAGTTTTCCGAATATTGGCATGGCTGAATACATCTATGTGCCTTTTCCCCAAAGCGTTTGTGATACCAACACAACTTGCCCTTTTCAAGACGTTCCATTGAACCATCCCGACTTTTGGGAGTACCACCCCTTACTTGTTTATTGCCCCCAGAATAGCTCCGTCGTCTCTGAAATCCCCTTGATAGCCGTTTAAACTGTACACTCAATGACGCTATTTCAGCTTTAAGTGACTGCAAAGTTACATCCTCAGCTGCAGCAGCTGAAACGCTCACCACCGAATTCGAACATTCCGAAACATCACGAACTTTATCGGCAACCGCTGCTAAACTGTCTAGCGAACCCTCTGTACTAACTGAAAGAATTTGCTGAACGTGCACTGGTAGCCTTTGCATCCAAAGTGCACGCAAAACATCATTTGAAAGTTTGCCAGATGACAAATTTTTCATCTCATGCAGTAACGTAGAAGGGCGTCTATCGCCTAAATGCAAGTCTTGCAGCAACAGCTTTAAACGAGATGTCTCAGATTGAGAAAAGTGCCTAACAATAGCTTCCTTAATCGTGACATACGGGTTTGCTGGGGGTTTACGAACAAGATCCCGAATTATTGAAAAAACATTTTTATCAATTGCCGAAACGACACAATGAAATTTTGTGTTTGGTTCAGTAATACCAGCAAGAAAAAACTGGCTTTCCAACTGCAAAAACCAAGTTTCGGGATCCGAATCCCAGAATGGAGGTGCTCTAAAGGCAACACGAGATACCTCAGGGGCGGCAGCAGCATTTTGATCACTAGAAACAATAGCGGAAATAGGTTCTTTGACCTCAGTGTCAGTCATATTTAAATTCTAAATTACGCTTAAAAGCAATCAAAAGATATCTACAACACTGTTACTATAACAATATCCGCACTAAACCTTCCAAACCAGAATGTACTGACATAAAATGATCTAGTTTAAAATTAGCCACCAACCTATTTGCGGGCTTAAAATTACACTATGAACTCTTAAAATACAATGTAAATAACTCAATGAACAAAAACCAAAATGTACCAAAGTTAAGAAAGAATTCAATTCATGAATATCAGAAAAAACGCCCAGAGCTTGATTTGGAATCTACCAAAACGCGCGAACGAAACCGGTCAAGAGCGAAAATCAGTAAACACTCACCCAAGTTCTCGTCACCCGCTCCGCAGCTATGCACTGGCTGAATAAATAAAACGCATGCCGTGTAGCTCCAACCTCAGAAGGTTTTTACAATTCTCAGACCGCGTAACCACTTTGGCGTCGGTCGCCTAATGTTGGCGCTAAACTAACTTGTGCAGGATTCCATTCAGCAGCTGGCCGCCATATCCATCTAACCACTAAAACCGGTAGAAAGTGTCGGCCTCGAAGAAAGCACTAAACGTTCTAAAACTCAACAAAACTTTATTAACATAACAAGAGGTAAAAACTATTCTAAACGTGTGCCACGAGTAACAGACAGCGCGGACACACCATGCTAAGCAGCAGAGAGGTATAAGGGAATGCAGGAAGGTCAACAGGCTATTTATAACAGGCCAATCTTATTCTTCCGCGTGCGTCACAAAACATAGTTTGCATAATAGCATTGATGCCACAGTAGTATGAAGTATTCAAAACCGGGTCAGGGCATGGATATTTGTAAGCGTATGGTGTAGAGGCGGCTTGGTGCACCTTAAATCTGTAATGGCCGAAAAAACCTCAGTTTGGGTTGGTGAGGAAGTTTGGAGAGTGGGGTGCCAGCTCAGATGCTGCCTCGTCGTCTGACCGTGGTTCAAAATTACGTGGCAATACAGAAAATGGCTTAGGCTGGGACGGTGGTAACTAGTTGAATACCATTATCAAATTATTGAAATGTCTTAGTTCAGCAGAATTGTAGCAGTGCACAAATTAGATTTTTTTAAATTATACAAAAAAAAATACATTCAAAGCAAAATAACACCATAATCTGGTTAACCTCATGGAATTTGTCAACGTTTTGAACGTTTTCAAACTTTTAGGGGCAAAATAATAGATTTCATGAACTCGTGACAAGAGAGAGTGACATTTATTTATATGTGACGTTTAATCAACTACCTACCTACCTTGTTCATAAATAAATTTTTTGTATTTGATATGAAAAAAGGATGATTTGATAAATCAAATTGATTAAAATCAAAATTTTAAATTTCCTTTTTTTTTCTTATTGTAATGTTTAATGATATTGAAAATGAAATAACTGAACAAAATGCATGTTATTTTATTCAAATAAGAACTATGCGTGTACTTAGTTCACCCCAAAATTATATTGAAAACAGGGTATGCCAATTTAAATCATGACTTAAATTTAAAAGAACACTGATTGTAATCAAACTTCTAATCCTGTTTTTTTTAATTGAATATTAATAGTATTAAAATGAAATATCCTGGAACAGAATGCATGTTATTTTATTGAAAAAGGTTAAAAATTTGCACCTACTCAGGAACACCTGAAGAATGACCTTTTTTATCTGAAAATAATTGGATTCCCTAGTAGAGATGGTAGCATAAATTGGGATGTAGTGGTGCCAAATTTTAAAAATTATTGAGAGGTATAAAACAAACATCACTTTATATACAAGGGTATTTTAAAACTATTAATTTTTTGAAAAGCAATTATGAATATTGTCAGTGTATTTGTCGAACAGGGTTCGAGGGAAGTTGTGACAGCTTCTTTACTATGTGCATCTTTAAGTGCAGTGAAAAGAGTTTCTAATACAAGATGGTCAAACAAGAACAGATGCTGTATTAGCTATAAAACTTGGTTTCACCCATGTTAAAGAGGCTTTAACTGAAATTTGTAATTCAGAAGAAGAAAATAAAGTTACCATTGTGCAGGCAATTTCTTAAGAAATAGACAAATATGAAACTCCTCTAGTGACAATTATTATGAATACTATTTTACAAAGAGTAAATGTTACTAGTAAATCACTGAAATCAGTGGAATGCAAACTATTAAATGGGTCTATCCTATTGAAGGCATTAGAAAATTTTATCAATAATTTCAGAGACGAATTTGAAAAAGTTGATAAAGAGGCAACTGTTTTATCAGGTCTATCATTCAATGTAGAAGATGGACAAACTCGTAGACAACAAAAGATAAAAATGTTTTTTTTTGATAAAAACAAAGAAGTCAGACAGGAATTTACAATAAGAGAAATTTCATAGTCAATGCATTTTATGTCATGTGACCAAGGTGACCATCACCAAGGCAGAATTAAAAGTAGAACACTATAAAAAAGTTTAAGGATATTTTAAAAAATGACATTAATGTTTGTACTTTTGAAGATGACTTTGACCATTTTTTAATATTTCTCTAAGAAAACGAAAACACACCATAAAAACCACACCACACATCTATCGAGCCACCAAAGAAATATCTTGCACATTTCCGAATGTTGAAGTTATTGAAATTTTTTTTAACAATTCCCTTATCTATATCGTCAGGAGAAAGACCGTTTTCCGTTTTAAAGCGTGTAAAAAATTATTTAAGGAGTACTATGGCAGAAGAAAGATTAATTAATGTGGCAATTCTATAAAAAAGAGCAAAACATTTTTAACCCAATTGACACTACTAAAATAATTGACGAATTTGCAAGAAATAAAGCAAATCGGAAATTTATGCAAAAAATGTATTTTTTAATAAATTTTTTTAATTTGTTATGGTATGTAAATGTTGACTACTTTTCTTTTTGTGAATAACTTGATGAGTTTTTGCTTGAAACTTTTTTTTTCTAATTTGAGTTTAAGAGCCCTGAAAATTTTTACCTCCCCCACTTGACTTGATCCACCACTGCCCTCATGTTCTCGAGGATTTAAGGAATGGGAACATTCAAATTACCTATACCCTTCGTGAAAACAATGAAATCGAGTTGTTGATTGGCGCTGATGTTATCGTTAAACTCTGGTTTAAGTGTAATAGGATAAAAAACTTGGTTGGATGGTAATCGGAATAAAGAATGATGCATATGAGAGAGGAATATAATTATTTAAAGATAATGTTTTAACAGTGCTCTAGGCATGTAAGTAATAATCTGTTAAGAGAACTGTAGGAACTTGATGTTTTAGGAATTAACGATACCATTGAAAATATTTCTAAAAAGGAAGAGTTTGTTGATTATTTAACAAATTTAAGCAGATATTTTGAGACTGATATTTTCCGATTGCTGAAAAGGATGTTTTATTAAGTGTGAAGGTTACTTTCTTTGTGCGTCTATTCTGTTCTATCATATCTAATTTTGCAAGTGCATTTCAAAGTAAATTAATCACTTGAAGATACACAGCCCCATTTTAAGAGTCTCTCCCTCCCATTTTTCATTCAATTTTTAACTAACTATTAGGGTAACTTTTTGCAGTAAAGTACTAAAATCAAAATTCCTCCTACATGGGGAGTATTGTAAGTGAGTTATAATCGCAACATAAATGCAACTTTCTGCATAAATGCAATTTTTTGCATAAATGCAACTTTCTGCATAAATACAACTTTTTGCATAAATGCAACCACCTGCAACTTTTTAAAATTTAGCTTAAAATAATTAAAAGGAAATTACTATTTCATTTTTTGCACCCTTTCCACTCTCCACATAGGGACACACGAACGGACCGTCCGTGGTTCCAATTACCGCAGGGGACCTGACCATAGTAAAGATAAGGACCAGATGCGCGCAACAAAGGGGGGAAAGCTATTCTTCCATTTCTCCCGTCTTCAAGCGAAATCTGGTTGAAACCTCCCCGTCTGGAAAAGGCTAGGAATCCCCACAGAGCTTGTACACGCATTCGAACAGTACTATCGCACATCAAGTTGCAATTATTTTGTTTATACTTCGTCTAACGTTGGTCTAGGTATAATTAAGGATACTTTAACTTGGTTAGTGTGATTATAATTCAATGTATCATATGTCAGTGCAAAATTTTGGTACCTACATTTATTTATCAGCTTATCATAATAATTGCTGCGCCTAGTAATTTTCTGTTTGTAGCACATATACAATTAAATATTTACGAAATTTGAAATAAAAAACCGGCCAAGTTCGTGTTTGACCAAGTAGTCAGTTCTGGCTATACAAAATTCTTACAAAACATCTGAGCCAAAACTCTCTGTATTTTAGAAATACAAATTTAATTTTACAGTTCCTTTATACGAAATTTCTATAAACTTTTTATAAACTCAATTACGTGATTAAGTGAGTCGATTATTACTCGTAAACTTGGAAAGCCTACTTATCGCTGATAGCATAAATTCAAGACGAGTTCAATTTCTGTAGATCTATATTTATATGGTAACTAGCCACTGCTTGGCCAGCATTGCGTTGCCCGTAACAGTTTTTTTCGTGGGGTCAGGTGAGACCACTGCTCGCTAACCCCCTTTGATTGATACGAAATCCCATTATTCCACTACGAGCAACGCCGTGATGGCCTCGTCATTGCCAAATGCTGCCAAATTCGAATTGCGAAGAGATCCAATCGACATGATGTCACAATCACACAGGGGGCGGCATAATCGATATTGCACACAGGCGTTCAAACAAACAGCTAGCGGCGGGCCTGGCCACAAGGAGTAATGAAGTAGTAAGCACGTTCTTCAACTTTATAAACCAGCTTTACAATTTATTTTAGTGCGAGCCAACGGCCATGGGAACTGCTTCTAAAACACACTGATGGGAGGTCTCTACACGGTCTTTGTGAGACAAAATGCAGTGAAACAATTGAGGCAGTGAAACCTATAACTGAAAAACTACCTGACGTTTTAAAGGCCCTTCAATGTGTAAAAAATCAGTAGTTTATCGTAAGAGGAAACGGCGGAAGAGTAAATGGATTCCTCAATTATTTTCAAAATTTGAAACTTTAATTCAGCTAAATATTTGGAAGGACATACTAGAGCAAATTAGTACAAGAAATTTAACCCTTCAATCATAATATATCTCCCTTGATATCGAAATGAATAACATTAAAGCGTTAACTGAAACAATAGATAAAGATTTAAGTAAACAATGGTCTGTATAAATAGAGCTAAAGAGACAGCTTCTATTATGGGTATAGATGCAGAATTTTCCAAAAAAAGAGGACGGAAAAGGAAGCTTTTGAAGTGGAAAGAGAAATGCCTAAATTATTAGAAACCGAAGAAACAAAATTCAAAAGTTCAGTTTTTTATATAGTAATCAATAAAATAGTTTCTCAGTTATAATCAAGGTATGAGCAAATGAAAAAACATATGCAATGCATTCGAAGCCATATTAAAAATAAATTCTAATTCTAATGACAACAACGCACCTAAAAAATTAATTGAAAGCTATCCAGATGATTTAAGCCACAATTTCATCAATGAAATTCAGATGTACAAGACCGTTCGCGAAGCTACTTTTTCACATTAACCCAAATTAGAAAATAAAGGTCTTCCACTCCCTTTAAATGATATCTATAGATTAAAATTGCAATCTATTCCCCCAGAACTTTGCATAGCTTTAAGAATTTTGTTTTCTCTTCCCATCACTGTGGCTTCTGGTGAAAGGATTCAGTAAACTACCTATAATCAAAAATAATTTACGATCTGCTTTGGGCAAGGAAAAATTAGAATCATCTAAGAATATTTTCAATTGAGGCGTTCAATTGAGGCGATCAACTGGCGTGCAAAATTAGCTTCCTTTTTTGACGGCATCGATAAATTCATTAATTCGAATAGAAGATGTACTGCTCCCTCCTCAGTACTCCAAAAGTTTTCGGAGTTTTGACTAGTCTTCAGCGTCAAAGGTATGTTTTAGCATGGGTTTCTTACAATCTTTCTATAGAGATATTTATTATAGTTTTCTGATTATACTTCGATATCCTTATCGAAGTCCTGCTCGATCGGAAGTTAAAAACACAAGCTTAAGTTAAAGTAAACACAACCTAGTTTATACTGTTTCTAATTATCACAATTTTCGCATAATTCGTCGTGAATTTATCTTAGCTCTGATGAAGCAATCATGTGCTCCTAGACCAATGTTATTTATTCCTCTGATTCCAATTGTACGCATCTTTCAACCTCAAGTATTACAAATGTAGCAAAGAAACTGAAAATATCTGTACAGCTTAGGTAGCACAGTGAGCACATGTAGTTACATGAGTGAGCACATGTAGTCTTCTCTCACGAGTCTTCGTTTGAAATGCTTGTTAAAATCAGTCTTGCCAATTTTTCAGTTCGTTGAAATTCATTGCATCGAAATTTAAGTTTAGAATTTTAAAAATTATGTTTTTGTTTTAGTCGCGCGATCCCCTCTCTTAGCACTCAGAAAATTCTCCTTAGTCTCAATTTGGGAATATGGTGACCGTCGTCACTGATCATTCTAAGGAGCATACTCTCGGGGTGATGGAAGTATACAATTTGCTGAATGATTGGTTGAATAACATCTTTTAGTTTGTCACTTGAGGAACAAGAATGCATGTATCGCTTTAAAAACATTCAAACCTCTTTGCAGGAACGATAACACTTTACCACATACCACATGGGTGCATAAGCTTCTAAAATAAATTCTGAAACAATTTTTAAGTTCATTTAAGGATTCACGCACGTAGGCACTCGCCAACAGAAGGGGGGGGGCAATTCAGCTTACGTCTGAAATGGATGAATCCCATCACATATAGTCTTCTCTCACTTCAGATGAATCCCATCACATCTGAAGTGAGAGAAGACTTCATGGGCAATTCAATAAAAGATACTAAGGCTAATACTTTATTTCATGTCACTGATGATGTGATGATTAGACTTGGTTTACGATTTCAAAAAGTTAGAGGACACTGATTTAATTGAGCTCGGAATATGTGTGGTCATTTAAATGGTGTCAAAAAGCTCATTAAAGATGTTCAACCAAAATTATTATTTGTTCATTGTAACAACTATTCCTTGGACTTGTGTCACCAATAAGCATCTAGGACTTTTTCACTACTTTTTGAAGGCTTGGGTGCAGGAACGAAAGAATCTGCTGAACTCTTAGGTTTGAAGCAGCCACAGTCATCTCGAAAAAGAAAGCTTCTATGTCGGTATGAATACTCCAGCAATTCTGAAAGTTTCACCCCCGCCAACATCAATAAAACTGTTGGCCTTCGAAAATGCTTGTTTGAAGTGGTTGACACAGTAACCACCAAAATTGAAAAACGATTCCATCAACCAGGAATGGTGAAACTTGTCAAATTAGAAGTGCTTACAGATGCAGCAAAAGAAGAAATTTAAAAAGGTACTTCCTTTCAAGAAAAATTGTGTGTTCATGCAAGTGAATTCGATCTGGAAAAATTGGAACCCCAGTTGGTTCTGTTATCTAGTGTAATAAAAGAAAAGTTTGTGTCAACATTTGATATCTGCCAGAAGTTGGCGGCAGAGTCGAGTGTAATTAGGGAGCTTATGGATGAAGTGTCTAAACTTGTTGAATTAATCTCCATTGCTACTGCTCAGGCACGTGCCAACAGGGGGGGGGGCAGGGGTTTTTTAAGCCCCCCCCCCTGTCACTGAGGAGAAGGGGCGAAAGGTATATTTCGCCCCCCCCCCCACACAATCAAGGAGCATTTTAAAAATTTTAACTTTAAAAGTAACATTAAAACAGTGCCGTTAAAACAACTTTGGTTTCTAATTTCATTTCCTGTCACGATAGTTAAAGCTAACCCCCTTAACACAATTCTCTACAGAGACCAGTCCCCTTACATCCCTCTTTCCTTTCAGTCTTTTTTTCAATAGGTCAATATATCTTCCCATCCCCTTTCACCTTTGAACTCAAGCGCCCTCAATATTTTGACCTCCCACGAACACTTTTCCTTTCAAATCGCCTGTCTAAGAAAAAATTACGTCTTCGTTTCACTACCTTCTTACCATTGAAAGTACCAAAAAATTAAATTCTTCCTTTGAATGTGTGGAGTAAAGTGGCCCAGTATCGCTTTCTATTGCTTGCTTATCGCTTTTTTTTTTACGACTTCAAAGTGGTTCTGTTCTACTCCCAAAATGAATGCACGTGGTGCTCGAACTTGAATGCCACGAGATGACTATCTATTTTCGAAGAAATTGCTGTATAGTGGCTTCACCCCCTAGACCCTTCAGGGCTCGAACATGTCTTTGACGGGCAAACGATTCCTTATTGATTATATACAGTGCCGTTCTGTTAAACAGACAATTTCAGAACATAACCAGAGTCTCCACCGGAGACTTACTTCCAAAATCTAGGGCCCTAAAAAACGCCCTCGAAACAACGACCAAACTCTTCTCGAGTCTGTCAGAGAATCCCTTCGCAGACCCAGCACTCTCTGCTCCAAGCCTCGAAGCTCCGGTCCGTGGGAAAAACCCTTGGGCAGTTTTCCACCGCCTCAAAACTCAACTCCAAGATAGGAGCTCCCCTGCCTTTTCAGTTCTATCCCCACAGAGGGGCTGGCCATTGTCCCACAAGGAACGATTTCAGCCAGCCAGGCGACTTGTGAAACAAGAGGTCCTTGTATCACAACGCCACACCCCCTCCAACTTGAAGGTCGATGGCCTTAACGGCATCTTGTTAGATCGCCCCCATCTGAATCTAACACTTTCTTTTCCGACATCTCCCTCGGAAAAAAAGGCGAGAACGTGTTATGAACACGCCCTGAATAGCCGCTCACGAAACGTAACCATTACACTTGTAAACCATTTATTTTTTATATTTCTTGAAGACTGAAAAAAAAAATCCTTATATGGTATTCTCAGAATCTTTTATGTATAGGGTCATTCCACGCAAAATGAGCAAATCGGCTGTGGCTGACACATCACCGATTTTAATGAAAAATAATTTTTAAATAGATCACTAGAGCTCAGATTTTGCATATCCTTTTTTCAGCCCCTAATGTTGATAGAAATCCGTATGGAGTGTTTTTTTAGCAATTTGCAACCACGAAACCCGAATTTATTTTGCATATTTCGGACCATTTTGCCTATTTGGAGTTTTTTGCATGTTCTTTTTTAAAAAAATTGAAAAAATTTATATATATATTAGGTAACCACACCAGGAAGGAGAGTGGGGCACAAAAAAAATGCAAAAAACTTCCAAAATATTTTTTTTTGAGAATAGATATGACGTATCTCTGTAAAACACCACACACCAAAAATGAGTTATAGTAGTTGCAAGTTTTTACAAATATTTTCCCACAAAAGGTGTTCATGAGCAATAGTTATCTCAACACTGAATATTTATATAACGGTACATGCATATGGAACAGTTTTTATAGACAACCAACTCTTCAAAATCACTTATCAACTATTGTACATATCTTATAATTTTTATAATTGAGATATTTTGTACTACCCCATGATGCAATCATACATAAATTTTCTGAAAGTTATTACATCAAATTCAACTAGCAAGGATACATTGTTACATTTTTTACATGCATAATAACAAATAAAAACTCCACAGTTCATGTCATCATTTTGATTTATGTGAGGGGGAGATAAAATGTCAATGTTATAGATGAATTAAAGAATGAATTGAATATTTCCCTCCATACACTAATTATGTCTGAACAATTTTTACTAGGAGCTTTGTTAAAAGGCTCATAAAACTCAAATACATATTTTTCAGTATCAACAAATAACAACACCCAGTGACTATCAAGGTTAGTAGGGGAAAAAATGTTTGCTTTAAGTACAGTACCAATTTGAAAGAATTAAAAAATTTTTTTTGCTTTGTGAAAGTGCAGCTGAAGATACGGACTCAATAAACATAAAACGGATTGAATTTTCTATAAGTTTATAAAGAAAAGAATCTACTATTGTATCATCTAGCCATCCCCTTTTAAAGTACTTAGATGCTTGAAATAAAATGCTTTCTTCTAATGTTACATCTACATCTAATGACTTAGGCATAAAATTTGTAGGTTCTATACCATTCACTTTAACTACCATATTTGAAGAATTGGTTTCATCAGTATGATTACATTTAAAAAAATTAGACACAAGACTCTGCAAATTGCTTATATTTTAGTTTTATCAGTTCTAGAAACGTATAAAATCCAAAAATTGTTTTACAATTTTTTATAAAAGACAAACTGCAATCTACGAAAACCTTTTTAGTACATTTTGGTCTGCGTCAGTATCCTAGATTTTACTGCTACAAATGTCGACATCATAACTTAGCTCCACCGAAATGGAAAAATTTTGTTTTTTAATCATAGTTACCCAACCAGAAAATCATAAAATGACGGATTGGAATGCGCAGAACTGCTTTTACAAAAGAGATTTTTTCATATATCTTAAGAAAGTATCGATATTTTTTTGCATTGTTCTTGATTAAAATGTGACTGAAGCTGGTGTTTAAGGTAGATAAATTATATTTGAATATTTTTCGTACAAAACGGATTATAATCTTCTGCACTTTACTAATTAGAAACGTTTCCTAAATTAAATTAATACATTTCGAAGGTAAGTTGCTATATAATGATTATACATGTTTATTGATATGTAATAAAAATTAATTACAGTCAGTTATTGATTTTGTGATAATAAACCAGTATCTATTCAGCCAAAAATCTTTGAAATGGCATTTAAAAGTAGGTTAAAAATTTTATAAAAGATGAGAGGCAAATTCTTTATTCTCCAGAATAATAACATGTTACTGACGTTTAGATACTGATTCTATTATATTACTACATTTCCATTAGTCAAATTTTGTAGAACTATAATTAAATCCGTAATTCACATCACAATCTGAATGTTGCCGTGGAAGTGTGGGTTTTATGGCACAAGATCCAGAAAAGGATTGTGGAAGTTTGGAGAGTGGGGTGTCATCTCAGGTGTTGCCTCGCGATCTGACCATGGTTCAAAATTACATTTTGTCCTCGATTCTTTCCCGTTGGGATTGATCCCGGACCGTCGTTAACAGTACGACGCCAATTGAAATACCTACAATCTGAATGCTTAGTCTTTTCAAAAGTGCTGTCAAGCAGTCTAAATCAGGTCTTGATTGTTGCGGTTCTTGCTAAGATCGGATGGAAAAATTGTACAATTAAAATCGATGCATACACCATTCCTTGATATTTTAAATGTAAAACTAGTTGAATGTAGCACTGGGATAAGGATAAGAGTTTTTTGATTAGTGAAAGCCATGTTGAAAACATTCTGAACATTTTTCTATTTGAAATGTTTAATGTAATTCAAAGTAAACACTATATTCACTGTACTTTACCCGAGCACTAATTAGTTATTCAGGAGCTTGACAAATTCTTTTATATACCAATTTTCCAAATCAGGGATCGTCTTTTTTAGTATTACTCAAAAAATGTTTTTATATTTAATAAATTAGCTATTCATGTATGAATCCTATTTAATTTTGTTAATTAAATAATTTTTTTTTCTATACTGTTGGTAATCTTTCAACCAAAAAAGGTGTCCCAATTATGCGCCTCTGTGATAGTTATTTTCTTAAAGATACATCCAATATCTGGGTGACATGAGGTGAATATGCATTACCTACAATATAGATTACCATTAACTATTTTATAAAATATAATGGAAACTTCATTAAAAGGTTAAATTTTAGATTGCTTGTTTATTTTTTTCCAGATCTTTGAAGACTATTTACCTGTTAGGCTAAAATAATTCTTGTACTCAAATTTGTAAGTTTTTCAAACCATGCTGTTTGAATTTTACATATAAACCTAGCAAAGGGATGTGTACAGGGAATGCTTTAATTTTATAAATTAAAATTATTTTTCATAAAAATTTTAAAATATGACACTAGAAAATATTCGTTACTATAATAAATGAATAGGCCATATGTCACCATCTATTGATTTTCACTGAAAATGTGAAGATACCTGTTTTTCTTTCCTTGTAAGAACTGCGTTTCGTGTAATACTGTGTGTTGATCCTTTAAATGACAAAAATCCTATTCAAGGGAATTTAAATCGATTAAAAAAAAAAGGTGTTTTTCTGAATACTTAAGTGGTTACTTTTTTTTTAATACAGCAAAATAAATAAAACATTTTTAAGTGCACATTGTGTTTAAAAATTTAAGGTTTTTTTTTTAGTTTCTGCTTAGAACCACATTATGTATATTGTAAATCTACTAACCATTCCTTTATACATTTTACACTTCTATGCCAAAAAATATAAAAATGAAAGTAATGAATCAATAATATTAAGAGCAGCTGTTAAAATGAAAATTGTTGAGAAAAAAAATTCCTTAACATTAATGTTGGTATTAAATTTCTTTTGGGTTGGTTTTTTATTCTGCAAGGGCCATGCAGTTTTGGGAGTTTTGCAAAGTTCATCATCACTTCTAAGGATGTACAAGATTAAATTCACTTTGGACTAAATAATAAAGCACATATTAACATTTTATTGCTACTTTTTTAGCCATAACATCTTTTAATACCCAAATTACTTTCACTGAAGAGCCTCCATCCTGGAATCCAGATTTGTGTATTCTATTTTACCATGTTAAGTACCCAAGCTATTTGAATATAATTAAAAAAATTAAGAACTTTATTGTATCTGCTCTTTAGCTCTGTTTCAAAAATCTTTGAACAAAAATACCAGAAATGTGCTTTAATGATTAATTACTTAAACAATAGATCTTGCTTGGAATTTAAAATTTTATTTTAGTGTTGTGGGTTGTGTTTGTATGGTGCAAGGACCAAATTTAATCATACAGCACCAGGCATACAATATCAAGTAATGGATATAGATACACAACCATAGTTTTACGTACACGAGAGAAATACATCCAGGAAGGCATTGAACTTGTGCCGCCTACAACTTGGAGGTTTATATGACAGTGGACATACCCACAACCTTAGTGTCGTGGGAATAAATTATTGAAAAAAAAATACTAGCCCAAAGAATAAAAGTTGACAAATATATCCGAAATAGGGGAAGACGGGATACAATGAAACAAGGGGTACAATGAAACATTACTTCTAAAATCAGTACAATTTATCACAGAAAGTTGCAATTTATATATATGTTATACAACTATAAGTTCCAATTACTAATGTGATTTGGATACATTCACACTTCTACAACATTAGCAATAGAAGATTATTGGTTTATCAACATTGAAAGTAAGTTTCTTTACTAAAAGTAATTTTGTTTCTTTTTCCTCGTTGTTATATGTAATAATTATTTTCTATACTTTGTTATCTTCATACCTCCAAAACCAAAATTAAAAAATAAATAAATATTAGAAGCTTGAATTTTTTTTTTATTTAGTAACCTCAGTGCGGGGTACAATGAAACACTTGCAGATGGGGTACAATGGAACATGTTTTATTGTGCCCCGGGTGAATGCATTTACTTGAAGTAATATATCAATGGTAAATATAATATCACTGATATAAAATAACATATTACTGGTTGTCATTAATCTAAATAAAACACTTTTACTAAGGAAATGGCAACACCTAACATTAATAGGAGAAGGCAACACCAAATCAAAACAGTAATCATTTTGAAAGCATGCAAAATTAAACTGTTTTTTTTCCTTCTAAAAAAAGTATAGATTTCAATAGTAAGTTAGATTTTTTATATTTAAGAATAGTTTATTTATTTCATAGGCATAAACTGTACTTACTACAGTTCACAATCCTCCTAAAGTTCTTGGTCAAAGGGGCCAAAAACAAATAGGTCAATTAATGTATGGTGAAAGGGGTGTTCTTGTTACTATGTGTGGATCTATTAATGCTTCTGGAAATTCTATGCCCCATTATTTAGTATTCCTAGAGTAAATTTCAAGTTTTGCATGTTGAATGGAGCTCCACGTGGGACTATGGGTGATGCAACAAAATCGGGTTGGATGAATGGAGATATTTTTGTTAATGTTCTAACACATTTCCAGGCACATACACGCTGAACGAAAGGAAATCCAGTTCTACTAATAATGGACTATCATGAATCACATATTACAATTTCCAGTCTAAATTTTACTAAAGATAACGGAATTGTTGTTGTAACCCTGACCCCCATACCAGTAACAAATTGCAGCCGCCTTTAGACAAAACTGTGTTCAAGTCACTTAAAAATTTTTTCAATCTAGCTGCAAATGATTGGATGCTGTGTAACCAGGTCGTATAATCTCTATCTATGAGATATCTTCTTTGCTTGGCACTGCTTATTTTCTTATCACTCCACAAAATATTACAAAAGATTTTTCAGCAACTGGAATATGGCCTTTCAATAGGGAAATGTTTTGTGAAGAAGATTATTTGTGTTCGTATGTGTCAGATAGGCCTTGTCCTACTGAAAATTATTCCCATGGTCAGATTAATGAAACTGATGAGCTGAGTAATGAAACTGAAGACCAGACAGACAAAACCCAAGAATCAGAAGTGGTGAATCTTGCCATAAGTAAATCAGAATCACCGACTGCAGGTTGATCACCAAATGTTCATACACCATACACTAGCTCTAAACCTGTGAGGAAATACATTTATCCTCAAGAGATAAAACCTTACCCCAAGGCTGGTCCAAGAAAAGTAAGAGTACGAAACAGAAAAAAAAAAAGAGTTTAGTTCTAACCACACAACTAAAAATGCTCTGGTTAAGCAATAAGAAAGTAAAAAGGGGAGAAAAAAAACTAAGAAGGGATTCTTTTCAAAACAAACTCTGCCTCCTACAGACTCTGAAGATGACGATGATCCGGATTATTTTCCAGCTCCAGATGATCACTGAAGTACTAAGAATGAGATATCCACACATAACAGTGTGACACAAGCAGTATCTGTATAAATGATTGTTTTAATCAATGAGGGTGAACTGAAACAAGGAAATATATTCTGTTGGAGAAATCATGAATTTAAATGAAGTTGAATGTGACTAAAATAAACTATATAGGGTGAAAATTGCTTGCATCATTTGGAGTGTTTCATTGTACCCCGCCATACGGGGTACAATGAAACACTTTGAGACATTTACTTTTTGTTATTTTACAAGCATAAAGATATTGTTTAGAACCTATTAAAAATTTATTTAAATGGGGAAAATACAAGATTAAAAGTATGCATTAATTATATTTTTATGCATGCAAAATTGTGGATAGGAAAAAATAATTAGTAAATTTTGTTTCATTGTACCCCGTCTTCCCCTATTCTCCAAAAATAAAAAGCGCATATAGTATAATATACATTTGAGATCCACAATGCAAATTAACAGAAAGAAAATTCAGTGACAAACAGATAGTTGGGAGTAGAGGCTAAAATGGGAAATACAGGTCTTTTCAAGCAAAATAAATTCTTGATAATTCATAACATGTATCAAGGCATTTGGGCTCATATTTAGTCAAAGCATTCTTGTTTTCACCTAAAAAGAACCCATAATTAAGGAATTTATTGAGATATTTTAAACATATTTAACTAATCAGCAAAAGCATTTACAACAGCAAGAAAATTTTCATTTTTGTGGTGTTTGCAAAAAAAATTAATTAAAGAAACATACATCACATCTGTTAGAAAAAGGAATGATTTTTAAACAAATAGTCTCAATTAATTTTGCTAGTTAGCATTAAAAAGAATCCAGCTCAATGGAACTTTCATAGTTATTCAAGATTAAAATATGTGATTGAACGGATATCTTCACTGCCCACTAAAAAGTGAATTTGGTTGAGTAGCATTTAAAAACAAGCAAACTCAACACGATTCACCATTTAGCACACACATAGCAGACAAACAGTGAAACACTCCATAAAAAACAATCAAATATGCGAGAAGTTGAATATGTCACATCTGTGAAACATAACAGACTACAACCTAGGACCAATACAGAAGGGAAAGATGTCAGACGTTTGATTTTTTTGGGTGCGGGCCATATTTGGCCTATTTGCAATAGACACAAGATATACATCAAGTAATAAACATGCATACAATGAAATTTTTACTGACACAGATGAGAGAAATCACACATGCACTGCCTACAACTTACAGGCTTCTAGTGCAGTGGGAAACACCAGAAACATAACTCGTGTTTTCTTTTACTATGCAAGTAAAATAAGCAATCGGAACAGGAATTTTATCTGACCACCCAAAAGTAAATTCCATTGGGTAGCATTTAAAAACAAGCTAACTCAACGCAATTCACCATTTAGCATAGCAAATGAGCAATACAACACACAAAGGGAAATAAAGGAATGAAATAGGTAAAATAGGCACCTGACCGAGAAATTTCATCTGCCCGCCAAAAAGTAAATTCCGTTTTGTAGCACTTAAAATCAAGCTAACTCAACGTTATTTACCATTTGGCACAGCAAGTGAGCAAAACATTTTAAAACGGGATATAAAATGAAGGGAAAATAAACAAAAATGATGAGCCTTCATCTCACAGTCAACAAATATATTCTGTTGGATAGCATTAAAATACAAGCTAACTTAACGGAGTAAGTGAAACAAAATGTCTAATTAGCAAGTGAACAGTACATTTCAAAACGGGATATAAAATTAAGGGAAAATAAGCAAATAAAGAGCTTTCATATGCCCGCCAAAAAGTACATTCCGTTGGATAACATTTAAATACAAGCTAACCCAACGGAATAACATAATTTGCAAAACAAATGTATGGGAAAGAAAATCTTCAATTTCAAATGAATATATTATTGCTTACACAAATTTGGCTTCTAAATGAAAGAACGTTAGGTCGGCAGAAAAACACCACAGCCAACTCTCCTTCCTTCGATCAATGCAAATGGCAAATGCTTCGACAATTTCATATAATCATTCGTTTAAAAACATCGATCCAACAAATGAGGCCGCCAAAATTAAAAGCGCCAAAAGGACAAAAAGGAAAAAAAAACCACTAAAGTAGAGTAACCCGGTGCAACGAGAAAGAAGTTGCCAAATGCAAATATAGAAACTTTGGTCGGTGCACCGGGTAACATTGTACTGAAATGCTTAAGTTTCGTGTAGTTACTACACGCAGTAACATAAGAGGGAAAACTGAAGCTTCTGCTGATATCGTTGAATCGGAAGACGAAGTTAGTCGCAATGATAATAAGGGACATGAAGAGAAAACAGATTTAGTAGAAATGCAGGATAGTTTAGAGATCGAAAGGGGTGATCGAATAAATGTAGAGTCGGAATTTAGGAAGGCGAAAAACAGGAATTTTCGGAAAGTGAGAAGTTAAAATTTGAACAACGGGAAGATAATTCATTACGCGAAGCATTTGAATTCGCAAAAATAAAGAAAGGGGGATTCAAAATTTGCGATGGTTTCCTTTATCACGAAGAATATATGCAGGATACTATCATTTGTCAGTTAGTGTTACCTAAAGGGAAAAGACACAAAATTTTAGAATTAGCGCACAAAGCTATTTTTTCTGCACATCATGGATTTAAATGTACTTTAGAAAGGATAAAACTATCATTTTATTGGCCAGGGATGAATACTGAAATAAGACAATACTGCGAGAATTGTAAAGACTGTCAATTAAGAAGGAAAGTTACTAGATCCGATAGAACTCCTATAACTAGGGTAGAAAGACCTAAAAATGTCTGGGAAATTGTTAATGTTGATTGTATTGGAGAAATTTCACCTCCATCTGCTAGAGGACATAAGTATGTGCTAACTATTATAGATCAAAATACTCGTTATGCAGAAGCTGTTTGTTTAAAATATTTATCGGCTAAAGCTACTTGCGATGCAATGCTAGGTATTTTTCAAAGGTATGGAATTCCTGAAATTATTGCATCTGATCAAGGGACAAATTTCACTAGCGAGTTAACGATGAAATTGGAGGAAATATTAAGTGTAGCTCCACGTTTTAGTACACCGGGATACCCACAAAGTAATGGTTTAATTGAGAGATTTAACCAAACTTTGAAGAACATGCTTCATTTTGCAGTTAGAAACGATCCAAGAAATTGGGATAAAAGCATACCATTTTGTCTTTGGGCGTATAATGAAATTTCTAGCAGTACGATTGGTTACTCACCGTTTGAAATGATGTTTGGGAGAAAACCACGAGGAGTTCTTAATCTTTTAAAACGTACTATGACAAATGAAATTTCACTACCTATCGGAATGACCAAAGGTGCAACTGAGTATTTAGGAGAATTAAAAGAGAGGTTAGAAGAGATAGCCGAAAAGGCCGAGATTAGAGCCGAAATTAATCAAAAGAAATATGAGAATTATTTTAATCGAAAAACTAAAATGAAACAATTCAAAGAGGGTGATCAAGTAATAATTCTTGCCCCTGATTCTACAAATAAATTGTACGCTCGTTGGCAAGGACCAGTAACAGTGTTAGGAAGAGTAAAACAAAATAGTTATCTGGTAGAAATGGCGAATGGTGGACAAAGAACGTTTCATGCAAGTAAAATTAGAGAATTTAAGGTTTCGTGTTCAGTAGTCGGTGTAGTTTTTAAGGAAGATGTAGAATTTGGAGATATTCGAGAAACACCACGAAAGGTAGAAGCAAATAGATTTGGGGATAATCTAGAGGAGTTACTGAAGGAAACAAATGATCTTACTAATCATCAGAGATCACGATTACGTGAAGTTCTTTTGCTGTTTCCAAATTTCTTTTCTGGGAAAATAGGTAGGAGTAAGGTTGGGATTCATGAAATAAAGCTAAAGGAGGGGAGCGAATTAAAAACGACCCATAGATACAAAGTGCCTATGCCAATGCAAGCACAGGTAGAAGCGCAAATTCAAGAGTTGCTAGATTTGGATTTGATTGAACAGTCAGATGCGGAATTTAGTCATCCGATTGTACGTGTTGTTAAAAAGGACGGCGGATTGAGATTATGTTGTGATTTTAGAATGGTTAACTCACATACCTGCTTGAGTGCATTTCCAATGCAACACATTCCAAATTTGTTAGCGAAAGTAGGAGCGGCAAATTACATTACTACAATTGATTGTCAACGAGGATATTGGCAATTGCCCTTGCATAAAGATAGCCGATATTTGACTTCTTTTACCTCACATAGTGGGCAATATCGATGGAAGGTAATGCCATTTGGATTATCAGGCGCAGGAGCTAGTTTTCAAAGAACTATGAATAGAATGCTAGCTAAACATAAGGAATATTCAGACGCGTATTTAGATGATATTGCTATATTTTCTCAATCATGGGAGAAACATCTTTTTCATGTAGGTGCAATATTAAATGAATTAGAAAAGAACGGTTGGACGGGTAATATAGCAAAATGTAAATTTGCCCAACATAAAGTTAAATTCCTAGGTCATGTAGTAGGATCTCAAACACAATCACCAGATCCTGATAAATTAGGCGCGATAAAAGAATTAGAGAAACCCTCCACCAAGTCACAAGTTCGAAGTTTAATGGGATTGTTTGGGTACTACCGGGATTTTGTACCTAATTTTGCAGAAATTGCGCGTCCTTTAACTGAATTAACAAAAAAGAAAATGCCGGATAAAATAACTTGGGGAGAAAAGGAAGAGCATTCTTTCAATATTTTGAAAGAAAAGTTGTGTAATTCTCCAATTCTAATGTCTCTTATTCCGGGTAGACAGTTTTACCTTACATGCGATGCGAGTCAGAATAGTGTAGGGGTTTGCTTGAGTCAGTTGGATGATGGTGGAATTGAACGACCTGTAGGGTATGCAAGCCAGAAACTGACAGATTCACAGAGAAGGTGGCCAGCTATCCACCGAGAAGCATATGCTATCGTGTTTGGACTGAAAAAGTTTGAAGAATGGACATTCGGGACGAAAATCATTGTGATTTCGGACCACAATCCTTTGTCCTTCCTCTGCAATACTTCTCCGCAGAACTCAAAACTACAACGATGGGCTCTAGCTTTGCAGAATTATGAACTAGAGGTACAACATCGTGCTGGTGTACAGATCCCACACGTAGACGCACTATCCCGTTTAATTCGACTCTCGAAAAATGCATGCGTTGAAGGGTAGAATTAGCATAAACTGCACAACTCAATCATCTATGATATAACTTGACAGATTAAAGACTTAGCTGATGCCTAAGACAATTTTGGGTGAAATTTCGATAAGTGTTTTTTTGTTGTTGTTGTAGGATGAAATATTGATATTTCTGTGTGTCTTAAGTGAATTTAAAAGTATGGCCTCAAGGTCTTAGGACCTCTGCGTCCAATTTCGGAAGGGAGGTGTGAGATCACCACCCCTAACTGCGACCGACTGTGAGTCCACCACCCGTAACTGCAACCGAAAGGCTACAGTGCGGGGTGGGCAATAAGTGCGCGGAAAAGAGGCTTCTTGCTGTCACTGTCTGGAGTAGGGTGGATGTCTGGTCCCCTGCTCAGGCTATGTTAATCCTTTATTATTCTGTATATTTGTTTAAATTTTCATTAGCCAAGAATAAACGTCTTATGTTCAAAGCTTAGTTTTTTTCTTAACAAGATGCCAATTCATCAAACGAACCAAAATCCTAACAGATATTTTTTTCAAAGTCTAGCGATATTTTTTTTAATCTTTTGTGCAATTTCTGGTTTTTTTTCATTTATGCTATCTTTTGTTTGTTTCTGTATAGTACTTCGGTTTTTGTATAGTAAATTTTTATCATTTTTGTTTTGATGTCTTATAGAAAGAAAAGTGATATTATTTTTGTTTTCATTGGTTTCCTAAAGATGTCCACAGAATTTAAAAGGTCTTTACTGCACTCAGTCCAATCTTGGATTTTAATCATTTATGCAAACTAAGAACATTTATTCTATGTAGTTCTACGCTCACAGGATGATGATGTGCTCTTAGAATTTCAACGTTTTACTGAGAAGCAAAGACATGTTCCATCAATTTATTGTCGCTATGTATTCCGAGATTGAATCGGAGAACGTGTTGTGCATACGACTAAATCAGATGACTCAACAGTGGAACAGTATGCACATTTGACGCATCTAATTCAGATGCGTTAATGAACGATGGAAATGTTGCTGTACGGAAACTCAAGTACACAGAAATCGCTAAACTTCCAAAAAGATATCAAAACCAAAAGTAACAGGTGATGCTTTGGTAAATTTTTATATTGCATAAATTATCAAAATTAAATATTGCTATTCTTTCCAAAAGGCATTGAAACACAGAAACAAACACAAAATTGCATTAAATAATAACAAAATTCTGGCCTTTTTGCTATAACGGCCTCTTTTTATGTACGCCACACGTTTTGTTATACAACTAAAACAAATGCTGTTTTTATGCTTTTGTTTGGTATCAGCTTCTCCCTTTACATTACACTGCTACATTTTGTCTCACGAAAATATCACAAATGTTTGCATAACATTGTCGTCATTTTACTGCGTTGTCGCTTTAGTGTAGTTAGACCAACACCGACTTTATACAAAGCCCACTTCACAACTCTAAATCCTATCTCGAGGCTACTTTTACGCGCTACGATACACACGAAGTTAAGCACGGAGAGTAAAATGTTAATTTCCACAAGCCAATCTGAATTTGAGAGGCTGCAATGTGCTGCACGGAAAGAACAAAGTATTCAAATGCGTTAGGTAACGGCCAATCACGGTTTTGTTTTGTGAAATATGCTAAAAAGGCAGTCTTGCATTTAAACAATATTTTGTTAATGACACCAATGCTCCTACCCTTCACAATGCTGGCTTCTTATACGACTGCCTTTTTTAATATTGGGGCTGTAAATTAAAATAATACTGTTATTACGAAATGTTATTTTGTTGATCTTATATGCTATTTTTTGTTTGTTTCTGTGTATCTTTTTGGAAATTTAGCGATTTAAATGCTGTTTTTTTTTGTTTATCTTTTATGCTATTTTTTGTTTGTTTCTGTGTTTGGGTGTCTTTTGGAAAGCATAGCAATACTTAATTTTGATAATTTATGCAATGTATCAATTTACATATGCATAAACTTTTAACTTTTGATTTTTATATCTTTTTGGAAATTTAGTCATTTCTGTGTACTTTTGTATCGCAGCATTTCCACCGTTCATCAATGCTTCTCACAAATGTGCATACTGTTCCACTATGATTCAGTCTTATGTACAACACCCTTTCCGATTCAGTTTTGCAATACATTTCGACAATAAATTTATTTAACAGGTAATAGTCTACACTCTGCCAAAAGTTAAGGACATTGTGGAAAATGTTAATTTCTGGAAGCTAATCTAAATTTTAGGGGCTGCAATTTGCTGCAGAGTTAGATGGAAATATGCAAATGTATTATGTAACAGTCAATCATGGTTTTGTGTCGACAAATATAAAAGAAGGCAGTCGTATAAGAAGCCAACATTGTGAAGGGTTAGTTTAGAACTTTCGTACGATTAGTTTTCAAGACGGACATGTTTCTGTCACTTCCACAACATTAATAGCAAATAGTGAGCGCTGCCGTTCTGTGGGATGCTTTCAAGAAGGGCAATGAATCACTCATGTTGCTCTTTTCACTGCCGTTCGTTCCGTGATTTCATGATAGTACAAACAATTCCAAACAAGCCAAACAGTTGTCCAAAGTCCTGTGGCCCGCTCCCAAAAGGTCCCTGCAGTTCATCTATATATTGCTGTTGTAGTAAAGCACTTATCATGCATGGCTGTGCCAAAGGGCAAATCTTTCCCAAAGAAATAAAGATGTCAATGTAATCAAAAAACAACTCTTGCGAGAATTGCCCCGTAGTTTTAAAATTTACAAATCTATATACATTAAACGTCACACAGACGAGGCCTTAAAACACACGACACTGTTTTTTAACACATTGCAACCATCTGGAGTACTCTCGCACATATTGGAGCACCAATTATGCTTCTCACATATCTGAATCCACCTTCACTGTGCAATGGCACGAGACTGTCAACAAACTCATGCCAAATATTATTGAAGCCACCATCGTGACTAGACATGCCGCAAGTCAAAACATATTCATTCCTATAATACCAATCATCACTTCTCATATCCCTTTCCAATTTCAAAAACTTCAGTTCCCAGTTCGTTTCAGTTTCACTGTTAGCATTAAGAAGGCACAATCACTCAAAGTCATAGAACTCTGTCTCATTAAACCGCATTTCTCCCACGGTGAAGTGTTCGATTGGATACCTTTTTACTTTTTATAAATAGATATCACTTAAATTTCTGGCTGGATGTGGTTATTGTAATAAGTGTAGAGGTATACTCTCTCGGGAAAAAATAATCAAGTATAAAATGCTCATTTTTTTTCTTTTCCTCTCACACATGGGACAGACTTATTTCATTCAATTTAATTGTTTCTAAAGTTACATTTCACTTCTACAAACATTGGTAACATAAAAAATTCACATAAGCAGTAAAATAATTTACTTTGTGCTCAACAAAATTATAAAAAAATACCTTTTTGTTGTATTAATCTATTTTATTTAAAATTCAAAACTTCCTCAACTTACAAAAATATTTCTAATTTTTCTGTCTTCCTATTATCACAGTAATTTGGGGTTAAAAGACACTGCATTGGCCAAACCAACACATTTTATTGTTGTGTTAAAAAAAAAATACACATTTAATTGTAAAATTTAAAAATTAACACTCATTTTTTTTTTTTTTTTTTTAGTAAAATAAGCATGTTTTTCTCACTCCTTTCACTATTCAATTTTCTCAACTGCCTTTTTCAAAAACGTAAAACTTTTAATTCTTAGAAAATACAATTGTTTGCCATTGCAGTAAAATGTATAAAATATGCATGTGTATAAAGTGGATTATAAAAATAGTACAACAATCAACAGAAATTCTACAAGTTTTTATTAAAAATTTCAACGAATTTTAAATCTGAGGAAATTTGTAATTTTAATTAACATCACACAAGAGCAACACATTGGGCTATTGACGAGGGTCTGGGATAAATTCCCTAATTGAGAGATCATACGTCATTTTAATTATCGTACTGTAGCAACTCAACGTGCTATTTACTACAGTTCAGGATCAATCCCCTAAGGAAAGTATCCGAGAAAATTGGGTAATTTGTAATTAACGTTCTCAAGCAACACAACTACCTAATAATAAATAGGGACGCAGTTAAATCCAATAAGAAAAATATACGTTGACAATATCGCGTAATTTTCAACCACGGTGAAATAATAACAACACCTTAGATGGCACCCCACCCTCTAATAGATTGTGACTTCACACCCATTGGATCTTTTTGCAATTCCAATTTCGTCGCATTTCACAATGACAAGGGCATCACGGCGTTGTCCGTCGTGTTGGTTTGCGAAGCAAACCAAATGGGTATGCGAAGCAAACACCGGTGATTGGCAAACGTTCACAATTAACACACCTAACCCCACAAAGTACAGCACGGGCAACGCCGTGCTAGCCACGCAGTGGCTAGTTCTGCATAAAAAACTGTCCTTTTTATCAATTGTCATACTTCGCACAAAACTGAAATTGTAGCGTTGAACATTACTCCGTTTTAGATAAATTGTCATTAAATGTTAAATAAATAAGCTTAAAATTAATTTATCTTAAAATTTAATAGAATACTGTAACTAGTCCGTTTTTACATCGATTACATGTTGTTTTCTTATATTCTGACTTTACTGAAATTCTTGATTTTTTTTCCACCGGAACGCCCAGCGTCCTCAAACGAGGACGGGCTGTAATTTTAAAACTAAATCACAAATTGATTGAATTTTAAGTTTTTTGCATTTATAGGGTCATAATTACATAGATTTGAGATAATCATGAAAATATTTTGAGCAGAAATAATTCCGGCGTTAATGGGTTAAATATCATATGACTAAGTTCTAAAGGCACTGGATATTACACAGCATTGCAGTATATTTCCTCGTAAACAAATCAAACCATAGTCCATTAGATTTTCTACATTTATTTACACACTAGCAAAATACCCGACCTTACTCGGTTTGAATTGGTTTACTCTAGATTGAAGAGATAATCAAAATATATAATGACTTACGTTTTTTGTAGAATAAAAATTTATTTTAACACCTTTCGCCATCTTTATATTTTCTACAACTTACTTTGGACACAAATCCTACACATGCATATCCATTCATGTAATACATTTCACATACATCGCACAATTGCTGTATGACAAAGCTACAAAATGACGAAAGGTGATACTAAGGTTACTACTATAAAAGACGATTTTGAGGGAGATTTGGAATTCCCTTTCTTAAGTTCTTTTCATGTTCAACTCAATTAATTAAAATTACGATTTACGGCGAGTGCTCTCGCACTCATAGTCAACAAAACAATATTTTTTTACTTGTGGCACTCTTGCCTCCGGTATGCGACATTGTGAATTTTTGCAATCTTCTCCTGTCATTATTACAACGAATTTTTTAATGTTGGAAAAAGTTCCAGTTTGGATTAATAAACATTATTATTCTTTCAATAACGGCATTATTCTTTAAATAACGGCATTATTCTTTCAATAATGGCATAACTACACTTAAAATTTACTGAAAATTTATACTGACTTACCTAACATTTTTAAGTCTAATACTTTGTGGTGCTGTTGCGTGTGATGAGAAGGAAAACACATTTATTAAAATAATAAATATTTAAAACTGGAAACAGCGAAGTAAAACAAAATAAAAGAAGTCGCAAAAAATTGTTCTAAAGATATTAATTTGTGATTCAATTTTATCTCTTGATCTCGCACAGTTGACACAACTTACAACTAAAAGTGTACAAAATTTAGAAATGTGAAATTAATTCAGAGCGAAAGAACCAGAAAAAATATCACTGCTCGCGCGATCTTGTTCATTCTCGTTTCATTAAAAAATATCGTCTGTCCCAAATATTGGGAAATCGTTTTCATTGCGCAAAGAATAAAAATAAGACTCGAAATAAATGAAGTATCAAAGATGAAATTCCATAAAAAAAAAAAAAAAATTTGAAGAATAATTACTTTTTCAGCAGTACTGGTAAAGCAATCGAAGTAATCGTAATATTCAATAGACATTCCAATTTTTCCAAAACTACCAAATTATGGTTGATTTAAGTATACTTACTCAGGTGTTTTAGCATGAAACTCAACTAAATATAACAATAAAGAAATGTTTAATATTGTGTTCATTAAACTAATAGATAATGTATAAAATAAAATACAATGCAATCAAATATCTGGAATACAATTCATGTGATGTGTACACAAACACACAAACACAAAATCGAGCATAGAACAGAAAGACGGACAGACAGACTTTCGCAACCAATACCACTCACTAAATGAAGATAAGTACTCACTGTATGCAAATTTTCATGAAAATATCTTAAACCGCGTGGACGTGTATAGGGCACAACATACAGACCGACAGACAGACAGACACCAAAAGAAAAAAAGGCGGATTCGGCATCAGAAGGGTCCAAAACGGATAGAAAACTTGAAATGGGTCGAAAATATTGAATGTACAAACAAACACTCCATTCTTATTTATATAGATTTAACAAAAGGATGGAACACGACAATTCTGATGCTACAATACGGAACTGAAACTAAAAACGACTGTTTCTTCAAATCGTTGCCATTCTATAAATCCGTAATCTCGTTCAATAAATGTTAACACAAATAGGTGGCGCTTCTTTAACTGAATCTAACATACTCCCACCTTTTTATAAAACACATTGTTATCGAAACCTTAATATTAACTAAAATGAAGAAATATAACAATAATTAAGTTCACATCTAACTAAAATAGTAAAAAATCTCCAGCTTATGCCAAGGAATTTTAAACACTCTTACATACTAGCTATACAAAAATTTAGAAAAATATTAGAGTTCTCACACAATAATCACAATATCAGAGTTCTTGAAACTCTAAGTTCAAAATCTTTAAATTTACATGTGAGCTTTACAGTTCTACCACTCCTAGTAATAATTATTTTCACCAATTCTTCATGCATAAGTGTCTTAGGTTCCGAGTAATTTTCATTCAAATCATTAGAGTTTTGTACCCTTTCAAGACTCTCATCTCTGTGCCCTTCTTTAAATGGATACGCACGCTGCACTGGTCGAAGCAACATCCCAAACGACGTCTTAATTTTCACTAGAAGAACGTTATTGTCCTTTTCCGGATAGAGATCCACGATTCGTTCCATCGGCCAAAAGGTTCTTTTCTTGGATTCATTTTCAATCAAAACAGTGTCTCCAATTTCTAGATTTCGACAAATTTTTATTCGATTTTTTTCAGCAGTAGTTGACCGAGATATTCTGTTCGGAATCGTTTTCTTAAATCTTCTCTCAGTCTTTGTTGGTAACGAAATCTCCTTGAGATATCGACTTGATCCAGGTCGGGAGCTCCCGCCGTCTGTATATCTTGCAGGAACATGGCTGGTGGGGAGTAAGGGTTTCCAAAAATGTAGGTGAGGGGGTCTTAAATTCATAATTGCCTCACAATCACACAGTACGCTGGTCATTTCCTCATAAGAGTGAGAAGCGTTACCTAAGAAACGTCGTAACAAGTATTTGTATGAGACGATCAAAAAATCCGCCCCACCACCCTGATGTGGGATGATTAAACATCCACACGATTCTCCTCAAACATGCCTCAGCTTCAACTGCTTTCCAATCAATAGATTTGAAAAGGTTATTTGTGCCGACGAAATTCGTGCCATTCTCACTAGATAATTTGTGGCCGTCCACGTCCAACACCTCCTATAGATAAGAAAGCCCTCCAACGGCAACCATAAAAGCTGATGTCGTAGATGTAGTTAGGCCCACGAATTTCGGCCGGGTTACTTTTTTTTCCTTCGTTTAGCCTTTATCAAACCATGCTCCAAAAATATGTTCTTGGCGTTGAATTCGCCGCTGCGATTCTGAACGAAATTAATACGCAGCACGTAATAGCTTCAAAAGTAAAAGGCAAAATATTCAACATTTCACATTAATCTCTCTATATTAAAAAAATGTTACCGCCGACGACGACGCCGCCGCAGGATTGAAAACTGTGTTGTTTAGCTCGATTCTTAGACGGTTTCCCGAGAAAGTACTGATCGGAAAAAAATGAAATTAACATGCTTTGTTCTTCATCGTATTCCCTGGATAATTATAACGATTTTTTTTCCGATGCGGCTATTAGTTTAGGTTTTATTAAGTGTTAAAGTTGAAGAAGTGAAATTTCTTCCGCGAGTGAGCAAAACACATTCAAATTTTCAGTCTTCAGTCGTGAGTTTTTTTTAAGAGTACCTCTCAACGTAAATTTTTGTAGCTCGTCGAGTTTTTTTGGAAATTTAAATTTGGTTCTTGATAATATTTTTTGGAAATTCAGGAAAAATCGGGACATTTTTGTTACTCTTTTTTAAAACTGCCGTATATATATCTAATTACTATTAGTTTTTAATTTTTAAAATATCGCAGTATACCTCAGAATATACTCTTTCTTACGGTACTATTATTTTCGAAATCGGTTAATAATTAAATTGGATGCGATCAAAAGTTCGTCATACAAAATTCGGAATCTTTGGATATTTTCGCTATTTATTGTTAAAACCGCAAAAACCATTATTTTTTAAATTTGAAAACATCACTGAATACATTACATTACACTCTTTCTTATGGTACAATTATTTTTCAAATAGGTTAATAAATAAAATCGATGCAACTAAAAGTTGGTCATACAATTTTCGGAACTTTCAGATCGTAACTTCCGATACAAAACTAAAATGGTCATATCTGTATAGTATTACTGTTAGTTTTTAATTTTAAAAATATTGCAGTATACCTCAGAATGTTCTCTTTCTTACGGTACAATTATTTTTTAAATTGGTTCATAAATAAATTCGATGCAATCAAAAGTTGGTGACACAAATTTCGTATTTTTCAGTTCGTATAGCTGCTTCCGCAAGCAGTAGTGGGTTGCACTTTTGACTATCGGGTTTGCCAGATATCAAATTTATCGTAGCAACAATTGCCATAAAAACGATTTCTTTTTATTTGGCGAGGAAAAGGGCTCGCTTTTTTCCCTCTGTTCTCAAGACAGTTTACCGACAAAGTACAGATCGTAAAGTTTGGATACTAACAATGTTTACTTAAAATTGTACAGGGAACAAGATGCAGAAGATTTTTTACTGATGCGGCTATTAGTTTAGGGTGCATTAAGTGTTAAAGCAAAAAAAAGTGAAATTACTTGCGAAAGAAGTATTGGTTTGAGAAAGCAAACCAAACGGATTGCGTAGCAATCCTCGGGGTCGGCGAGCGTAAGCGAGACGCAGCGAAGCCCTCGCTGTGACGTCATGAACCGGAAAGTGAAATCAGCATAATACGAATTATTCATATAGTTTCACTCTGTGAAAGTCATGTTGGTTTGCGAAGCAAACCAAATGGCATCTGTGACAGGAGTGTTGGTTTGCGAAGCAAACCAAATGGGATTGCGCAGCAATCCCCGGGGGTTTGCGAGCGTAAGCGAGCAGGGGGCGGAGCCCCCTAGTTACGACAAAAAAATCGCTATATATGTGTGGGGTTAACAAATTAATCACATTTCTAAATTGCAGTGCCTCATTACACTCAAATATTGGACAAGGCGCTGGGAACTATTTCTTTCGCTTGCTCTCAGCCCATTTCTCCACTGCAAACAAAACCTGCTGCCGAGTATAGTGGAAAAAGTTTGGCGATGTTTTTGTTTATTTTGAAGTTTACAGTGGATGGGATAGCCGCGTTGCTTACGCAGGGCGTTCTGTTGAATCATATTTCATTTATGAAGAAAATGGTAGCTTTTATTTATTAATCGGGGAATTATCGTGTTTAAGTGTTCAGTACCGTTTAGAAAAAGGAATTACTGTGTTGGTTCAAAGTTGTCCGTCTTTAAGCCTTTGAAAGGAAGATGAATTCAAAAAATGGCGGTACAAAGAATTTCAAGGTAAGTTTCTTTTTTGCGAAAATAAAATGTGCATTTTAAATTTATATACCTATCCATTTTGTAAATTGACTGTAAGCGCCAAATTTTAAATTTATATATCCTTTTTATAAATTGTCTGTAAGCACCAAATTATATTTGTTTTTTGGAAGTTCGTTCTTTTAACGAATCGTTGTTTTGAAATAGTAAAAATTTGTCCCACTTAATTTTAATCAACTGTCGCTGTGATTAATTATTCAAGAAGTGGTGTGCAAATGAACTTATTCTGCAACTCCAAAATTATATTTTCTTTCTCAAATTATGTCTAATCAACTTGTGTTTTGTGGAAATTTAGCTACGTATTTGCTTACCCAAAATTAATTTCTTGGTCAAAATGTACTCAAAATTTATTTCCGTGTACATCACAAATAATATTAAATGGATGCACAAAAATAGATTTAAATAAAATAATGAAAGATGTTAGAAAATTTGAAAGGGTGTTTAAAATAGAAGGTTTTTAATTTTAGTAGGATATTTCTAGCCCAAATTATAAAATCTTGATTTTTGTAAATTTTTTTGTGTGCTGATCTTTAGTATATTTTAATTATTATCACTGTTGCCTGAAAATAATTAAAAAAATATTTTTATATAAGTACTTGTAATTTTTGTTCTGGTAGGGCTATTTGTTAATCAGTAAAATCTTTTCATTATAGGTTTGAATTAGATGTTACCCCCACGCTGCTTTGGACATCTCCAGAAAAGTCTGTGGTTGTCGTCAAGACACAGTTGGAAACAGGATTGTCACTAAAGACTAAACGTCCCCAGGCGTCTGCAGACGGTCAGTTTGGACACATGTGTGCGGTCACTCGTTAGATAGTTGCTAACGGTAAATCCGGTGCTGTGACAGCTGCTCTGTCTTCCCGTTCTGCTGTGGCCCTAGGTCGACCGTTGCCGTCCTGACGCTGACATCTGCCGTTCTCGATCCACTCTTTCAGCATCGTCTAATCGCAACCATTGCTTGGACCCACATGTCGAGTGATTCTTCGATTCATTCAACCAGCCTCCTTCAATCCGAAAGCGCGACGTCTTTCAAACTCTGACATATGCTCGTAATGAGCATGAATGATTTGGCGAGGCATTGTTACAGTCGACGTAAAATATCCACAGTCGAAATGCAACAGAAATTTGGACCATAGATTGAGAATTTCTCCTTATATACACCTGTTGAATGCGCAATTCAGATTCACTGGAGCTCCCGTTATTTCTTCATCAGAGATCAAATTTTAATCATTTGCATGTTCGTTCAAAATGTCTTTGCATACGAAATTTCTTTACAACTGGACAACTCCTTGGTGCGTCGATATCTTTGTTACAGAATGTACAATAATGTTTTTAAAAATTTCCACTTCACCAGTACCTGAATTGTCATTTTCAATTGTAACTGATGTTGATTTAAAGGTAAGTGTAAGTTACTGTAATATACCTGAATAATTACAATAGTTTTAAATTTCTATTGCATGTAAATAATATAAATGAACTTGTGTCTCTCATACAGCAACATCAATTGGATAATTATAATGGCTCTGAATCCATTAAATTAAGTAATTTAAAATCCTTAATAGGTGCTTTTTGTGAACATAAACAAATTGTCCCTGAAAATAAACACAATGTGATTACGATTTTTTAAGTGAACAGATAAACTTTAAAATTGGATGATTTAGAAAAAGATGGGATAGTTAAGTATGCTCACACTCTTAGTGCTAAATCAATATGTCCCACTGGTTAAATCTTTGTCTGGCTTTTAAATGTTTGTAATTTAAGTGTGTGTGAAAGTTTAAAACTTGTTAGTCCCAATAATATTTGAAATGTTGTCGATATTGCAGAGTACATAAAAATTATTAGTAAGTTATCATTTATATAATAAATGCCAAATTTATATGATTGATGTTGCCTTTGAAATTGTATTTAAAGTATAGAGAATTAATAAAATTAGTCATGTAATGTAATCATACCTCTATCTTTTCATTGCATTATTATAGTTTGCTTATGAACAATTATATTTATTTTTGATTTTGAAAATTAAAATGACCTTTTATGGGAAAATGTAAATATTTTATTCCAGTACTGGTGATGTTTTAAAATTTTGGTGCTGTTGATTTCTTTCTATTATTAAAGTGAGAGTAATGAATAATAAGCTTGGCTCTCATTAAATGAGTTTTTTATGCATATCTGGAAATTAAAAGTGCTAAAATGTTTCATAATTTTCAAAGTCAGTTAAAATCATATATTTTAACATTTTATGTACATAGTTTTATTTTTATCTGTATTGTATAACCAAAATATCTTAGTAGTTTCATTTTGAAATGTTTCTGAACATACTTTTAAATCAGCTTTAAAATACACTGCTGGCCACCGTAAATGCAACACCCTGAAGGAAGCATGTACATAATATGAAATTTATAACATGCATTAGCGGAGGTGAGATATGCAAATGATTAGAATTTCAGCGCAGACGCACATCACGCACGCCTGTGGCGCCACTTCAAAGTGCTATTTGAGGCTTGGAGATTTCGACGATTTCAAGTACGGCAATTGTGTTTTTCTTGTGGTTTTTTCAAAAAAAAAAATCAATTATGCCTCGTAGAAAACAGCGATCATCTTTTGATCAAGTATCCGAGTTCGACAGAGGAAGGATAGTGGCCAACCGAGATTGTGGATTATCTCTCAGGGAAATCGGTAGTCGTGTTGGACGAAACTAAACAACTGTAATGCGGATATGTTATCGTTGGATGCAGGAGGGTACGACGGAAGCGTATTTCCATTCTGCGGTACTTTTTTTGGCACGTGCGGGAATTTGGCGAAAAAATCAGCTAGCGTACAATGCCAACTTGTAGCTTGACGTCATGCGAACGAATGTAATCAACCGTGACCACTGACCACGCTTTTTGTGTTATTTTCTTTTTATGTTGAAGGTGTCGTGACTTAGTGCATTTAAGCGAATTAATTTTATATTTTTCTGATATTAAGTGTGGGTATGGACGAAGATGAATGTAACAAAATTGTGGTGGATGATGTCATTAACATCATAAAAAAGTACAAATTTGAAATAGATGAACGAAAAAGTACTGAAGAAAAGATGGTTTTACGTTTGCCATTTATTTCCGAGGAGGAGGTGGATAATTTAAACATTGTACTCGTCTGGGTTGCAACATTTATCTCTTCCGTCAAAGTGTCGCCAAATTACCGCACGAGCCAAAAAAGTACCGCAGAATGGAAATACGCACGACGGACCGACGTGTTCGATCGCATCCAACTTAGTGCACCACTTCAAGTGATCACAGGCATATTGTTCGTATGGCAGTGACGGATCGCTCAGCCACATCACGAACCATAGCACAACACATTCAGTCTGTAACGCATCATCCAGTGTCTGCGCGTACCATTCGACGCCGTTTACAGCAGAGTGGTCTGTCCGCAAGACGTCCATTGCGTCGTCTACCCTTGATGCAGAACCACAAACGTCTCCGCCGCCAATGGTGCGATGAAAGAAGGATGTGGACGGCAGAATGGAATGAAATTGTCTTTACTGACGAGTCACGCTTCTGTCTGTAACACCACGATGGTCGGATTCGAGTCTGGAGACACCGTGGAGAGAGAATGCTGAACAGCTGCGTTATGCACCGCCACACTGGTCCTGCACTGGGTATTATGGTATGGGGCGGTATTGAATATCACTCTCGCACTCCTCTAGTACGCATTGCCGGTACTTTAAACAGCCAGCGCTACATCTCTGAGGTGTTGGAGCCAGTTGTCTTTCCTTACCTTCAGGGCTTGCCCACAGCCATATTTCAACTGGATAATGCGCAACCACACGTGGCACGCATTGTCCAAGGGTTCTTCAAAGGTCAATCGCCAGATTGAATTGCTTGCCTGGCCAGCTTGCTCTCCGGATCTTTCGCCGATAGAAAACATGTGGTCCATGGTTGCTCAACGATTGACCTATATTACATCCCCAGCTGCCACATCAGATCATCTTTGGCAACGTATGGAAGTTGCTTGGTCTGCTGTACCCCAAGAACCCATAAAAAGTCTCCTTGAATCAATGCCGAAGCGTGTGGCAGCGGTCATGTCCAACAATGGCGGCTACTCTGGCTACTGATTTTGGCAGGAACCACACTTCACAGAAGTCTATAAATTTAATCATTTGATACTTGGTCAACATGTTATCTACAAAATAAACATTGTGATATCTCTTGTCTTTCTTGGTGTTGCAATTTGGGTGGCCTGCAGTGTATATCAAAGCTTTGGTGTTAATCATAATCATTCAAATATTTCTTGTAAGCATTCATATCTTACCTACCACTGAATAAAGATTTTGTTTCACTTATATCTGTTACGTGTATTTTTATTTTCTGTCATGATTTCTTTGCAGGGTTGGTCGATTTATATCACCTAATATAAATGATTAAATCAAGAATACTTTTTCACACTTTAGGTGATTTTTCCTAACAAGAGGGTGCATTTGGTTTTTTAGAAATTTATTTCATATAAATTTCTAATACATTTCCATCAGTTTATGTAATTTTGTATTTGCAAGTTAACATTTACCCTAAAACGGACAAAGTCAGTACCAATATATAAGTGTGTCTTATTACACCAGAATAGTCTAATAATTAATAATTTAAACAACTTCTGAATCTGCAATTTAATTTTTCATTGGCATGTTTCGATTCGTAAACATTTTAGTGGAAGAGGAGACTATTTTGTTGATATTTTACACTCATACCATCAAATCAACAAATGTAATTTAAATTATATTTGTTCTTGTATTTATCCAAACAGTAATTTGATAGTTTTGTATTAATAAATAAAATATACAAAGTTTGTAGAGAATTGATTAAAAAAAAACCCAGATAGATTTGATTTTTATCCACCTTGTTTGTGATGATATATATTTAGTTTTTAATATTAACGCCCTTGATAATTATATTTCAGTCATTCTCATTTCCTTTTTCTCTAACTGCAGTGTTTATCGCTTAATCAAAAGAAACTAGGCAAATTTTAAATTTTGTAAATATCAATTAAACGATTATAAATGCTTCAGATATTTACGTTTCGATGGTAAATAATCTAGCTTTTTGAAACAAATATAGGCACTTAAAATTTACCGAGTCCGTAAAAACACGAAATAGAATGCATCAGATTGATTAACCTTGCGGAAAACAAAGATTTAGTTTAATCAAGTATAGTTTATCCTTTCCAAAAGTAGCGAGATCGTAGGATGCGTTTCACACTGGCTGGAGACTAACTGTTGTGAAGTCATATATCCCGTTGTGAGGCTTTCTTATCTATAGGAGGTGTTGCCACGTCGCGCAACAAATCTCCAGAAACTGAAAATAAAAGCCTTGGTAGACAAAGATTGTACTAGTTCCAAGTGCACGGCTCTAAATACTGCACAAGTATACAGCACTATCCAACTCTTTGTCCTAACTCAAAGTGTCACAGATTCCACAATACCCACACCCAACACTTCGAAGACATGACTTCGATCGACTGGTAGAGGCAGTGAAGAAGTTTCCAAATGTTTGACGGTAAATCGTTTACACTTGGACACAACAGATCGTACCGTTCTTCTATCACGAATAATCCAGAAATTTTCCCTCAAGATATTTAATAGGATATGTACTCCTGCATGACCACACTTTTCATGCCAAGACTTGATCAGTAGTTTCTCAATTGGATGACTAGAGGGAAGAACCATGGGATATTTGAAATTTTTCTCGTCTTCACGTTCTGTAATTTTGGTCTTCAAACGCATGATTTCTTCTTCATCAAAATAAACATCCAAAGTTGCAAGCGATTTTTCTTTTATGTCTACAAGCGATTCTTCCTGGATTAGTTTTATTATTTTCTTCTCCGCATCTTTTATTTCTTCAACTGTAAGTGCACCTTCTCTGCGTTCATCTCTGTGTTTTCCATTCCATATGAAACGCAGAATCCATCTAACTAATCGGACGATTCTATTGTAGCTTGAAAATTAATTAAAATACCAATCGTATTTATTTTTAATTTCTTCATTGACCATCATTGTTGTTTTCGCAGTAGCGGATTTAATTTTCTCTTTGTTCTCTTGAAGTTCATTGAATTTTGGCTCTATTTTCGGCCATTCACTCTTTTTTTTTTTCAACCAATTAGGGCCTTCCCACCATTTTGACTCTTAAGAACTTCGAAGCATCACAACCTCTAGAAGGAAGGTCTGCAGGATTCAATTCACTGGGTAGATATCTCCAACTTGTAGAATCCGTTAGTCTTCTAATTTCTTGGACTCGATTTCTAACAAACGTCGCCCAACATCCATCATGTTGAATCCAAGCCAATACTGTAGTTTTAGTCAAACCAATACGTTATAGGCACCGCTTCCCACTGCATGGTTCTCAATATTTCTTGCGATAATCTGGCACCTATAGTAGCTGCTAAGAGTTCAAGTCTTGGAATCGTTGAACCTTTTAATGGAGTTACTCTTGACAGCTTGAATTAGTTGTACATTAATATTGTGCTCAGTCTGTGTCCTTAAAAAAAAGGCTGTAGCATAAGCAACTCGACTTGCATCACTGAATACATGAATGCTCCAATTACTCGAATCACAGATCTGTCCTAACATCCATCTAGGAATTTCGATGTGCGCCAAACATGACAGGGTTTTTAACCAATATAAGAATTTAGATTTTATCTCTTCGTTTACTTGAGTATCCCATCCAAAACCAATTGACCAGGTTTGTAGAAGTAATAGCTTGGGTCCCAAAGTAAATGGACAAGAAAATTCGATGAGCGGCTGAAAGAATTGTCCTCTTAGTTACTACAACAGGGTTCAAATCATTTAAAACCCATACTTTATTGAAAGAGTATCAGACTGGTAATTCCATTTTAACACTTAAGACTGGTGTATGTTCAATGATTTGAAATGAATTTTCCTTAGATGAATACTCCCACCCTCTTAGTTCAAACCTTGCTTGTGTTGAGTTATTATTCAGTTTCACACATGAAAGCAACTAGAAGTTCTTGGGAAACTCTTCTTTATTGGTGTCCAGTTAAATAGACAAAATGAGCTTTACCTGGGGAACCGCTGGATCATGACAAGAGACCTTCCGTCAGATGAAGATGGAATGAATTCGCCGGGAACCTATGGAATCAGTAGTAAGAGCTGGACATCACGGGTGGGTAGCATCCGGAGTTGTCGTTCGAGTTGCCCGTGCCTTTCAGGAACAGCTTCCCTCCTTCTTAGGCAAGGGGGCACCCCCTTCTCGTTAGGACAAGAGCTTCGTTTCGCCTCGACTCTCGCTAATCCGGCGGGAATTCCCAAGTTCCGCACATACATAGGAGAAAGTGAGGGCCATCGTAGCATAACCATTGCAAATTTCGCTTCTTCAATAAACGGGTTCAATTTAAGAAGGTCATCCACACTGGTCGGACAGTTATCAACATAGAAACTTTTTTCTAACCTGTGGATAGTATCTTCCGAGAACTCCAACCATTTTTCTGATTTTCCAATGTCTGCAGTGATTTTCCATAAACGACACGTGCGTGTCTAAATATTTTTACCACCTCTTTTCCTACGTCGCTCCACCATAGAAAGCGCAAATAATCTCGGTCCTTGTGTGCAACACTTATTTGGAGAAAAGCCTCCGTAATATCGGCAGATACGCCTATCCTCCCTTTACGAAACCGCAACAAGACATCTGGTATTTGCTCAATTAAGTTATGTCCTGTTTCTAGACATTGATTCAATGAAGGACAGTTCTTAGGTCTTGCTGTTGCACCAAATACTGGTCGGATTCTTGTAGTGGAACTATTATCTTTTAAAACAGGACGGTGAGGTAAATAATGTCCAAACTTTACCACTTCTTCCTTTGGTACTTGCTCTAAAATCCCTGCATCTTCCCAGAGCTTCAAAACTTGATCATATTCAGTCAGCAAATTGTCCCGATGAAGTTTTCTAGTGGTTGTATGCAGTCTTTTCTCAGCAATTTCTTTATTCGTAGGAAGTGAAGGGCTGTTTTCGACCCATGGCTAATTTACTTCATAGCGATTTTCATCATTTAAGGTCACTGTTTGCAGAAAATGTTCTTGTACTGCTCTTTCTTTATCCTCAGTGGATTTTCTTTCTATAGGGTCTCTAATACCTAAAGTATCCAGCTCCCATAGATCTGATACTTTTGAGTCTTTGATGTACGTCATAGCCGTCACAAGTAAAGATGAATCAACTTTTCCCATGAGAGTCCACCCCAGACGAGTTTCCACTGCCACAGACCACAGTTTAGTTGTTGAATTTTTCCTGTTAGTAAATTTCCTGCAATACCGGAACCAATAAGAACTTCTATGTGCCCTTTGATGTCACCGTTATCTGCCAATATTATTTCAAGATTCTTCATTTCTTTCAACCAGGGACCTGATTTTATGTGGCTTATTTCACCACTTATTTTTTCTTGATCTAGTAAATCTACGTCACAGGAATGAGTTCCGATCAAACTACTGATATGAACCTTATACAACTTGTGTTGACGTTCTTTAGACCAAACACCTCCAAAAAGACACTGAATCATCCTCTGTTCTCCATGGGAACTATAGGTCATTTCGTTGGCAGTTGATTTTAGAATGTACGAACTCTGAGCTCCGGTGTCGAATAGAGCATGCACTAATTTTTCTTTTTTTCTTACTTTTCAACCTCACAACGATGGTTTGTAGAAATACCTCGGGTATCTCCAGTTGATTGGCATTGTTCATTGTTCATTTCTACAGTTGTTGATGAATCATCTATATTCGTATTATTGTTATTTACATGATTTGAAGCAAGATTCGAACACATAATTACCGAATGTCTCTTTCCACACAAAATGCATCTCATATTCGTCTTACATCTTTGAGATAAATGACCACATTTTAAACATGCGAAACAGCATTTTTTATCCTTCAGTATTTTGCTATTTTCATTGAGACTCATTCTCTGTGCTTTAAAACAATCTGTGCTAAGGTGTTTGTCATCACAAAATACGCAATATTTGGACTTGTTGGCATCAACTGTCAGTAAATCTGTGACAGTAGGTATCTCTTCTTGCATACCCGTTTTGTAAAACGAATGCTCTTTTATCTTTTTCGTTTGCATCTCGAAACCGGTCGAAGCAAGATTAATCCGTTCTTCTCCTTCAACTTCACTCTTCAGGAAAGACATAAGAGCTGTTAGCGGACTTTGGTTTTCCCTGGACTGCGACGATCTCTGCCATGCTCGTAGTAAATCTTCTAGTTGGCGCGATTCTACAAGGGGAAACAACATAGCAGCATATTTATCAGATGTTACCCCAAGTGACTCCAGATCCATAAGATGTGATTGAAGTCTGTCATATAAAGTATTTAGACATAGCATTTGTGACCTTTTGTAATACCAGCTTCAACATTTCTCGAACGTAAACTTCGACTAACATCTCATCACGACCAAAACGCGATCGTAAACTTTCAATGACCTTCGGGTAGTTTTCTTTAGTAGGGGGAAAACTGTCCACTACTTGCCTCGCACGAGAACCTTCGATAGCCGCCTGAATGATGTACTGGAATTTGTCCTATGGATACATTTCTAAATCTTCATCAATCTTCTTAAATTGACTCCAGAAATGTAACCAATCAAGAATTTCTCCGCCAAATTTCTTGAGTTCAATTTTTGGTAATTTGAACTTTCGATCGGCAGAAACCCCATTTGACGATTTTTCCATACCTGCAATTTGAAGCAATACATGCGAGCGCTTGATTACGGCACTTGTAAAACTTATACTGGTAATCATCAACAGTCGCTTGTTCTCGTTCTAAGTCATCTTCTTTGGCATCAGACCATCTATCATGCCATGCGAAATAATTTTATCAGCTTTTTCTAGTTCCGAAGCTTTTTTTCTTTAACAGTTATAAATGGATTGGGAACAGCTACACTTTACGTTTATGATTGGTGGCAACGGTCTTGGCGATTTTTTGTTGCACTTCTAATGTCGCCAAGGAAAGATTTATTTCAAAACTCTTTTTCTTTCAAAAACATTTTTCTTTTCACAACGGAAAAGGAAAGCTTGAAAATACATTCGAAAACGTTTTGAAAAGTATATATATTTTTAAATTTCACTAAAAGTAAATACATTACAAAACACAATTGTGTTCCAGCAGAACTAAACTTCGAATGTTGGGTAAGAATATATATATATATATATATATATACCCTTGTGGCGTAGTGAGACAAGGACCTCTTGTTTCACCAGTCGCCTGGCTGGCTGAAATCGTTCCTTGTGGGACAATGGCCAGCCCCTCTGTGGGGATAGAACTGAAAAGGCAGGGGAGCTCCTATCTTGGAGTTGAGTTTTGAGGCGGTGGGGAAAACTGCCCAAGGGTTTTTCCCACGGACCGGAGCTTCGAGGCTTGGAGCAGAGAGTGCTGGGTCTGCGAAGGGATTCTCTGACAGACTCGAGAAGAGTTTGGTCGTTGTTTCGAGGGCGTTTTTTAGGGCCCTAGATTTTGGAAGTAAGTCTCCGGTGGAGACTCTGGTTATGTTCTGAAATTGTCTGTTTAACAGAACGGCACTGTATATAATCAAAAAACCAAGAAATAAAATAATATTTGTTTTTTTTATACGATATTCAGATTTCTTAAAATATCCTTCCTGCCAAAACTTATACACCCCAGTTGTTCAACATTGTTACACCCTGAAACTTATCAATTACACTAAATACAGTAGGCATGTTGAAAAATATAAAAAACTATCAACTAAAAAAAGCAAGAAATAATACAACCTGATAACGTCAGAACTCTTGCGTTAAAAATAATCCAAACAAAAATGGCAAAAATACAAAACTCTTAATATTTTCGTGAAAACTAATAGGGTATATATAGTTGGGTAAAATGGGTAGTGGGGTAAAATGGGTATGTTTTATAATTTACTTAAAAGACACAAAAAAACTCTTAACAATTATATTTTAACTTTGAAATATATTTTTAGACATTTGTTGGCCACATTAATTTTTCCTTAAAAGTATTATATTTTGCATCTAGGGGGGGCAGCTTAGATTGCTTTGTTTGCAAGTCAGGAATGCATGCTTCTATACTAAAGATCTGAAAACTTTCAAAAAAGTAATATTGTGTTTGCTTTATTGTTAATATTTATTTAGTAATAAATTGCAAGGATTTCTGAAGAACATTTTTTCAAAAACAGGAAAAAAATATTTTAAATATTTTATTTTTTATAAATATTTTTATATGATGGGGTAAAATGGGTATTGGTTAGGCTTAACAATTTATTAAAACGTTCTAAATTCTTAGATGTAATGACTTAAACCAGGCCTCCAATAACTTCATACAATAGTAGTAAAATTGAGCTTGTAAGCTTAAAAATACATTTATTTACATGGTCTAAAAATACATGTGGTTACTCTTGATTTTTTACTATTTTGTTGAAACACTAATCAAATAATTATGTACTAGGGGGCCTGACCCCCTGCTCGCTGACGCTCGCCAACCCCCGGAGGATTCGGGCTACAACCCCCATTACCCAACCCCAACGCTACAACCCCCATTGGTTCGCTGCGCGAACCTAAGCTCGCTTCGCTCGCCTCAATGAAGACATGTGTCCTAGCATAAGGGATTGTTTACAAAATATGTTACCAAAAAAATGTTTTTCAAATCTAAATTTGCTGTATTACAGAAAAAATATATACAGTATCTCTAAAATCAGAATTCAAATGAAAACTTTGTGCAAATTTTGACTCGAAGTGTGAGCGTTGCTTTCGAAATTGAATACCCAGCATGTTGTTTGTGTGTACATTTTCCCACCACTCAAACGACCCACACTTTTTCATTGAGTTTGTTGCCGAAAGTTGTAGTGTAAGCGTCTTGTTGAACTATAACTGTTGGCCCTGAAAAGGACCGTTTTTTAAATGGCCCTGAAAAGATCCTCCGCTTTCTTTGATTTCTATTATAAACTAACTGCAACAGCTCATTAAAATTTCCTTTTTTTTTAAATACTAGGGGGCTCCGTTTTAGTTTTGTATCGGAAGTTACGATCTGAAAGTTCCGAAAATTGTATGACCTACTTTTAATTGCATCGATTTTGTTTATTAACCAATTTGAAAAATAATTGTACCATAAGAAAGAGTGTAATGTAGTGTATTCAGTGATGTTCTCAAATTTAAAAAATAATGGTTTTTGCCGTAGACATAACGGTTTTAACAAAACGTAGCGAAAATATCCGAAGATTCCGAATTTTGTATCACGAACTTTTGATTGCATCCAATTTAATTATTAACCGATTTCAAAAATAATAGTACCGTAAGAAAGAGTATATTCTGAGGTATACTGCGATATTTTAAAAATTAAAAACTAATAGTAATTAGATATAGATACGGCAGTTTTAAAAAAAAGTAACAAAAATGTCCCGATTTTTCCCGAATTTCAAAAAAATATTATCAAGAATCACATTTAAATTTCAAAAAAAACTCGACGAGCTGCAAAAATTTACGTTGAGAGGTACTCTTAAAAAAAACTCACGACTAAAGACTGAAATTTTGAATGTGTTTTGCTCACTCGCGGAAGAAATTTCACTTCTTCAACTTTAACACTTAATAAAACCTAAACTAATAGCCGCATCGGAAAAAAATCTTAATAATTATCCAGGGAATACGATGAAGAACAAAGCATGTTAATTTCATATTTTTCCGATCAGTACTTTCTCGGGAAACCGTCTAAGAATGGAGCTAAACAACAAAAATTTCAATTCTTCGGCGGCGGCGGCGGTAACTTTTTTTTAATATAGAGAGAAAATTTCATCCGATAACGCTATAAATTCAATCGATGCGCGAGATTTCGCGATAAACAAACAATCGTACAGTGTTGCCAAAACGCGATTACAAATAACGTCTTTTTTGCGTGCCACGTAAGAGAATTATATATATAGATAAGAAAACGTACACATTAAATGGTTTATTTATTGTAATAAACATGGAAAAAACCCATTATTTTAATATTCGATGGTCATGGCAGTCACTTGACTTATAAGACAGTAAAACAAGTGATGGACAATAAAATCATCTTTGCCTCCCACCAAACATGAGCCATGCCCTTTAACCGTTGGATGTTGGGCTATTTGCCCCTATGAAGCATGCCTGGAGAAAAATCCTGAAGATGTGGTACAGAGAAAGCCATCTTCAAAAAGCATCCAATGTAACCTACCCTTACCTGCTGAAACAGCTATTTGACACACTGAAGGTTTAAGGGGTCTCAGGACTCTTAAAAATTATCCATGTATGCAAAAAAACATCCTTTTTCAAACCAATATAACTTATTAATGAAACAAAGCAGAATTTTTAAACTTTTACCATATAATATTCACATATATTTACATTGTTTCTCAAATTTTTATTTAATTAAAAAATGTTTTAAAAAAGTTATTAAGAAATTTAAATTGGACACTTTTTAATATCAATATTTTACTGCGCGCAAGATTCTGAAGTACAAAATTGATCAAAATGTACAAAATTAATTTTATCTAATAGAAAACTGTTCAGTTTCGATGTTATACACACTTTTTAAGAAATTTAAAAACAAAAAATATGTTTTAAATAAATTTTTTAAAATAAATTTTCAATTTTAAGAAAATTTTTAACTAAAACTCCTAAAAAAAAAATTCTGTTAATAATTAGTCTGAAAATTGGTGTATAAGTCATAAAGGAACTAATTGTGAGCATATGTATGAAATTTCAGATCAATATGGTAAATAGTTTCTGAGAAATCCTGCGCGCAAACTAAAATTTTGTGTTTTGAGTAAAATGAAGTTAAAGTTGAAAATTTTGATAAAAAAAATTCTGTTAATAATTGGTCTGAAAATTTATGTATAGGTTATAAAGGAACTTATTTTGTGTACAGGTATGAAATTTCAGATTGATATGATAAATAGTTTCTGAGAAATCCAACGCGCACACTAAAATGTTGCGTTATGAGAAAAATGAAATTAAAGTTGAAAAATTTATTAAAACAAAATTCTCTTAATAATTGGTCTGAAAATTGATGTATAGGTCATAAAGGAACTTATTTTGAGTATATGTTTGAAATTTCAGACTAATATGATAAATAGTTTCTGAGAAATCCAACGCGCAAACTAAAATTTTGTGTTTTGAGAAAAATGAAGTTAACGTTGAAAAATTTGTTAAAACAAATTTCTGTTAATATTTTGTCTGAAAATTGATGTATAGGTCATAAAGGAACTCATTTTGAGTATATGTGTGAAATTTCAGATTAACATGATAAATAGTTTCTGAGAAATCCAACGCGCAAACTAAAATATTGCATTTTGAGAAAAATGAAATTAAAGTTGAAAAATTTGTTAAAATAAAATTCTGTTAATAATTTGTCTGAAAATTGATGTATAGGTCATAAAGGAACTTATTTTGAGTATATGTATGAAATTTCAGATTACTATGATAAATAGTTTCTGAGAAATCCAACGCGCAAACTAAAATGTTGCGTTTTGAGAAAAATAAAGTTAAAGTTGAAAAATAACATAAAATGAAATTAAATAAACTATGGTTAATTAAAAAGCTCCAGGATCATAAGTGCAGCCCTCAGTAACCTTAAATTGTTCTATTTCTACTGCTGCTTTAATTTTTTTGGCCTTACGAGCTTCAAAGGATGCTTCGGTTGCTCGCCTCTTTGCAGTCGCAATGTGCACTTTGTCCATAGTAATACATTTCACAACATTTGTCTGGCAGATTTTCAAACCTAAAGCACGTATAATTTCAACTCGGCTTTTGCATCCGTCATTGAAGTCACATACAGCCATATATGCAGCTATTTTGCCATATACAGCCATACATGCAGCCGTCAGCCTATTTATGACAGCATCATAAGGAACCCTTTCCACCGATCGTTTTTGCATCCGACAACTTCAACTTCTTTTTACCAAGTGATGCCTTTAATTTACGCAAGTGGCTGCCCATTCGCTTTTGGACAAGTCCCACGCACTCTATTTTTGCAACTGTAACATTGTCACCATATGGCTTTTTTTGGACGATTGCCGAAAACGTCTTGGAAACTCCATCCCCTATGTACTGCTGGTATTTTAAACCATGCTTGTTTTCTGATCGACAGAAAATCCTTTGCATGTCGCTCACTTCCATTTGTCCAGCAGACCCACTGTGGTTTTATTTGCAGTTATACTGGTGTTTAGCCAGAAAGGCACTGTATTTAAGGCCGAACTTTGGGCCCTTGTAGGTGTCGCACCCCTTGCAATACGACGACATGACTTTGACGACTTTTATATGCAGTCAGCCCTGATCAAAGTACATACACCGACAAGAGATGTATAACCGCGGGTTTTCCATGTCCCATCACCACTAACTGCAATAGAATTTACGGTGCCGTCAATGATTTTTTCTTCCACAGCAGCTTTTCTCGTCGATGCATTTGCGAGCACCTCACTCACGTCTGCAATTTTTGAATTCATCTTGTTGTACGCCTTCTGAGACATGGGCTTTGCAAACACATGCCGAAGCCCATGTCTCAGAACACAAACACACAACTTGAACAAAATGTCTCGAGTGAAGATAACCCTTGGCCTATAAATCTCATGGCCAACACTGACCGCCTGTTCACTTCTGGTACATTTTTTTTGTGTCCAATCAATTCACAGGAATTGAAATTCTGTTGAACCGTGCACTGTCTACAAACTAAAATAAATTTTGAACACAATCCAATAGTGGATTTCTCAATAATCTTAACATTCCCATGGCACACAGAGCAACAGATATGTTTTTCTAGTTGTGAGAACAATAAATAAATATCCACTAATCTGTAGCCATGAAATTCAAAGCAAACATCGTTTTCCAATGACTGCAAAACATTGTGTGCAGTCGGCAACTTTCTAGCAACTGCACTTTTGTTTGGCGAAAGATTTTTAAAAATAACTTGGCCACTTTGAGACTTAGATTTCTTCAAGAATTTATTTCCTTGAAATCTTTTCTTCTTCGGTCTCTTTCCGGATGATCGTTTTGGCCGATTTTCCGTATGTGAACACTTTTCATAACAGATGAAAAAACGTGGAAATTCAAAATCGCAAAGTAATAAACAAACAAGGGAAGAAAAAATAGAAGTTGAGTTGTTATTATACTACTCATTCACAAGATTATTTTTATATTAAGTGTGGCTGTTCTGCTAAAAGAATTCATCTAGAGAAGAATGTTTTAGAAATGCTCTCCCAGCTGTCAAAAGTTGGGAGCGGCAGTGGCAAGTTTTTGTTTACTTTTCAACAGAGTTGTTTTATTCTTTTCTCGATAACTCCGGAAGTTTTGGGAGTATCGTTAAACTTTTAGTACCAAAATGTTCAGAAAAGATGGGGCTTCCACATATATTTTTTTCAAGAAATCGAAAATTTTGAGATTTAAGGGTCCTGAGACCCCTTAAATGTAGTAAAAGGTTTTAAAGCAGTTGGACTTTATCCTATTGACAAAAATTCTGTTGAACACAAAATAGTATTAACTGAAAATGATAGAAAAATAATAGTAAATTATGTTGTACAGCATTTTGAATTTTGCCATTTCTTCTTCCTATCAGGATTTAAAAAACGCCATCCTCACAAATTTTACAACTGCAGTCCGAAGAAACCAAAATAGCCTTACAGAATGCTAGACGAAAAAGGAAGCTGGTGCAAACTAAGGCTGGAAAAGTGATGACTGCTTCCGATGTAGCACAACGCCTTTTCAAAGAAACTGCTTGTTCAAGAAAAAATAAAAAAAATGCCTCAAATGTAGAATCTACCAAAGGAATTAATGCTGCTCCACAAGGCACAAGAAATATCTCTATATCAGAATCAAATGTGACCCAAAATGTTTCAACCTCAGCTTGTAAAGTTGATTTACCTAAAGTAATGATAGGCAATTGGGTCGCCGTAAAATATGTTGGGAAAAATTCAATAAAAAAACTTTACTGGATAGATTACTGGCATAGATGGGGAAGATTTCAGAATAAAATTTGCAAGGAAATCACAAAGTGGAGATTACTATGATTTCCCAGATAATGATGATACTGACATTGTTGAGAGGGATCAAATTATTAGCATTTTAAAGGAACCTAACCTTAACTGTGGCCATTACAGATTTCTAATATAAATTGTTCTTAAATCACAAGTAAATGTCTTTGTAGCAAATAAATAAAGTTTGATCGAAAGTTTGTGAAATTATTAGCCTTTTTTAATCAATACACATTTTACCCCCTATACTACCCATTTTACCCCACCTCTGGGGAAAAATAGGTATAAAAAAAGAAGCAAAAAAGGATAAATATATAATTTAAGACAATATATAAAATTATTTTAACAATGATGGTAATGAACCCATTGCATAAATACACACAAAAAAATTGCATGTTTCCAGTTTTTTTAAAGTGAAAAAGAGTGATGAATGAGAAATCAGTACTTTTCCTACCCATTTTTTACCCCACCATACCCTATAATAAAATCAAAATTCCACAACGGTCGAAGTACAAATAAATGGAACAATGGTATCACAGAAAAAGATTTTAAAAGGACCAATGCAACCAAAGAATACTTTAAAATCAAAATAACCAACGGGAGCAAAGAAAAAAATTCAAACAAACCGATGAAATCAAACAACTTTAACGGATTTTGGAAGAACTTTCTTGAATATTCAAAATGAAAATTGAAAGTTTCCGAAAACCGAGGTTGTCATGAAAACCACAACAGACGTAACGACAGATGGGTTGCCTTAATTTATCATAACTCGCTACTAGAAATGTGCCAAAAAAATCGCCAAGTCGTTGCCATCACTCATAAACCCTACACGTTTCATAATTTCTTCCTTTTCCGTCATAAATAACTGCAAGTGTAAACAAGGGTACAGCTACACTCTACGTTTATGAGTGATGACAACGGCTTTGGCGATTTTTTTGGCGCACTTCTAAAGTCGCCAAGGAAAGAATTATTTTCTAACTCTTTTAATGTCACAATTTTTTTTTCTTTTTACAACACACTTTTTAAGCATATTTCAAAACAGTATAGGTACAGCTGCACTCTACGTTTATGAGTGATGGCAACGGCTTTGGCGATTTTTTTTGGCGCACTTCTAAAGTTGCCAAGTAAAGAATTATTTCCTAACTCTAATGTCACATTTTTTTTTTTTTCAACACACTTTTTAAACATATTTTAGAACGTTTTAAAAAGTATATTTTTAAAAATTTTTCACAAAAAGTAGTAAGCTTAAGCACATATTAAAACACATTTGTGAACCAGCAGAGAAACTAAGCTACGAATGGTAAGAATAACCTGAAACTTATCAATTACACTAAATACAGTGAGCATGTTGAAAAAGGAAAAAGATTTACAAAAGAAAAAAAGCAAGAAATAATACCTGATAAAGTCAGAATTCTCTCGTAAAAAAATAATGAAAACGAAAATGGTCAAACAAACAAAACTCTTAATCCTGTCATGAAAACTATTATAACAAAATAAAAATTCCACAACTGTCAAAATACAAATAAAAGGACCAATGGTATCACAGAAAACGATTTAAAAGGACCAATGGAATCAAAGGATATTTTAAAAACAAAATAACCAATGGGAGGAAAGAAAAAATTTCAAACGAATCAATGAAATCAAACGACTTTAACGGATTTTGGAAGAAATTTCTAGAATATTCAAAATGAAAATTAAAAGTTTCCGTTTGCCGAGATTGCCATAAAAACCACAACAACAGCAACGGAAGATGGGTTGCCTTAATTTATCGTAACTCGTTACTAGAAGTGCGCCAAAAAAAATCGCCAAAGCCGTTGCCATCACTCATAAACGTAGAGTGTAGCTGTACCACGACTTTAACGGATTTTGGAAGAACTTTCTAGAATATTCAAAATGAAAATTGAAAGTTTCCGTTTGCCGAAGTTGCCATGAAAGCCACAACAACTGTAACGAAAGATGGGTTGCCTTAATTTGTCGTAACTCGCTAATAGAAGTGCGCCTAAAAATCGCCAAGGCCGTTGCTAAGGCTATGAACGTAGATTGTAGCTGTACCAAAACAAGAAACCAGTATTTACCTTTCAACTTCTTTCCGTCCTGTTACGGACCTCAAATGTTGAGGACGATCAATCTTGAATTAAATATCTCAAGACAAAAGTTCTAAAGGCACTGGATATACACAGCATGCAGTATATTTCCTCGTAAACAAATCAAACCATAATCCAATAGGGTACAGCTACACTCTACGTTTATGACTGATGGCAACGGCTTGGCGATTTTTTTTGGCGCACTTCTAAAGTCGCCAAGGAAAGAATTATTTCTTAACTCTTTTCCTGTCACAATTTTTTTTCTTTTTACAACACACTTTTTAAGCACATTTCAGAACGTTTTAAAAAGTATATCTTAAAAAAACTTTCACAAAAAATAGTAAGCTTAATCACATATCAAAACACATTTGTGAACCAGCAGAGAAACTAAGCTACGAATGGTAAGAAAACCCTGAAACTTATCAATTACACTAAATACAGTGAGCATGTTGAAAAAGAAAAAGATTTACAAAAGAAAAAAAGCAAGTAATAATACCTGATAACGTCAGAATTCTCTCGTAAAAAAATAATGAAAACGAAAATGGTCAAAAAAAACCAACCTCTTAATCCTGTCGTGAAAAAAAAAACTATTATAACAAAATAAAAATTCCACAACTGTCAAAATACAAATAAATGGACCAATGGCATCACAGAAAATGATTTAAAAGGACCAATGCAATAAAAGGATATTTTTAAAACAAAATAACCAATGGGAGGAAATAAAAAATTTCAAACGAATCAATGAAATCAAACGATTTTAACGGATTTTGGAAGAACTTTCTAAAATATTCAAAATGAAAGTTTCCGTTTGCCGAGGTTGCCGTGAAAACCACAACAACAGCAACGAAAGATGGGTTGCCTTAATTTATCGTAACTCGCTACTAGAAGTGCGCCAAAAAAAATCGCCAAGCCGTTGCCATCACTCATAAACGTAGAGTGTAGCTGTACCATCCAATAGATTTTCTACATTTATTTACACATTTAACAAAAGGACGGAACACGACAATTCTGATATTACAATACGGAACTGAAACTAAAAACGACTGCTTCTTCAAATCGTTGCCATTCTATAAATCCTTAATCTCATTCAATAAATGTTAACACAAATAGGTGGCGCTTTTATAACTGAATCTAACATATTTCATAACTGAGATCCAGTTTCAAAGTACAATTTGTGCACTGGTTCACATTTACCAGTTGGTATGGTAAGTAGAGTATTTTATTTAACGTAGCTCTGGAGGCAATATAGCGGGCTATTGCCGACGGTCCGATTTCAATCTCCCAAAGGAAAGATACAAGAACCGATTTTGAACCACGATCGGTTGACGAGGTCACACGTGAGCTCATCGTCGTCCAGCATTTGATGTTAATCAGTATTTAGTATTTTATATTAACTTCGCAATCACTGTAGCCATACAACGGGCTATTGGCGACAGTCCGGTATCAAACCCCAAAGGGATAGACACGAGAAGAAAAATACCACCCGACTTTTAAACAGGGACGGATGACGAGGTCATACCTGAGCTGATCGTCGTCCAGCAGTCGATGTTAATCAGTATTTAGTATATTTAATTAACTTCGCACTCACTGGAGCCACATAACGGGCTATTGGCGGCGGTCCGGTGTAAAACTCCAAGGGGAAAGATCAGAGAAGAACAATACCACCCGACTTTAAACCAGGGTTGGATGACGAGGTCACATCTGAGCTAATCTTTTGCGCCAGCAGTTGATGTTAGTGTTTGGTATTTTTAATTAACGTCGCACTGGAGCGACAGAACTGGCTATTGGTGACGTTCCGAGACCAATTGCCCGTTCTGTTGTTCAACATTTGAAGGGAAAGATCTAAGGACAACTGATCCGTGACCGTCGTTAATAGCCCGTTGTGTTGCTCTGGTGTGACATTATTTAAAATTACCTTACCTAATCTCAGGACAACACCACGTGATTTTCAACCACTGTCGGATGACGAGGTCACTCCTCAGCTGATCGTTTTCTAGCCATGGAAGTAGGAAATATATCTTTCCTACTTCCGTTTTTCTAGCAGGATGTTAGTATGTGTGAGAACAGGTCTGGTGAAAGCCAACGTCGGAATCCAAAGAGACAAGTGTTTATTTTCTTTTTTTAAATATTTTCTTGTCAAGTAAACATGCCTGCTCTTCTGCTGATCCTGAAGGCGTACAAGCTGAAACGGGCGCTTAAGCGGCTGACGAGGGCGAAGGAAAACGCCCTGCGGGCGCACCATGGCCAGAGGCCGAAATACCCGTGGTACGAGGAGTGTTTCAGTTGGTCGGTGGATTGCATGAGGAATTTCTTCTGCTCCACTTTTTGCCACTGCTGCGTGCACGGGAACAAACAAGGCCCCGAGGGCTACTCCGAAAACTTTTTGAGGTGAGTAATTGTTCATTTTAAATTAAAGTTCTACTAGAGCAACACAACGGGCTATTGGCAACGGTCCGGGATCAATTACCTAATGGAAAGATCCTAGAAGTAATTTTGAACCACGTTCAGATGACAAGGCTACACTTCCACACCGACCTAATGTGAGGACTTTCAGCCACGATAGATTTAAGGTGCACCAAACGCCTCTACGCCATACGCTTACCAATAGCCATGCACTGACCCGGATTCAAACCAGGAACCTTCCGATTTAGAGTCTTAACATCTTAAACAACAGACTGTGAGATGAGATCCTTGTCCTCCGTTCTATTAGTACAGCTGCAGTCTCTGTCACGTATGGTGGCAACGGCTTGGTTGGCACACTTTTAGTAGCAAATTATGGGCGGTTACGGCAACAAATCTGTATTACGATTATTGTGGTTTTTATGGCAACCTCGGGCAAGCGTAAATTTGAAGTTTTTATTTTGAATATTCTAGAAAGTTCTTACGAAATCCGTTAAACTTTCGTTTGCTTTCATTGATTCATTTGAAACAATTCTTTACTTGGTACGTCAAACTTACACTTAGAAGTACTTATATTTGACGTACTTAGAAGTACGTCAAATAAAAGCGCCAAGGCCGTTGCCATCGCTATCAACGTAGGCTGAAGCTTTACCGCCTCCTTTATAATTTCTTTTAATTTCATCGGTTTTAAGGTTTTGGTGGAGAAATCGTAGTGCAGCTTCAGTCTACGTTTATAGCGGTGGCAACGGCCTTGGCACTTTTTTGGCGCACTTTTAGTAGTGAGTTATGGTAGATTAAGGCAACCCATCTGTATTGCGGTTACTGCGGTTTTTATAGCAAACTCGGAAAGCGGAAATTTGAAATTTTCATTTTGATTTAAAAAAGTTTTTTCAAAATCCGTTAAACTTTCGTTTAATTTCATTGGTTCATATGAAATAATTATTTCCTTGGCAACTTTAGAAGTGCGTCAAAAAAAAAAGCACCACGGCCGTTGCCACCGCTATAAACGTAGACTGAAGCTTCTCCTCTTCCTTTATTTTTCCTTTCATTTCATTGTTTTTAAGATTTTGGTGGAGAAGTCATATTTAAGGCAACGGCATTTATCGCCAAACAGGGTAACCTTGATGTTTGGATTCAACTTTACGGCATAATATGCCGGGAAACTTTGTTTCTATGGCAATGAAATATGGATTTATCGCGTTCAATGAATGCTTATGCATAATCAGAAAATTTGCTTCAAATTATTCTTTATTTTTATTTGTTTACTTGCTAAATACCCGTGCTTCGCTACGGAGTAATCTTAAAGAACATTTTAGAAACTTGCTTTTATATGCTAAGAAATAGTGATGAACTTCGATATTTATAAGGGATATATATTTTAAATAAATTTTAAGTAATTTAGTTCATAAAAAATAAAGTAAATTCACAAAACTTCTTTGTAAACTACATTTTTTGTTCGTCCGTCTGGCGCCATAATCACGAGGCTGTCAGGAGAGCTTACATGTGAACAGGCTACATATACTAACTGGCCACGTGAGAAACAGTCGTTTATTAAATCTACACCAACCACTTTCAACGACTGCCCTGGAGCTTTGTTTATCGTCATTGCGAAGCATACTTTGACGGGAAATTACAGTCGTTTGAATTGAAAGTGGTAGTCAGAGAAAGGAATGCGAGGTAAGTAAACTGTTTCTCCCGCACCACATCCTGTAAAGATGGTTGCTTCAATCTCGATACTCTGTAAAGACTTAACCTGCAGCCTGATGCCATTAAAAAGCTTAGAAGGAATCAGATTCCGTAGCAGCATTATTGGTACTTCAACTTTCAGACAGAGATTGTGAGGTGGAATACCTGAACCCCACAACAGAGTCCACAGACTGATATCTCACCATCTAAGTTGTAAGTTTGTCCAATAACGAATCATTAATGCTTGCTGCAATGTCATTCTTAGGCGTGAGAATAGCTCTCTCCTTAAGTTAATTCGGGTCTTTAATGTTTAAATCCCTCAAATCAGGGTTAATCTTGTCACTCAGAGTCTTCAAATTTTAACAACTTGACAGATATTTTCCGGAATGTGGACTTTGATGTCTTCCTTTAACCTTCCATCGCCAATTTGTAGAAGTAAGTTTGAAAACTCTGCTTTTAAATCTCCTTTGAGATGAACCCTCATATTGATTCACAAGGATAGGACTCGGACTTTAGGCCACAGGTAGGATGACTTGAGGTAAGCTTATACCTCATCAGCACGTGTGCCTCGAGGCACACGACAGGTAGTGTCTGCCGGAAGTCCCCGGCTAGTAATAAAGTCATCCCACCCATCAGATGTTTACTACTCCGAATATCCTGGAGAGTCCTGTCCATCGCTTCTATTCCTCCTTTGTGAGCCATAGTACCCTCAGCCCAAATGATCAACTTGCACTCTTTAAGTACCTGGCCAGTATCGTTCTGTTTTAAAATGTTACACAAAGGAGTTTCAGAGTAATTCAAGTTGAGAGGCAATTTGAAGGCAGATGTGATGTCTTCCCACCGTCTAACAAAGTCGCAGGTATACCTGATGAAGCTACAGAGATCGCTATCTTCTCGTCTTTCCTTACACTATAAAGCAACAGATTAATTAAGAATGTTTTGCTTGTTATGCCTGGAGCATCAAGAAAGAAAAGCCGTTCAGAACCTGAATCAACGCTATCAATGATCTCTTGGTAGACTTGACTTTGTTAGGTGTTGAGTTTAGTAACGTTTTGAGGAACTAATTAAGAAAGTTGGAATACGTCGTAAGATATTTCTCTCAGGTATTCTCGATTGACACTAACTTAATTTTGATAAGACGGTGACGGAAGGCCAAGCTGCTCAAACGTTTGATTAGACTTAGAAAATGCTACGTTTTCTGATAGCACTAAGCATTTGTTGTAAACAATATCAATAGTGTTCAATGCTAACCTCTTCAAACTCAATCTCCATCTGCCGTTTTATATCGTCAGAAAGACTGTCTGTGTGATGTTCCCAAAGTTTTACAGGATCTGCTAGTTGACAAAAAACACCAACATGACAGAAAATAGTTCCCGGAGCTTGAACAATGAGTAAGAAATGGCAGCTTCCTCCAGAGTGTGGTCCCAGTGAGTGTCATCCTACAACAACCCCGACGATCGGCAGGAAGACTGATAAGTAGGATGAACCACACCTGACACTGTCTTAAGGTCATTAAAGCAAGTGGGCCCTCCAACTTCGTGAAGTAGGAGTCGCAAATAACATACAGCATTAATCGGATGTACAGTGTACACTCGACCAAGCACTTGATCTTGTTTGACCCCTTCTTGTCCAGGGACAGCCTTTCCCTGCTTTCTCGGGCTAAACTTATCGTTCTTCCGAACATAGTACGCTGTAACTTCACCGTAGCGAAGCGCTCTTGCAAAAGCATCTACTTGCAAAGTTTGAAAAATGCTAGGAGAGTGGTTTTGGGAGGGTTCTGTACTTTACCTGCGGCATTCTCAGATGTAAAATAAACTTGTTGACCGTTTTCGAGATGGACAGAGAGATGCATGACGGGTGGATATCTTTCATGAATGGGGAAGCATACGATTATCCAAGCAACTTCATAACTACAAATATAGCGTTCTGTCTCATACTTGGTAACATCATCCCTTTCGTTCTCTAAGCCAAACACTGCCTGATCATTACTCTTATTAACATACTACATTCATAACTAAAAATATAGCGTTCTGTCTCATACTTGGTAATTTCATCCCTTTCGTTCTCTAAGCCAAACACTGCCTGATCATTACCCTTACTAACATACTACATTCATAACTACAAATATAGAGTTCTGTCTCATACTTGGTAACTTCATCCCTTTCGTTCTCTAAGCCAAACACTGCCTGATCATTACCCTTATTAACATATTTGTAGATATTCTTAATGGATTTCACAGAATTCCACGTTAATGTGGGCCATGAAGGTTCTGGACAGGACAGGGTTGTACGGCCCCACCCACTTAATATCAAGGTCTACTCCTTTTATATTGATTGTAAAATCACCAACAGTAGGAGATCGTCTGCGGAATTGGGGATAGCCGTCATCTGCAGCCTGAGTATCCTTAGTCAGTAGACGTGGTTATCTCTTGCTTCATGAGCCGCCAATCATACAGGGTGATTTTCGGTTCCGATTTCCACACGGCGGATGAATCATCGTAGACTTAACGGTTTCATAAAGGACTGGATCAAGTTCTGCGTCGGGAATCTCTACGTTTATGACACTGTAGATTTGGGAAGGCATGATTCTTTCTTGAAGCCATAGCAAAATGTGGGCGTGAGGAAAACCACTCTTCTGCCACTCCAGAGTGTACATGTGACACCTACTTTGACCGAAAATAGAGCCTTTTGTCAAGAAATGGATCATTTTTTTAAAACTTTTATATGTCATGTCTGTCTTGGGGCTTTTGTCCGACATTTAATGCCTCTTGTATTTCGATCCACCTTGGGTTACATGTGAATATGATGAACAGATCAGGACGTGTCATAGCGTCCTGAGTACGCTCATGTATGCAACGGGGTCCACCAGTAAAATTGGAAGGTAATACAACTACCTTGCCAAGATCAGACACATGCTCATCTCCCTTGCACATGGCGTCTCGCAGGTGTACGTAGTTTTCCGTCCGCATTTTAGTTTGGTTGCGTCTGATGAAATTCAGTATTTCTGTTTCTATCTTGGCGTACATATCAACCAAATCCTGATTAACAAGACTGCGATACAGTAAGTTTTCTTGACCTTCTCTTTCCATGATTCGCTAAGAATAGAAGTCTGAAGCAGAAACGGTTTTCCTAAGAGGGGCTTTGGAATTTGGATCAAGCTGAGGATGTTAATGGAATATCCATCTCCTCCACGACAGAACATAGAGGGTACTGAAGAGCGGCATAAGCACGGCGAGTTTCACTGATCCGCATTAACTTATTGTCTCTGCTATGAAGAACGATATCCCGCTTTTCAAACTCATGGCCTACAATAAACAAAGCCACTTCACTCGTTGTAGGAGCGTTATATATATTCCTATTGTCACCTGAAGGTTTTCTGTCAGCATGAATCACAACTTTAAACTCTTGAACTTCTGGAGCATTCTCCATTGCTGTTTTAAAATCTCGTATGTATTTATTGTGATCATGCAGAACTTTTTGAAGCTGTCCAACTAACTAGGGCTTCACAATAGGGAATATATTGGACCGAATTTCCGCCTCTTTTTCATCATTGCCAACAAAATATGTTTGTAAAAATGAGGGCTTTTGTTCTGATGAGGGAGCTGTGGAGAGGATCAGGAAACTGTTCAATCGGAGGAAGGTGTCATTGCTACAACATAGACCGTCGCTTTCTTCTTTCTACGTTTTTGAGTGACACCACTTGCCTTCAAATTTCTGTCCAATAGAAAGAACCTTGTCATTACTGTAGTCAGTATTACAGTCGTACTTGAATCCTGATAAAGATTTTACTTTCCACGGGACCAATCGTATATTTTCATTGTATCTCCTAACAGCTTTTTGATTGACTTCGGGATGTTTGTTTGCGTATCTGGATGCGGAAGCGCTACTTGCATTTGGATTTTCCTGTTGTATTTCTTAACTGCTGTTCTATGTACATAGGAATTTGCCTCGTTGTATCTTTTAACTTCTTCTCTGTTCACATCGGAAATTGCCTCGTTGCATCTTTTAACTGCTGCTCTGTTCACATCGGGATTTTTTTCAGTATATATTTTTTCAGACTCCCTATTGTTTTCTTTTTATTCTATCGGTGAATCTAGTGCGACGCTTTTTTCTCTTTTTTCCTCATTGGATGGAGTAACTTTGGAACTGTTGTCCAAGTCAGGGGGAGAATTCAGATCATCATCAAGCACAACAGAAAGAAACTGGTTCTTTAGAAGAGCAGGTTCACATACATCAGTAACATGAAATTCGTTATCAGTTTCGTCATTGGCAAAATGCTGGACAACAATACTTGCTGGGCTGGTTACATCTAGGGATATAAGAATAGGACGAGCGCCACCACAATTGACAGTTGTACACTCGGATCAGCGGCTTTTATGTATTAATCGAGGCGAAAATTTGCATGCGAGTTCTTCTCCATAACGCATTTGCATGCTATTACTGTCGTTCTTCTACAAATAACTCGCCGACCAACCGGTATAGTGGTTAAGGTGTTAGCCTCTAGATCGGAAGGTTCCTGGTTCAAATCCGGGTCTGGGTGTGGATGTTTGTAAGCGTATGGTGTAGAGGCGGCTGGTGCACCTTAAATCTGTCGTGGCCTTAAGTCCTCACGTTGGGTTGGTGTGGAAGTTTGGAGAGTGGGGTGCCAGCTCAGGTGTTACTTCGTCATCTGACCATGGTTCAAAATTACGAGGTGTTGTCCTCGGATCTTTCCCTTAAGGGACTGATCCCGGACCGTCGTCAATAGCCCGTTGTGTTGCTCTAGTACGACGTTAACTAAAAAATTACCAATTACCTTTGCGTTTTGTTTCCGACCATGCATTCTTTGATGAAAGTTGTTTGTTTGGATGTGTACAATCACATTTCAAGTTTTACCCATCTTTTACGAATCACCCCGTAGTATTCTCAAAAAGAACAATTCAACAAAAGACTTTTGAACTATATAGAGACGTAAATATTTATAAATATTTGATTGATGAAGAAAGAATATTTAAAACATTTAATTTTACATATCTTACATTTTGTGTAATACTATGTACACTTGTGTAATACTATATGCACTTGTGTAATACTATGTATACTTGTGTAATGCTATGTACACTTGTGTAATACTCTGTACACTTGTGTAATACTCTGTACACTTGTGTAATACTCAAATACGCAAACATAGAATTCTTAATGAAATTAAACATTAATTCTGAGGTTGCCAGATACCGAGTAGCAAAATTACGTTTTTATAATCAATGATTTTATCCTGTTCCATTACAAAATTTAAGTAAACGTGAAATTAAATGCTCAAAACATTCTGTCTTCATCAATCAAATATTTATAAATTATTATTTACATAATAGAAAGTAGTAAAAAGTCAGTTCAAACAAAAATTTTAAAAATTAATTTGTTTAAAAAAATTAGTTTTAGATCAACACTGGTAAAGCAATCTGAGCTACCTAAAGCAATCGTTTTATACTCAATGTTATTTCTATGGCAATTTCGAATTGCTTTTAGCTGACTTAAGGTCTAAGTCAATTTTAGGCCTCTTAGGAGTCGAATTTTTCAAAATCCTTTCTTAGTGCACCTCTACAGTATAAGAAGAATCGCCCAGCAAATTTCAGCCTCCTAAGACTTGTAGTTTTTTAGATACAGTTAGATAATTTCTTTAACATTGAAAATCCGCGCTCAACAGAGACTAATGTTGCCTAAGATACACTTTAAGGTAGCAAGGATCTTTTTTTAAATTCATCGATCCGATATCTTTATACGTTTGTTTTGATGTTGTACGCTTTCGATTCCAGTTTTTATACGAGACGAATCAAACACTCGTAGCTGCTTTTGTTTTTCAGCAACTCTGAGTCCCACTGCTTTTACTACGTGACGCACTAAAAAGCTGTCGTCACTGAAACCGCTCGCAATGTCCTCTACAGTGGGAAGGCGTTTGGTGTAGTACAATGCTGTCCGAAGACACGTAGCCCAGGGTGTGAGTACTAGCTCATGGCCGATAGTCTGAAAAGCGGTTTTTCAAAGCTTGTTTTGTACTCTGGTTGCCAAAACACAAGCAATGAGATTGTCCAGATTTGTGTAAAATCCACTGACTTTTTCTGTAGTTGTGAAACAAGTGTGCCACGCAAGTTACTTCGAGCAATCGCGGATAAAGCACTTTAAGTGTGTTTCCAGCCGCAGTCATATAATATGCAGAAGCGCAAAAAATCCTTTTGCTTAACATTCAAAAATTTTAGAACATCTACAAGGCGAACTACATATTGATAATCGACACTCACATTGCAAACTCTGCAGTTGATTATGCAAGTTTCCTCTGGATTATCAAGAATGCCAACCAATCTGTTTAAGTACTTCTTGCCATTTATTTCACTTCCGTCTGTTAGGACGCACTTCTTTCCATGAACTTGTTTGATTCGCAATACTTTGGCGTTCGCAAGATCAGACACATGATAAAAGGGTTGATTATGAGGGCAAAAAATGAAATATCAATTTTATATTAGTTAATTTTAAGCTAAATTTTAAAAAGTTGCAAATGATTGTGTTTATGCAAAAAGTTGCATTTATGTTGCAGTTATAACTTACATACAATACATCCCATGAAGGTGGAATTTTTGTTTTAGTACTTTACATGCAGCGTAGAACGTGTGAAAAAAAGTTGCATTTGTTGTAAAAAGTTGCCCTAGTGATGAGTGACTGAGTCAGTGATATTTGGGTTTTATATTTATAGATATATGCATTCCTTATTTCCACTTTCATATGTAACCAATCCAATCGCCAAGGTGGCCTCCATACTGGCTTCGACCATCTTCATTAGGGTGTGTCGAAAAAAATAAATTTTTTTTTTCGCAACGCTTTAATGCGAAAAAGTTTCCTATTGTAATAAGAAAAACGGCATAAAAAAATTTAAATCGGTTAACAACTTCCGTTCGCATTTTGTACTTAAAGTAAATAAAAAATAGCAAAAATTACGCCCTTTTTGTAATATTTTTTAGTTAAAACTTCAAAATAAACATGCCTTAGTTTTTATACTTGTTTTAAGGTTTAAATAACATGAATAAATTAAATTCTGATCAATAATCTAATTTTTTTCGTTCGCGCAACGGCGTAGCAAAAAACATATATTTACGAATTTTTTGCAATTTTCACTGTGCAACTCTTCGTTTGTTTTGCAAGAACAAAACGACCCAGAGCTCACCACGTGGAACCTCACCCACAACCATGCAATTATTGGGTATGGTATTTACATTATATTTACAACTATTTGCAAAGATTTACTATAGAGTAGGATATTCTTTGGATTACTGTGTTTTCTACTTTTTATTTTTTATATCTACTACACATTTACATGTGCACCCGTCAAAAAAAAAAAAAAAAAAAACCGACTCACCCGGTCGCAACTGTACAATTTACATCACAGAACAAAACGGAAGGTAGCAGTCGATAGGAATGAATGTTTTCCACAAACACCAATGTATGAAATTTGTCTAAGGGGTCGTCTTCATATTCACCATTTTGCTAACGATAATAATCATCGAATTTTGCAAGCAGTCTCACTTCGCAACTAATTATGCACGTGATGAGCTGAAATTTGGAATTCCGATGTTTGAGTAACAGTTGACTCGCAGTTTGCCCAGGTTTCTATTCATAATTTTCATGAACATTAATTTCATAATTAATAAAAAATAGTAAAATTTAGTTTGATACTTAAAATGCTAAAATATTGTGTTTGGGTTTTTGGGTAGCAAGGATGGAAAAACAATTTCCAATTAAAATTAATGTGTTTTTAGCAAATATAACAAAAAACGAGAAACATCAATTCAAGCGGACCAGTGCAGTCCTATCTCCGTTATGTTAAAATGGTCAAATTTTAAGTAACATTTTCTCCCACTCTTTTATATGTATTGATTTGAAGTTTTTATTACAAGTTATGAAGACACTTTTGAACACTTAATATGAGATTTTTAAAACACTTAAAAATTGAAGTTTAGATTTGTTTTTATTTAACTCACCATTTTGTTTTGAAAAATAACCAATTTTCATCATTTTTAACATTTAAAATGAACTTTTCTGAGCAGATAGAAAAAATTGCTTGCATTAAAAGATGTTTTGAGTATGTTACACTGTTAAACCAATTTTTTTATATTCACTTAAATAGATTTTGAAAAAATGATCATTTTGGTAAATAAGGACACATTTTGCGATATTGAACTGTAAAGCATAAAATTGACCTTACTTCAGATACGTACAGGTATTTTTCAAAAAATTATTTAAAATACTTCTACTCAAAGTATCTGAAGTAATATATCATTTTAAACAGAATTGTAAAAACATTTATTTAAATTTATAAAAAAAATAATCGAAATTTTAAAATATTTTTGTGCACTGGTTCCCTTAACATTATAATTTCTAACACTAATTTTCAAACACTTACAAATCGGTTAAAAATCCAATAAAATTGATGAACTTTTTTTTACTTTTTGGTGTTTGTATTGAATTTTTTGGAGCAAGCACCCAATTTAACATGAAGACGACCCCTTAGACAAATTTAAATATTGAGATTTGTAGAAAACATTCATCCCTATCGATTGCTACCTTCCGTTTTGTTTTGCGATGAAAATTGTGCAATTGCGATCGGGTGACTCGTTTTTTTTTGACTGGTGTACACTACTACTGCACATTAAGTTTGATTTTTTTGGAGAAATGAGGTATAACCGATCTTAACTTCAGTGTTGCTTGGATATAGCCATCTCTAGCTTACATACTTTATTCAAGGCCTCTGTCACAAGTTTGACGCACCTCTCCACAGCCTGGGTGTGAAACTTATATTTCTCTGATGGGCGTATGTCAGAATTCATGAGTGATTTACACTTATGTCCATAAATTAAGTATAATGCCAGCTCCGGCAAATACAGGTTCAGAAATAAAATTGACGTGACTTATTCATAAAGCCCACTTATTAAACAAAAGATAAAGAACAAAAAAGATTGTGTATGTATGATACCATTCATAAAAACTACGATTTTTGCTCACTCTGGAGCAATTACAAAAAATATCAACCTTACAAAAACTTAACATGACATGGTTGGTATGATGGTTAATACATTGTATGTATCCCAGACGATGAAATACAGTCCGTACAACGCCTAGGCATTCTGAGGATCAAATCATCCAGCTAATCTTGGGGAAGATCACTGCTTTCAGCAAGCAATACTCTCTAAGAAAACATACATTAGAAACATTTTTCTTAATCTTGCATAATAAAATATAGAAAACATACTATCCCATGTTTAAGTCATTGAACTTAACATTTAAAAATGTATAGTGCATTCGTTTATCAAATGCTGGTTCAGGGAGTCTATTTACTGAATGATCACTAAAATCAATTTCAGATATGTCCTCTGTTTTAGCCCAAAAAAATTTAAAAAAATTTAAAATTTAACTGTGAGTTTTATTATTAATTGTGAGTGTGTAAAATAAAAAATGTAATTGTGAGTGTGATTGATATGAACGCACTTTCTTCCATGTGGATATAAACTCTACTTTTGATTCCGGGTATTGCCAAATTCTAAAACATAAACTTTGTGTCCACTTTTGAATACATAAGTTTTTAGAAAAAATGAATCAAAATCTAACTTCAAAATTCTGTGTTATGGTGTACTTTGGCATGGAATTAGCCTATATACAATAATTAAGTCATTTAAAAATGTTTTAAATACGTATTTTTACGAGGGCTGTTCAATAAAGAAAGATCATAAATTATTAAAAAATAATTTGCTGTACTAATTTTCTAAATTTTTATGGTCTTTCTCAAAATATTCTGAATTTTATGCAATGCACTTATCCCAACTCGTTTCTAGTCTTCAAACACATGCTGGAAGCCATTTTTTAACAGGTCCTTCAAAATCGCCTACGCAACTTTTACCACTGCCTGTGATGATGAAACCGTTTTTCCCGGAAGTGTTTCTTCAAATTCGGGAAAAGAAAAAAAATCGCATGGGCTATATCAGGACTATATGGAGGATGGGGAACACACATAACATTGGTTTTTGAAAGATCTGACGATTTTTTAAGGCGAAAACAAAATTTCAATGCAGTGTATTGCGCTTCTCGTGTCATATCCATTTTTGCAGTAGGCGAAAGTAAAACTAGGCGTTCTTTGCCGGCTGCCAAGGAGTCAGCAATGACGTCATGATCGTGAAACTTGCGCTATCTATTCTCCACGTATCTTGCTACACATTTAATACTAATTTTATTTTTCTTGATTTTTTAAATGACCTTTAAAAAATGATGACCATTCTTTATTGAACAGCCCTCGAATATACATACTTTTATTGGAAAGGTTATTACGGATATGCCAGTATCATGAACATAAGAGTGCATGAGTGGTATGGCGCATCTGAACTCCTTTGTGAAAAAAATTGACGCATGGTATGTAAAAGGTTGGCCACCCCTGATTTAGGGCGTCTGCCTCATAAAGAAATAACTTTTAGAGTGCCTGGTGCTATTCATCACGCCAAATGGATTGCAATTGCCATTTATTCTCTTAAAATGCATATTTTCAGGGATCAATTTTCGTTAACTGATTTAGAGAGAAAAGGTGTATTGCATATATTTGTTTATTTATAATCAATATTTATGGAAAAGCATGGTTCTATGCCCACAAACCCAGTTTGGCCCCCAACCTAGACCTACAATTATTAAAATCTTTAGTAAGATACAGGAAAATTGATAAAGAGGTTGCAGACAAGACACTGTCTAAAATAATAAACCATCTGTGGTATCTGAACTCGGAGCAAGTTGCATTTTCATTTTTCGAGGATACTTTGGAAAAAAATGCCAAAAACAAGCATGGTTGAAAAATTAATGTCCGAAGTAGAAAATGATTGTGATGATAGGGATGTAAAACCAAAATTCAATCGACCACAAGTTGTTCAATTATTGGACAAAGAAGCTAATTATTTTGTTTCTGCGAGAATTCTAAATTTTTTAAAGAGATTTGAAATCGATACAGATTTTTTAAATACTGATCCCGATATATGGTATGAAAATCAACATTATTTAAAAGCTAAAAAAATAGTAAACGGTTGAAGGGTTGTTAATGATACTGCTGAGAGAGAAGTAAAATTAATTAAAGACTTTAATTTCGCTTTGACGAAAGACGAAGAACAACGGCAGTTCCTTTTACAAGTAGTATCTGAATGTAGACAAATTTTTCCGGACTCTTCAAAAGCTACAATATCTTAGACATTACCACCTTAATTTGTAATTACCACGTTGTGGGATTTATTTTTAAAAATACCTCTAACTAAAGACTTTTTAATGTACAAAATGAAAAATACACAAGCAAAATCTGGAAAACAGATGTAATTGAATATTTTAATGTTTTTAGGGGCTTTGCATAAAAATTCAATTTTGAGGATATCAACTACGACCTTACCTGTAAAATGCTAAATACTATTTTATCCGTTTTAGCAAAAAAAAAAAAACGGATGATATCAAACTTTAAGTTAGTAAAATTTGCTATGAAATTAGACAAAAACCAGGTTTCTAGGACGAATAGTTTCGATTTTAAAGCGTAAAAACTAATATTTTTTACTAAAAATCGCTGTTTTTCTTAACTATGACCTCAATGAGGCACGGGTTAATATTATCAGGTTGAGCTGAAACTTTGGCAATCACAGTTTCTAGCCTATTGGCAAATTTTAGGGGGTGCCATGGAAGATTAGGCGGAAAAAAAATTTCTCCATATACCTTGTAACCACCCTAATACACCACACTAGAATTCCAATTAATAATTTCAATGTCATCGTTGAAAGTTTATCTTCGGTGGTACAAAATTCCTAATTCTTCTTCTTTGTGATGCTCCCGAATATGTTCTCTTTCATCGACAAGCATTGCTCTGGGTGCCCAAAGAACGCATATCGTTGTATTACTGGGTCGACAACTTGAAGTAAATCGTCGGATAAACACCGTGACGTTTAGATTGCTTGAAAGACATGTTTGGGTTCGTCAGTAAAATATTTTATCTTTTTTATGGCAAACCACACAGGCATGTGTGATTTTAAGATGATGCCAACTATTTCTTTTAAGTTTCCGAATGGATCTGATGAACTTATATACAACCTAAGTACTCGGTTGTCCGCAGTTAGCCATCTGGAATGGGACAAAGGACGAGGGTCCCGATTTGCCAAGTCTTCATGACAGTGCCCCACGGTTATTGCATTTGAAATGTTCAACAAATACTGTTGGTATTTGATCAACAAATTCCTGTCTATATCAAGAATCGAACAATCTCTATAGGTTCATAATCGACCACAGGGAGTTTTTCACAGCAAGTGAGCTGCTGTCCGAATCACTAAAAGATTTAGGCCCTGCAGTTTGACTGTCAATATGTTGAAAAATGTGCGAAAAGGAAGCTCATCAAAATGTAGGAGGCATATGTTCCACTGTAGCGGGCGTCTTACACGATTATCTTGTCGGTGGATGACACCGTACTTCTATCCAGTGTTGGTTAGACTGCCTTCACACCCTACTACTTCAACGGGAAATAATGCTTTGAGTTATATCATTTGATGAACTCGAGGAAGGCTATACATGTTCAATATCAGTTAATCCAGGGTCATGGATAAGAGAATAGTGTTCTTCTTTCACATTCCTGCGAAATTTATTCGCATTCAATTTTTCGACGAACAGTGTATCATCTTTTCGTCCGTCAAAGAAAAGACCCCAACTTCCAGTTCACACCAGTTCAGTCTATTTCAAGTGAGTTCTTGTCGTATTCTTCTTGCAAAACAAATATTGCGAAATATTGGTAAATTTCTGTTTTTAATTCATACCCATGACCCCTTGTTCTGTTATCCCTATTGAAATTTAAGCCCTCTGTGTCCCCTTGTTTTACCAACTTGAATAGCTGAATCAAAGCACCCCTCCTTCTTCTTCTTTCCAGTGTATATATGTTTAGCTTACTTAAACGTTTATTATAGTCTAGATTTGCGATAGTTCACCCATGAGGTTCATAATTATAATTACATTTCACAGTTCATAGGCATTTAAATATTTTGGTTTGCGACAAATGTATCCATTTCTCGTGACACATTAGAATTATTACTATAGACATTGTTTTGTTAGAGGTATATCATCATGGTATCAGGCCTATGTTCGAAATCACTAAAATCATTGTCTCTACTATTATAAAAGGAAGTGTTTGTTTGTTTGTATGTTTTTTTCGTGTCCACAAAATCCTGACGATTCTATGGCACGTACAGCATTGAGATTTGGCACACAGGTAGTCCGAATTTTTTGCAATTTTTGGTTAGCGACGAATTTTAAAATTCAATCTAAAAGATTTTTAAATGAATTGAATAGTTTTATTCAACGCGTTTCGTCCGGACAAAAGAAGAAACCCTCTAAAATGAGCTTTTTCTCCCCCACGTGACATTGTTTTGTATTTTCGCAAGAGATTGTGACGTCACCTGAACTTTCTCTTTCCAAAAAAAAAAAAAACAGATTACATATTCGCGTTAAAAAAAAAAAGAAGCAGATTACATTTCCTGTCCCCTTTTCGGCGAATGAGAGCAAGAAATAAAAATCATATTGACTGGGATTGATATTTTTCCCCCGTAAAAACGGAATTGCTAAAGATCGATTAAAAATTTCAGCGGATTTGAAATCTGTGGAAAATTTCACTATGGATCGATACCATCAATGTAGTTTTGGTTCTGCGTTTATCGATTGTACAACATTCTGTCGAAAGTTGCTACTACTTCGACCGTAAATAGAATACTAATAAAAAAGAAAGCCATAGCTTCAGATGATTACCTTGTGTCAGTTCAACAGTTGGTGCCATGTACTTTGAATGTGATCATGATAAATGTTTTGTGTTTTAACTGCAGTGCAGATTTTACAAGCACAATTTAAAAATACAGTCCATTTTCGAACTTTAAAACACACTTGAGTCATTGAACCGAATTAAAGGTGGAAACAGGGGAGTTTTTCGTTAGTGCTGGGGATGTGGTGTATGGATTCGTTATTTATGTTGCAGAGGTTTTGCTATGTGGGTTTTAAGACGGGTAATTTTATAAGACTGTGTCTTATTTTTTTCGGTATTTCGCTGAAATCATCTCTTTTTGGAGATGGTTCTGAGGTTGGTAGATTGGAAGATTTCAAGGGTATTGATGTTATTACTATTTGTAGATCACGAGATTTGGCTTGCGTAGGCGATGGATTTCTTTGCACGGAGTTTTATGGGATGTGTGAACTTTTGGAACTTGAAAACCTTGTCATAGTTAATCGGATACTTACGAAATAGCACGGAATTTTCTTGCATTACGATCAAATTGGATAATTAAGGTTCCCATATTGTATTAAAACAGGAACAAGCAAAAAATTTGTTTATTCACGATGTTTTGCTAAAATAGTACTTACGATTGAACTGGAGCAGTATAAAAAATTTTTTATTTCGCAAACATTTCAAAATTAAAAATATATATATATTGTATTTTTTAAGTATTTATTATTTTTTTGAGTATTTTTTAAGTTATTATTAAATCACATCTATCATAAAAGCATAGTAGTAATTTAAAATGCGATCAGTAGGAGCTAAATTCATCCTTCAATACAAATTATTTAATAGTATTTCTTAAAGTAACACCAATTATTAAATTAGAGATGGCTAATAGCTGCTTTCGTTTGCTACCGGGCTTTCACAAGAAACTTCTACGTCAATAGCCCGTTGTATTGCTCCAGTACGACGTTAATTAAAATACCTACCGATATCATTTCTGAAGCGTGAAGTATGTTTGGTTAAGTATGACGCTGTTTGTTGTATGTAGGCGCCCCTGCCTGGTCGGTTCGTTCGAGAACTACACCCTGAAGAGCCTGTTGGGTTTCGCTGGTGGACTCCTGCTGACTCTGCTACTCTTCTGGTTCCTGGTACGGCAGTTGAGTATGCATCCAGGGGCAACCACTCTCCTGTGCTGCGTGGTGGGAGTTGCCTTGACGCAAGCCCTGGCCTTCAGCACCGGCACCCGCTGCCTCGTTCTGCTGGTGATGCCTTCGCTTTTCTCCAGTGAGTAACCTTCCTTCCACGTTTGTCTAGCACCGCTTCTCCAACTGTTACAGCTGCCTTTCTATTGCCGCCTGGGCCGGTTGGGAGAGCATTGGACTGGCAACCGAAAGGTTACGAGTTCAAACCAAATCAAAGACGGTCGTGTAGCAAGGAGGCTGATGCACGCTAAACAAGTCGACCTCAAATGTTCTCACGTTGCCGTGGTTTGGAAGTTTGAAGAGTGGGGTGCCAGCTCAGGTGTGACCGAGACATTCTGACTGAGGTTCAGAATGACGTGGTGTTGTCCTCGTATCTTTCATTTCAGGGTTTTTATCAGAGACCAGGGTTTTGGAGAGGGGTGCCAGCTCAGGTGTTGTCTCGTCATCTGACCGTGGTTCAAAATTACGAGGTGTTGTCCTCGATTCTTTCCCTTAAGGGATTGGTCCTGGACAGTCGTCAACATTCCGTTGTGTTGCTCTAGTACGACGTTAATTAAAAAATTACCAACTACCGAAACCGTGGTCGATGGCCCGTTTTGGTTCTTCTCCAGTACGGCGTTAATGAAATACCTATCTCCTACTGTTTTCGAAAGTCCTTGTGATGTTCTTCTCTTCCAATAACCAAGCACGAGAATGTAAACAAAAATGTATTTAAACGATAAAAAAACCAGACACGAACGAACATCATTTCATCCGGTGCAGTACATCGCACCTCCAAAACAAAACACAACCTCTTTCAACCGAGACAAGAATCAGACTGCCAATTTTCTCCATGGCAACCCTTACACACAGGGAGGATAGTCGCCAAGAACTCTCCTAAATTGATCGCCAACAGCGGCCAGATATCACACCTTCCCGCCAAGATGGAGTTTTATCTACAAATCAAAATTTCATCTGCTAACAAAATTGATCTACTGTTGCGATCGATTTAACTCTCTATTTTCACAAAATATGAAATAACTAAATCTTAAAATATTATTTTAGCAAAAAAATTTTAAACATATCAAGACATAAAAATACAGTTTCGATATCCGTAGCAAATCGCAAGAACAACTAAGTTGACAGCAGACTACAAAAATATATGTATATAAACAAAACCTTTCTACTTAGACGAATAAAATTTAAAATCAAATATTTCTGTTTCTCTTAAATCAAAATAGACTCTCACAGCCAACTCTTTTTCTAGCTACAGTTACTAAACCAAACTAACATTTAATACAATATGATAAACTGGAATAAAATTACATCATTATAGTAGCATGAAATCATTATTTTTCTACCAAATTTATGAACCAATTTTATAACTAGAAACTATATAAGTACAAAATAACAAATATCTCAATAAAAAAATATATCTCTTAGCTAACCACATATATTGAAATGAAATCATTATACACAAAAGAAAATCAAGATAAAGGTAAATAAACACTGAAAGGATACTGAATAAATGTAATCCAAGGTTATGCAATAGTTCTAAAGTTTCACGTATTAAAGTTAATGCTAATTGTAACATTTACGCATCAGAAAATAATCTTGATAATGCATCCGCGTGAGGCATTTTAGCTCCTGGGCAATGTTTTATCGTGATGTCATATTTTTGAAGAGCAAAGACCCAATGTTGTAAACGCGAAGATTGAGGAGCGCACTTCTTGAGATACGACAAGCGATTGTGATCGGTAAAAAGTTTTATTTTGTAACCAAAAACTAAAGTTTAAAACTTCTTTAAGCACCATACGATGGAATATGCTTCCCTCTCTATAGTAGACCACGCTTGTTGGGTTTGGTTTAATTTTTGGCTGCCATACGCTATAGGTTGGGGCTTTCCTTGAATATTTTGTGATACACAAGCGGCAACACCATACTGTGACGCATCTGCGTGAATTATGAATGACTCACCAATAACGGGAGTGTGTAGAGCAGGAGCTTTCATTAACGCAGACTTCAGTTTGTTGAGCGCCTCGCCGTGTATATCCGACCACGGTAGACTGTCAGGAACTTTCTTCTTTGTTAGTTCTGTCAGAGGTAAAGCTACTTCTGCATACGAGGTATGTACTCTCGATAATAATTGCATAATCCAAGCATGCTTCTCAATTGTTTCTTGGTCTCAGATCATGGTAGTTGAGAAATCGCTTTGATTTTGTCTGGATAGGCTTGATGTTTCCTATACACGATTATATGGCCTAAATATTTTATTTCTGACCAAACAAATACACACTTCTGTAGATTCACTGTAAATTGCAGTTCTTCTAACTTAGTAAGAGTGAGTCCTAAGTGATGTAAGTGATCTTTCATGTTGTTTGAAAAGATAGCTATGTCGTCAATGTATGCACGACTAAATTCTCTAAATGGTGCTAGCGCGCGATTCATTTCTCTCTGGAAGGTGGCAGCTGCGTTTTTCAAACCAAACGGCATGACTTTGAAACTGTATTGAGATCGATGGGTCTTGAATGAAATAAAATCACGACTTTCCTCTTCCATTGGGATAGCCCAATATCCTTTTAATAGATCGAGTGTGGTAATGATATTAGCTTTTCCACTACAATGAAGTAGTTGAATGGCATCTTCCATCGGAAAGTCATCGGTCTTGGTCATAGCGTTCAAATAGCGATAATCAACGCATAGTCGCATACCTCCGTCCTTCTTGTTTACACACACGATGAGGTGAGCTATCTCCGCGGAACTTTCTTCTATTAAATCCAGCTGAATTAACTCGTCAATTTGAACGTCCACCTGCGATTTCAAAGCTTCAGGAATTCTGTAAGCAGAGGGTTTTCGTCTATCTTTTCCATCTTCTAACCTAATCCTATGTCCACCAACATTTGCAATTTTCACTTTTCCTGTAAATAGTTTTCTATGCTTCTGTAACAACTTAAGGAGCATATTCTTATCGTCCTCAGTCAAATGTTGCAAGTCTAATTCATGGATTCCATCAAATGATTCTTGTGGATTCACAGTCCTGGTAGAAGTATGGATATCACCAAAATCTTCGTCATCTTCGATGATTCCAACTGCATTGACTCTTGTCTGGAATTTTCGGATTTTGTTCACATGAACGTGTTTTCTTCTTCCATCAGGTAATTTTACTAAATAGAAGTGTGGAGGATAATGTTTAATAATTTCACCGAGACCAGTCCAGCGAGCATATAATTTGTTGTTTGAGTCAGGAATAAGTAGATACACTTGATCTCCGGGTATGAAACATTTTGGTCCAGTCTTTCTATTGAAGTAATTGATTTCTATTGAAGTAAGATTGGTGTTTTCTTTCGGCAAATATTTTCACTTGTTCAGCGATCTATTCCATCTTCATTTTTATTTCTTGCAAATAATCCACTGCAGACTGACTTATGTTTAGGGGTAGGGGAATCTCTCCAGACCATGATGATTTTAGCACTGCCAAAGGTCCTCTTGCTTGTCTTCCGTACGTCAGTTGGAAAGGTGAAACACCAGTTGTACAGTTGGGTACCTCACGGTAAGAGAATAGTAGACATGAGATGTGTCTATCCCAATTCGTCGGATCAGTTCTTATCACGTGATGCAGCATTTGCTTCATAACTTTATTGTATCGTTCTATTAATCCGTTGCTGGCAGGATGTTCAGGGCAAGAAAATTTAGGACAAGATCCTAACCTTTTGGGAAATTCTTGTGTGAGTGTCGAGATGAAATTGGTTCCTTGGTCGCTAGCTATGACATCTGGTATACCGGTCCTCATGAATATTTCTAGCAAAGCATCACAGGTAGATTTCGCTGTCAAACTCTTCAATGGTATTGCTTCGGGCCAGAGAGAATGTTGGTCCATCAGACACAAGATGTATTTATGTTTTCTTGCAGAGGGAGGCTCAATTGAACCGATGAGATCGATGTTCACTACTTGGAATGGTAAGTCAGGTCTTGAAATAGATGTAATAGGTATTCTATCAGAATATTTTTCGGGTCTTCTCAATTGACACTCCTTACAAGTTTTGCAAAATGTCTCTACGTCTTGAGAAAGTCCAAGTCAGTAGAATGAATAACGAATTCTCTCTTTCGTATTTCGTATCCCCATATGTGCTCCAAATACAGACTTGTGAGCTAACTTTAAAACGTGTTGTCGTTTATTCTTAAGAAGTACCAATTGAGTCACGGTTTGTCCCAATATCTTATCCGTATGGTGAAGAAGACCATCAATAAGTAAATAATTTCCTTTTTTAGATTTCAGCTGTCGGAACGATTCTTTTAATGATAAACAAGCCCTATGCTCTCCTCTAAGTTTGGCGATTTTAGTAGTGACGTCTTCAGTGCTTGTATTTTCTTTTGATTCCTGTGGTGTCTGCACGTCTCTAATGTATTCAAGCGGCGTCTCAGAATCGTTATATTCTTTTCTTCCGTTTCAATATGTAAACTTAATAATGCTTCGTAGTTGTTTTTTCCATTTTCAAAGATATAGCATTCGTCATTCGTTGAATTAATCCGCAATTCATAAACTTCCGTTGTTAACAATCAGTGGACATTCAATATATCCATTACCGCTAAAAGAGCATCGACACAGTTGAATAAATTATTTTCATAGTTTTTGTAATAGATGGGAATCCAGAAAACTTTTGCTTCAATTGATCCGCCGAAAGCCGGAGTTAATAAAATTTTACTTTTTTCTTCATCCTTCAAATTAGGTACAACTGATGAATGAACAATCGAGATTTGAGTTCCCGAGTCAACGATGGATTCTATTTCTTTTGAGTTAATATAAATGTTTATTTTCTTTAAGGGATGTGTCGAGATTCTGGATAGATTCGGTTTGCAAAAATGAAGAATCGACCTTCGCTACGACAGCTTCTTTGTTTCTAATATTATCGGTTGTTCTTGAATTCTTGTGGAAATAATTCCTGTAGTTTCGTTTCGTCGGAACATCATTCCTCCTTTGTTTATTAGGAAAGTCTCTTGCAAGATGATTAGAACTTCCGCACTCGTCGCACTGCTTTCGATTTGGGAAATTGTCACTCTTCCTTCTGTGGTGAGGGGGAATATATCTATCAGCTGAAAAGGCGAGTTCAGGGTGACTAAAGTCGTTTCGGGATTCTTCAAAATATTTCCGCTTTGCTCCAAAGTATATATCACATTCTTGTGCAAGTTCTTGCAGCTTTGACCATTTTTCTCTTTGACATATCGCAATGTGAGAAGCAGTGTCAGTATCCAGTGTTTGAAGTAGTTTGTCCAAAATAATTAATTCCTTCAGAGAATCATAATCTTCAACTTTACATAACTTGCAGTAATAGTCCCATGCAGAGGTGTCTGGAGGCGAACTGGATACGAGTTTCTCCAGAGTTTCGTTTGGCTCTTCGGAAATTTTCAAAGCAAGCTTAAGGTGTTGGCTCGTATTCTTTCAAAATTAAGGATTTTACTTTTATCGTAATTTTTTAAATCTTCTTCTTTATTGTAAACCCGAACATTCGATGCTTTATCTCTCAGAAGTTTCAACAATATTTCTGCTTGGAATTCTTCAGGAACTTTCTTATGCTTAAAGGCTCGTTTGAGGGAGTCGAAAAATAAATTCCTTGCTTCTGTTTTTCTTGGAACTGGAACAGTTAGTGTCTCTACTCCTTTTATTAGTTTATCGAGAGAGATCTCGCCTTCTCCGCTGTTTTGCACATTAGGTGATGGACTTCTCCTTCCTAGGTCCTGAGCTGCACGAATTCAAGTTCAATTCCTACTTCTTCCGCATCTGCTAAGTATTCTTTGCTATTTAGCAGTTTATTTTTCAAGTCCACCAGCTTCAAGTTGCCGACAACTGGTTCACCGATTTCCATCAAAACCGTAACAATATCCTCTTTCTTCACGGATTTAAACATCTTTAGTCCAGATTTCGTTTTGAGTTACTTCGATTAAGTCCAATCTCCTGGTTGCTCTGGTTCTACGAAATAGAGCGTGTTGGGATGTTCTTCCCTTCCAATAACCAAGCACGAGATTGTAAAAAAAAGGACCGAGGACAACACGTTATTTTGAACAACGGTGAGATGTCACGGTCACAATCCGAGCCGGCACCCCACTCTCCTAACTTCCTCACGTGATAGCAGTTCTACAGGGAGGTAAGATTTTCTCTGTGTTTGCAGGTCGTGGCCGCATGGCTCTCTTGGCCTACACCTACATCGTTGTGATGAGCGGTCCAGCCAAGAACGCCCTTAGGAACGCCAACGTGCTGGTGTACAGCCTCAACTGCGGACAGGAAGTGCTGGTCAAGCAGACAAAGGCCATTCTCAAGTCCATCTTCGAACCCCTGATAGGTAAGAAACAAACTCGACGACGCGTCCAAAATCTCTACTATCAGAGAACGAAGTTTCAGACGATCGATCTCACTTGAAGTCCTGAAATTCGGTACACAGGAGGTCCTAAAGGTGGCATCTCGAAGCCCAAATTGTTAAATTGATATTGATATACTATTTTAAAATTTATTTAATTGTTTTTTACTCATCGTTTCTGCACTCGTTGAGCTGACGCCACAACTCCTCCATTGGAGAAAGCAAAGAATTCAGCATTTTTGTCCTCTGCTATGGCGTCACTCGCGGCGTCACAGATCCTCACTTGAATGCTTGTTTTTATTTACGTTGTTGATCAGCACAACTTTCTTTCTGGCGATTTTAATTTTATCACGGGCAGGGGCTATTTTTTTTTCTATTAACGCGATTGTTAAAGATAGTGAAAATTTCAACGGATTTGAAATTTGCGGATCTTTAGATTAAATAATGATACGCTTCCATCTCTACTATTATAAAAGGAAGTGTTTGTTTGTTTGTTTCTTGCGCGCAAAGTCCAGATTACTTCAAAATGATTTACTGAGAAACGGATTCGAATGAAGCAAATGTTTTTTCCAAAGTTATCACTGGAGTTCTTCAGTGCTTTTTTTCTATCTCAGCGATCGTTAAAGGTGGAGTAAAAATTTTATCGGATTTGAAATCTGCGGAAAATTTTACACCATACAGATACATTTTACGTTTGATTTTGTTTTGATAAATAAATTATCAATTAAGTATTTATATTTTTTGGTTTGCAAAGCAAACCAACATCACGGACAATGTGACCCCCGTCAAAAGAACTGTCACGGGCAACGCCTATTTGTTTTGTGAAGCAAACCAACTCCCCGGGCAACTCCGTTGTGGCTGTTATTCAATAGGCTACAAATTCGCAAACCAAATGGGAATCCGTGATGGCTGTTATCCAATAGTCTACGAATGTTAATGAAGGAATAAAATTGTTAATGTTATGTAGGCTACGAATTTTGTGGTGTTGGTTTGCGAAGCAAACCAATAACCCCACAAAAGCAACTGGCACGGGCAACGTCGGGCTAGCCACGAATTGGCTAGTAAGAACAATAAAGCGACTGAACAGAACTCTTTTGAAATTTAAAAGATAATTTATTACTTGAATATTTATTACTATTAACAATATTTATTGCGAGAATTTATTGAAATATGAAATAGTATACAAACTAAGGTAAATAAAAGGGGACCCCAACAATGTACAGAAAAACCAATTATTACAAATACTGGATTGAAACAAAAGATAAAAGTCCAGGAGAAAGAAGATGGGGACCGAAGAACAGATAGACTCAATCTCGGGAAATAATGTCTCGTGAAAATACGGTGAGGTTGTGGCATGCCAGGTGTAAGGCCTGGAATCGAATCTATAAGGACAGGATAGTCGTTTTCACCCTTTCGAACGTCTCGCGTCCGGCAGAAGGAAAGTTCCATGGAAGATCGTGGTTCTCGGTTTCAGCAAGATGATCATCCTCTCCGAAGTAAATTTTCTTTCAAGGAAACTTAGTGTTGACCTATGTTCGATCCACGTGCCATTGGAAATTTATCCACACACAGACAGTCAGTTCCAAATCAATCCATTTTGACTCAACAATTCACTTTTTCTCTCTGCAACTCAGAATATTTTCAAAGCTTCTATGTAACAATAGGGTCGCATTCCTATTCTTAGCGGAACAGGACCATGAACTCGTTCTTAACGGAACAGGAACGTAAATTCATTCTTAACGGAACAGGAACACGGACTCGTTCTTAACAGAAAAGGAACCTGAATTAATTCTTAACACAACAGGAACACGAACGTCTTTTTCGTGTACGTAAGAAATAAAAGGGAAAACAATAAATTCTTAAAAAATTTACCCAACACATTACAAAAGGAATAATCCTTTTTTCATTTATAAATTCACAGTAATTAAAAAATTCAATTCCTATAAAAATATTTCCATTATTTCCGTATTCCATCTGCAAATATTAATTTTTTATTTACCTTCCATGAAGTATTCCCCACAATTTTGATTATTATTGAACATACACCACATATATTTATTTTTTTACAAATATTTTCGTAAGAAACACTGGAAGAAAACGAAAAAACAGCACTTGCTGATTTAAGCAATTTTTGAAAAAATAACTATTTTTACAAATTCTTATTCTTTGCACGAAGTTATCAAATAGAACACGATAAAGAACAGAAAGTTTGATTTCTCTACATCCATTATATTAAAAGCATCTGCATTTGAAATACACTGCAGTCACGAAAAGTAAAAAAGGCGAGAAAAAGCAGTTTTTCTTTAAAGTTGTATAATTAATAAATGATGATAAAAAAGTTTCAACATTTTGATTCATCTTTGGGTACCCCCTGAAACGCCAGTTCAAAAAATACCTGCTCAGCTCGAGCTATGCAACAGTCTTGTCCCACCAGATTGTTGTAGTGATTACTTTTTGTACACAATCAACAGATCCCAATACACTTCAGTTATTGCCACTGCGTGGCTAGCACGGCGTTGCCCGTGCTGTACTTTGTGGGGTTAGGTGTGTCCATTGTGAACGTTTGCTACGCATTGCCATTTGGTTTGCTTCGAAAACCAACGCCGTGATGGCCGAGTTATTGTGAAATGAGACGAAATTAGAATTCCAAAGAGATCCAATCGGTGTGACGTCACAATTTATTAGAGGGTGGGGTGCCAGCTCAGGTGTCGTTATTATTTGACCGTGGTTTAAAATTACGCGATATGGTAAATGTATATTTTACTTATTGGATTTAACTACTATCCTAGTTATTAGGTAGTTGTGTTGCTTGGGAACGTTAATTAAAAATTACCCAATTTTCTCGGATACTTTCCTTAGGGGATTGAACCTGAACCGTAGTAAATAGCCCGTTGAGTTACTATAGCACGACGTTAAAAATTACCTTGGATATTTTGCTTAGGGAATTGATTCCGGACCGTCGTCAATAGCACGTTGAGTTGCTACAGTACGATAATTAAAAATGACCTATGATTTTTCAATTAGGGAATTCATCCCAGACCCTCGTCAATAGCTCATTGTGTTGCTCTTGTGTGATGTTAATTAAAATTACAAATTTCCTCAGATTTAAAATTCGTTGAAATTTTTAATAAAAACTTGTAGAATTTATGTTGACTGTTGTATTATTTTTATAATCCATCTTATACACATGCATATTTTACACATTTTACTGCAATGACAAACAATTGTATTTTCTAAGAATTAAAAGTTTTAAGTTTTTGAAAAAGGCAGTTGCGAAAATTAAATGGTGAAAGGAGTGAGAAAACAAACTTTTTTCTACTAAAAACAGAAAAAAATGAGTGTTATTTTTTAAATTTTACAACTTAAATGTGTATTTTTTTTTTAACACAACAATGAAATGTGTTGGTTTGGGCAACGCATTATCTTTTAACCCCAAATTACTCTGATAATAGGGAGACAGAGAAATTAGAAATATTTTTGTAAGTTGAGGTTATTTTGAATTTTAAATAAAACAGATTAATAGACCAAAAAGGTATTTTTAAAATTTTGTTGAGCACAAAGAAATTACTAAACTGCTTATGTGAATTTTTTAAATTAACAATGTCTGTTGATGTAAAATGTAACTTTAGAAAGAATTAAATTGAATGAAACAAGTCTGTCCCATGTGTGAGAGGAAAAGAAAAAAAATGAGCATTTTATACTTGATTATTTTTTCCCGAGAGAGAGTATACCTCTACACTTATTACAATAACCACATCCGGCAAGAAATTTAAGTGATATCTATTTATAAAATATAAAAAGGTATCCAATTCTCTCGAACACTTGACCGTGGGAGAAACGCGGTTTAATGAGACCGAGTCCTAAGACTTTCAGCGATTGTGCCTTCTTAATGCTAACAGTGAAACTGAAACGATCTGGGAACTGAAGTTTTTGAAATTGGAAAGGGATATGAGAAGTGATGATTGGTATTAGAGGAATGAATATGTTTTGACTTGCGGCATGTCTAGTCACGATGATGGCTTCAATAATATTTGGCATGAGTTTCTTGACAGAGTCTCGTGCCATTGCACTGTGAAGGTGGATTCAGATTTGTGAGAAGCATAATTGGTGCTCCAATATGTGCGAGAGTACTCCAGATGGTTGCAATGTGTTAAAAAACAGTGTCGTGTGTTTTAAGGCCTCGTCTGTGTGACGTTTAATGTATATAGATTTGTAAATTTTAAAACTACGGGGCAATTCTTGCAAGAGTTGCTTTTTGATTACATTGACATCTTTATTTCTTTGGGAAAGATTTGCCCTTTGGCACAGCCATGCATGATAAGTGCTTTACTACAACAGCAATATATAGATGAACTGCAGGGACCTTTTGGGAGCGGGCCACAGGACTTTGGACAACTGTTTGGCTTGTTTGGAATTGTTTGTACTATCATGAAATCACGGAACGAACGGAAGTGAAAAGAGCAACATGAGTGATTCATTGCCCTTCTTGAAAGCATCCCACAGAACGGCAGCGCTCACTATTTGCTATTCGTGTTGTGGAAGTCACAGAAACATGTCCGTCTTGATAACTAATCGTACGAAAGTTCTAAACTAACCCTTCACAATTCTGGCTTCTTATACGACTGCCTTTTTTTATATTTGTCGACACGAAACCATGATAGGCTGTTACATAACACATTTGCATATTTTCATCTAACTCTGTAGCAAATTGCAGCCCCTAAAATTCAGATTAGCTTCCAGAAATTAACATTTTCCACACTGTGCTTAACTTTTGGCAGCGAGTGTAGACTATTATAAAAGGAAGTACGTGTGTTGTCTGTTCGGCGTGTTCTGACGAATCTATGGTACTTACAATAATGAAATTTGGCTCATTGGTAGTCGGAATATTTTACAATTTTATAGTCCACCCCGAATTTTAAAACATAATCTAGAACATTTTAAAAGTAATGAAATGAGATATTAAATTATTATTGATTTCCTCCGAATGGCAAGTGTTTAATCGGTGTTGACAAAAATCCGTATTTACTGTGCGTATGTAGCCGGCCGATTACTGGATATCCTTTATAAAAATTTATTGATTTTTTTAAAAGCATATTAACTTTTAGTTAGCGTTAACTTTTAGTTTGGATTATCATAATGTATAATATAAGTATCTTTTTATTGGGCTTCCTCCATTTTTGGAACTGGATCACAGTTGTGCAATATGTTGTTTGTTATTGTTTCTGTTTTAGAGTACGATAGTTTGGATAATCATTTTTAAAGCATATTAACTTTTAGTTTGGATTATTTGTATATCTTTTTCAAAAGCAAAGACCTAACACATTTCAATAATTTTATCTTCCTGTGCAACAAATTGCAGCCTCTGCAATTGATATTGGCTTCTGGAAATTAACATTTTTTTCTCCGTGCTTAACTTTTGGTAGTGAGTGTATTATAAGACGAATATGAAAAAGTTACTTATGTTTAAGTACACCTATTAGTCTGAACTGCCTGCAGTTCGTATGGTAGCGCATAAAAGTAGCCTCGCGGTAGGATTTTTAGTTGCGACGTGGGCTTTGTATAAAGTCATTTTTGGTCTAACTACACTAAAGCGACAACGCAGTAAAATGCTGACAATATTGTGCAAACATTCCTCATATTTTCGTGAGACAAAATGTTGCAGTGCAGCAGCATAAAGAGAGAAGCTAAAACTAAACAGAAACATAAAAACAGCATTTTTTTTGGCCATACAACGAAACATTGTGGGCAGTAAATTAAAAAAAAAGGCAGTATAGCGAAATGCCATAGTTTTGTTGTTATTTTATGCAATTTTTTTGTTTGTTTCTGTGTTTGGGTGACTTTTGGGAAACATAGCAATATTTAATTTTGATAATATATGCAACATAAATTTACAAAAGCATAAAGTTTTGGTTTGGGTATTGTTGAATCAGAGTAGTACAATTGAAGTACACAGAAAGCGCTAAACTTCCAAAAAGATACACAGAAACAAACAAAAAATAGCATAAAAGATCAACAAAATAACATAATTTCGTAATAACAGTATTTTTTTAATTTACAGCCCCAATATGCAAAAAAGGCAGTCGTATAAGAAGCCAGCATTGTGAAGGGTCGGAGCATTGGTGTCATTAACAAAATAATATTTAAATCCAAGAATGCATTTTTAGCATATTTCTCAAAACGTGATTTCAAAAATCGTGATTGGCCGTTACCCAGCACATTTGAATACTTCCTTCTTTCTGTGCAGCACATTGCAGCCTCTCAAGTTCAGATTGGCTTCTGGAAATTAACATTTTACTCTCCGTGCTTAACTTTGGGTGTATCGTAGCGCGTAAAAATAGCCTCGTGATAGGATTTAGAGTTGTGATGTGGGCTTTGTATAAAGTCGGTCTAACTACACTAAAGCGACAACGCAGTAAAATGACGACAATGTAATGCAGACATTACTGATATTTTCGTGAGGCAAAATGAAGCAGTGTAATATATACAAAACATTGTGGGGCGTACATGAAAAGAGGCCGTTATAGCGAAATGCCATAATTTTGTTATTTTTTAATGCAATTTTTTGTTTGTTTCTGTGTTTGAGTGTGTTTTAGAAAGAATAGCAATATTTAATTTTGATAATTTATGCAATATAAAAATTTACAAAAGCATCACCTGTTACTTTTGGTTTTGATATCTTTTTGGAAGTTTAGTGATTTCTGTTTACTTCAGTTTTCGTACAGCAACATTTCCATCGTTCATCAACGCATCTGAATCAGATGCGTCAAATGTGCATACTGTTCCACTGTTGAGTCATCTGATTTAGTCGTATGTACAACACCTTTTCCGATTCAATCTCGGAATACATGGCAACAATAAATTGATGGAACATGTCTTTGCTTCTTAGTAAAACGTTGAAATTCTAAGAGCACATCATCATCCTGTGAGCGTAGAACTACATAGAATAAATGTTTTTAGTTTGCATAAATGATTCAAATCCAAGATTGGCCTGAGTGCAGTAAAGACCTTTCAAATTCTGTGGACCTTTTTAGGAAACCAAATAAAACAAAAATATAATAATAAATTCATTTTGGTGGAGTGGTAGCATCCGATACGTTAGGCCTCCAAATTAAGATGGTGGCCGATATAAGCAATTCCAAGATGGCCGCCATATAGCAAAATCCACACCGTGAACCTTTGCATACAGTGCATAAATAATAATTTTTTTTAATAAAAAAAAAAGCAATATAAATTTTACTTGAAAATTTTCTAATATTTCAGTTTGGTTTTCTCTGAACATGTACGCAATTTTGCGTCAATTTCTTCCTAGTTTTGTCCCTTTAAAAAAAAATTTCGTATAAAAAAAAAAAAAACATTTTAATAAAAAAAACCGCGATTTTTTCAAAACGTCCGAATTTTTATCAATTTCGAATTAGAGACTTTGCAATGCATAGAAAATTCAAAACAATAAATCTTTTTTTAATAAGTTAGCTCTTTTCTGTGATCATGATAATCCACAAAAAGGTTTTTTGATGAGAAAAAAAAAATAATCAAAAAATTCTTCTATAAGTGTGAAAAAATATTTTTTCACAATTTTTCTACCAATTAGCATTATGCGAACAACTCAGTGGGGATATTCCTGGTTATAGAGCCATATATGGAAAAGCAAGACAAATTTTTTATTGTAACTACTTTACAAGAGGAAATTGTTTTTTAGAGATGTCAAAGCGCATTACGCATAAGGTTTCAATGCGTTTAAACCAGTATACCGGGAGAAATATTTGTTTGTAGATAAGTCACAGCGTATAACACGCGATCCCCGCCTGCCGGCTACCTCGCCGCCCCACCGGGGCCGGCGAGGACCTTTCACCGTTGGCTTCCATGCGTATAAGCCACCGTATTGGGTGCCCACCCGAGCATAGTCCAGTGTTTGTAATATAACCAAAAGCTAAACAAAAATAAAACTTACCTTCATAGCCGGGTCCTTGAAATTCTGACTATGGTTAACAGTCGTATGCTCGAATCGATAACCCTTGAACTCTTTGTCCTTCGGGTTATTGATACCAGCATATGATTTTCAATAGTCAGAAATTTTTGTAGTTCCTGGCTAAATCCAGCCCCGAATTTAACTCAGCCAAAACTTTCTGGTTCCTATTTTTCACCACAACCATAAAACATTTATCCGTCCCTCGTTCAAGTACTCCAAACACCCATTTACCCTCTAATTTCTTACTCCTGTTATACTACCTTCTTTTGTCAAACTTTTGTCCATTCTTTCTACATTTCCACTCCTATCTATCACCAGCATCCTTTCTCAATGTTAAAATCATATCATTCTCACATGACAGACATTTCACCCTCTTCCCAATCAAGCTACATGTTTGCAACAACAAAAAAAAGAAAACATTTTCAAACGTTCAGTAACACCATCCACTGCCATATCAAATCAACTAAGGGGAAGTGAGCAACCAAAAGAGGAAAAAAATTCAAAAAATTTCAATCTGCAATTTCAAAAATCAAATTTATTCCAAAATTTTTTTCGAAATTTCAATCAAAATTTAAATTAAGTAACAAATTTAAAAAATTGTAACTTGCAATCTGCTTTCCAAACTTATCCGAAAAATTATGAAAATAAATAAAACAAGTCGATTTTATAAATCAAGAGCAAAATTCATATGCATCCAACAATTTCAGAGACTGTCTAAATTTTAATTCCGTTCTACATTGAAAATAAAAGTGGAAAAGCGTATTTTCTTCCTTAACCAATCATGAGACGCGTTTCTTATCGTCAGGAGAAAATATCTAGGGTTGCCTTAAAACTAAGAAAAGCGCAAAAACAGTGAAAATGGGAAGGTTACCACATTTGGCGATACATCGCTCGAAAGTTGTAACGTATCGGATACTACATACCATCCTTCATTTTAAAATATTATACATTAAATTTAAAATTGGGAATAAATACCGCTTTTCTTTCCATATGACATCGAAACAAAAATGATAAAAATTAGCTATACGAAAACCGAAGTACTATACATAAACAAATAAAAGATTGCATAAATGAAACAAACCAGAAATTGCACAAAAGATCAAAATTAAATATCGCTAAACTTTGAAAAAAATATCCAAACTAAAAGTTAATATGCTTTAAAAATTAAAATCCAAACTATCGTAGTCTAAGAAAGAAACAATAACAAACGTATTACACAACCGTTATCCAGTTTCAAAAATGAAGTAAGCACAATAAAAAGATACTTATATAAAAGATTAAAAGTCAACGCTAACTAAAAGTTAACGTGCTTTAAAAAAGGCAATAAATTTTTGAAAGGATATCCAGTAATCGGGCGGCTACACGGCAACGGATACACACGCGCAGTAAATACGGATTCATTCCATACCGATTCATGACTGTTGCCATTCGGAAGAAAGAAAATAATAATTGAACATCGCATTAAATTAATTTTAAAATTTTCAACATTAAATTTTAGTCTAGTAGGGTTCGTCTATAAAATGGCAAAAAATTCATACTACATGTGTGCCAAATTTCATTAGTGTGAATGCCATAAATTCGTCAGGGCACCCCGTACGCACACATACAGAAACTTCATTTTATAATAGTAGAGACTAGCTGAATAACCCTGCGTTGCTCAAATTTGACCGCGACCACTAAAATAGGACAGCGTTTTCGTAAAAAAGCGGCCACTAAAATTTACCTGCGTTAACTCATATCCAAACCCCGTGTTTCCTTATCCATGATCATTTATTGCAAGAAAAAAAAATTTAGAATTTAAAATTGTGGTTTCGAGGGCAACTTTCAGGACTACCTGTGTCCTAATTTTCATGGGTCTGAAGACAGGAAAGAACTAGCCTATGTTTAGCGCAGTGTTCTAAAGTATAAGTGTACCAAATTGGGCGTGGATTTGTATAGCGAATACACATACATCCTTTTTTATATAGATCGATGTCCAGTTTATAGGCAAATCGGTTTTACCCGCTCAACTCTAGCAAGAGCTTTCAGATGAGGAGAGAGTTGGATCCGGTCTATGGTGGTCCTCTGTCGCTCCTCTTCTCATTTCGTTGGGGCTAGACACCCTCTTCGATCGTTAGGGCCATCCGCTCATGCATGAGATGAATGGAAGACCATAAAATTAAATCCATGGGACATCCCAAGAGACGAACTCCGAAATAGATTCCAGGGTTTTCAGCCGGAGGTCAGCGGTGGTGACCTTGGATTCCGAGCTGTTGCTAAGGGCGTTATGCCGCGTTTGCAACGGAGTTGCCACCTCCGAACATCGAAGACATTCCGAGACATTTTATCGTCAATATCTCCTGTTGGGGTGGCGAGTTTGCAACACCAATTTTGTTTTCCACCAGGAGTCGATAAATATCATAGAACTACAGCATTTTTGGGGGACATTTCTCCGCGACGAAATTTGATGTGAAAATGTTCCCCTATTTCGTTCTCTTTTGGTGTTGCAGATGTTCGCCCTCTTCCCTTGGGCGCCCCGTGTCCTTTGTTCGCTCTCTGTGACATTTTACCCTCATCGCTAGTATTTTCTCTACAACACAAAGGGGTGAGAATGCTTACCCTTTATTTTGCCGACAAAAATTAAAAGCGTTAAAACCGGAGTGGGTCGAAAAAGAGACACCAAAACGGATACAAAAACGTCTTCGACACAAAAAAGGAAATATAAATGTCTGCAAATCCGATGTAAACATGGCTGAACGGTAGGTTGCGGAACACTTCGTTACGGGTTATCTTGTTTAGGGCCAAAGCTCCCTGTTGAGCGTTCACAGAAAGGAAACTGCTCCTGTTGCAATGTCTGTAGCAACTAGACAATTTCCCCATGGAGGGGTATCCAAGCATTGGCTCACTTAAGGACGAATTGGAAGCATATTTCTTGACTTTCCTGGTTGCCTCTTTCCGCCAAAGGTTGTCCCAGTTGAAAGAGTAAAGCCGCGTTTACATCGGATGCAAATATTTTTCTACCCCTCTTTGTGTTGAAGATGTTTTTCGCCACTTTTGGTGTCGCAAACTCGTGTAATTGGTGTTGCAAACTCGCCCCATCCCGACACGAGATCTTGACGACATAATGTCACGGTATAGCTTCGATGTTTGGAGGGGGACATGTTTGCAACTACGGTTTAAACGTGGCTTAACGGACTAGCAGCCGCTGGGTTGCGGGTTCGAATCCAACCCTAGATCGACGTGTACAAAGGAGTCTGGCTGGTTCACGTTGAATGTGTCGTGGCCTTAAATGTCCTCACGTTGGCGTGGTATCGAAGTTTGGAGAGTGGGGTGCCAGCTGATTATGGGCTCTAATTATATTAGCCAGTGGGGCCCTAATTATGCGGTGAAGTATTCGGATATTTCCCTTGGGGATTGATCTCGGACTGTTGCCAACAGCACGTTGTGTTGCTCCAGTATAAGACGTTAATTAAAATACCTACCATATTTTACCTGATCTTAGGAGACAAATTTTTTCCTGGAAAGTAAAGAGGTGGAAGTATTTTTTGAGGTTCAAAATTACGTGGCGTCCTCGGATCTTTCCCTTCGGAGGTTGATCCATAATGTCGCCAAAAACCCGTTTTGTTGTTCCAGTGGGATGTTAATTAAACAAATATCAAATTTATAGAAGGCTTGTTTAAATTCTCTTTATGAACATTCTTTTTTTTTGCAATTACAATCCTTCCATTCCAAAAAAAAAACATGTCTAGCGTTTGCTTTTAGATTGTTTCACCTCGATGTATTCGTCTTTATGAGTCAGTTTCGTATTTCGAAATTTTTTTACAATTTTTTGAATTTCGGAAACTTTTGAATGAAGACGTGTTTTTATTTTTGAAATATCTTCAACAACCTTCTATGAAGGAAAGTTCTGTTGCCTCAACAGGCATTGAACGACAACGCCTTTTTTCTGTAGAGAAATCGTTCCTGATATTTTAGGTATAGGTATACACTAGAAACAACAAAATTGTGTGTGTAAACCAGAATATCAATAAATGTTTTTATTAAATCAAAATACTTTCCGATTCCGTAGATTTCAAACGATGCCAAGATCTTGTAGCTATTCGAAACAGTTTTTAGCTAGGAGAGTCAGGTACCGTAACATGCAGACATGTTTCCCCAGTACTTTACTCGTCAACTCCATTTCTGAAGTGTTTTTGCAGTAGGATGCTCTGTTCAAACTATGATAACTCGACAGCGAATCGATCTATTATAACTTTCTGTGTCTTTACAATCTATATAACACGGCGGATGTCTTGAGCCTCACTCAAAGTTATTATTAGGAAATGCATTTTGGGTCTTGTGACGGTTCTTTCTTTTGGCGGATTTCCTAATCCTCTGCCTTGTCGTCACCCAAACAGTAAAACTGATCCATGAGCATATTTCAACATTGATTCACACCAAGTATTTAAGTAGTTACTATACAAATTATGTGTACAAAATCATTCAGTCTATCATACATTGTCGGGAATAATCCCCATCGCTCACCAGCACAAACCAACACGTCTGGTTTCCTGTAATTCCTGGCTGGTCTTCGTGCAAGTCCTATTTTCTCCACTTTTCCAAACGGGTTTCTTTCACTAGCGCCTCGGCGTACAGCGTAAGTGTCCGACAAGTTGACTCTGATTGGCTCCTCATATATATGTTGTATGGTTGTTGTTAGTAGTATTTCTCGCCAACTTATATAATAAGGGGAGGCAAAAATGAACTCTTCTTTTAAAGAGCTCCTCTTGGTGAAGCAACGATGGCCAAATGGCTAAAGTCACTTACCATCAGATTGGCGTTAGCGGCGGAGGATGACATCCCGAGTTCGAACCCAACTGGAGGAAATATTTTTAGATCATCCAAATTATTTTAAAACAATTCCAATTTAATTCCTTTTGATTCTAAATTACTTTTCCTAATTTTTAATACCCTTTTTTTATTTTTCCAAACTTCCGTTGATTTTACATAAATAATCTAAAAACCACTCCTGAACTCACTACCAGCTGATATTTTTCCGCCCCTCTGCCGTCCCCTTTGCTTTAGGATGATGGTGTCGTATCCATCCCTGGTTTAGGACCATTCTGATGTAACAAAAAGCATACATAAAACACTAACTTATATAATTATTAACTTATATAATAAAAGGATACAATTTTCGGTTCAAAATATTAAAACCTTTCGAAAACCGTTCCTATCAGTCAAAGAGATCTGCGCCAAAACGTAGATAAATAGCCAAATGAAACACCTTTACGTCTCAGGCACATGATCATACCAGCCAATCAGAGTCAACTTGTCGGACACTTACGCTGTACGCTGAGGCGCTTGTTTTCTTTCACCATACAAGAGGGGGACCCCGTGGTGTCCAACTCCGTGTCCATTGGCCCTACCCAACTCTGGTGAGGCGACTTCACATCTCTTCTCCGGTTTATAGATACGGGGCCACTTTGTCCCGAAATTGAAACCATAACAAAACAATGACAGACGCCCCTGTCCTCGGGCAACGTCATCATTCGAAATCCAAATACCCAAAAGGTGTATTAATGTTTGTGTCCCTAAGTCTGCAAGTATGCCTGAAATGAGTCTCATACATGAGCTCACAAAACTTATATCCTAAAATCGTAAACTATTAGTGGACGTAGGATGAAAAAACAATTTAATCCAAATACAAAAATATTAACAATAATTAAATAATACGAACAATCTAAAACATACTCTTAAATAACAGTTGTTTCGTATAAACAAAACTAATTAAATTACTATATTATATGATACACCGATACAGTACAGCATGTCTTTAGTGATCATAAAATCACTCGCATTGCTCTTCATACATTCTCGATAAAGCATCTGCATTTAAAATACCTGGCTTTTGAGCTATTGCTACATTGTACCGAGAAAAAGCCAATGCCCACCTCTGAAATCAAGCGTTTTTGGGTACACCTTCCGTTAGATATTTTAATGTGTTTTATGGCTAGTGTGCAACTGTATACTTTGACCATAAGTCCAAGTGTCAAATTTTCCCAAAGACCAAATTACCGCATAAGCCTCTCTTTCAATTGCGTTCATTTGCGCGGGTGTGCGCTTTTAGCTTGCGAATATTATTGGTCTTGGGTGGCCTTTCTCATCTCCCTGGACCAGACAGATACCCGTTGCTGAGGCATCTGTGTGGATTTCAAACGGCTTATTAATATCCGGTGTAAACAGATACACCGCTTTACGCAAAGTCTCTTTAAGTTTCTTAAACGCGTTATCCGCGTCATCGGTCCATGGAATATCATTGGGGATTTGTTTCCTTGTTAGCTCTGTTAGGGGTTTCGCTATCTCCACATAGCGTGGAACATACTCCCTGTAGTAGTTCAGGAGCCCAAACACTGACCGTAGTACCTTTTTTGTTTTCGGTACGTCGCTATTTTCCCAGGATCTGGACCATGTTTCCCTGAACCCACCACGTGGCCCAAATGGTGTCGTGTCCTGTGCGTACGTTTCTTGAACGACCGTGTCTTGTGCGGACATTTCTGGCAACCTTACACAGAGGAGACTTGGGGTGGTGGTTCTGGCGAAATTCTCAGAAATGGGAAGGGAAGAACCACTCTCAGGGCAGTGAGTTTCTGGTGAGGGATAACTTACAAATTGCACTCGTCTAAGGTATTTATCAGGTGCGGGTTTCTCATGCTCGATGTTCACTCAATTGCGACATAAAACGATACAACAACGAATTAGGCGATGCTTGCGCTGACATAAACTTTGAAGTAATAGGTATTCTAATATTTCAAGTTTCTTTTATCCGTAGAATTCGGACTCTGTACTTAAAACAAAAGCAATTAGACCATGGATTAAACAGAAATAGTCTTGAAATGTTCAATTGAAATTAAATTTCTAGGCATTTTTTCTCAGCCTTCATTTTGACGGAAGTTATATTCACCACTTCAAATTGTTTTCCTATAACTGTATCGCAAAAACGAAGTTTCATAAAAATTCATATTTGATCACGGACTAATAATCCTAAAATCTCATTTTTTATTGTAACTTATTTCTTTTCGTGCAATTAGGGTATTGATGAAGTACAATATTTTCAAATCCATCAAGTTGTTTCCTTTTGCATTCAATTAGGCTATCATAACTTTGTATGGGAATTTGTAAAATTACTATGCGTTAGTCTATTACTATGGACAGTATTAGTCATCACTTAAGATGCCTATTTTTCATTAAATTACTAGTAGAATGACCCTCTGCTGCTTGTGGAGGTTAAAAAGTAGTCATAGAATAAAATTCCTAATCCCTTCAGAAAAAATACAGATATCACTTAAGTATTTTAATAACTCCGGAGTTACAGTTTAAAGAATTTCTAGCATAGCTTTTCTTTAGCATAAGTAATTGATCTGTCGTTTTTGAAAAAGAAATGTCTTTAGTTATTGACAAATAACTGTTAATAGATTAAACGAAACTAATGTAAAACAAGTTTCGTTTCATCTAGTAACATTGACAACTTTCTGTCATTGCGACAAAACATTATTAATTTTTAATGTAATTATTACAATGTTTATATTCTTTCGAGATAATGATGCTGTTTTGTGGAACACTTTTATAACTTATGTTATATCTCATTCGAGATACACACAGTTGATTCTTACAGCACTCATTTTCAGGTGAGAAATTATCAATTTCTGAACGATTACACATCTCTTCAGAGTCATAACGTGTCTTGATCACATGTTCAATCGGTACATTTATTAATGAAAAACAATTATTAAATTAAAAATAAGTAAAAACCATTAAAATTTAAGCGATATAACCATATCGTAAGAGATACCTACTCCAAAACTTTAAAATCTTTGAACAATCACTTATATTATAAAATGTTTGGAATACATCTTTTTTTATATATATTTTACTTTTAGTAACTTCAAACACATAGGAGTTTTAAGGAAAGTTAATCAAAATAGTCATCGCCAAGCCAATTACATAATGGACCGAAAAACTTTTTAGCTGGTTAAATAAATTATTGTAATGCGAAAATCTTGTGTATGGCACACCTTAGGATTGTGCAAATACTTTTCTAAATCAGACAATTTTTCAATTTGCATATCGATATCCAAGTTACAGAAATTTCCAAAATTTGAGGAATTTCGTCTGAAATCTAGCGTACAGATTAGTCCGAGACCCTTGAAATTTTAATGAAACTAGGTGTAGCAAGTGACATTTCCATAGCTATGAATGAAAATAATAATTTAAAAAAAGTTTTGTCCTCCAATCAAAAGGTTATTAAGCTTCAGTTTTATTTAAAGCTTAAAAGAAATTTACTGCATCTTTAAGGTAGCTAATTAATTTTGGGGAAGATACAGACTTGGTAAACTCCCATTTTAAAGCTACGCTCTATAGCAAAAAAATCGACGCACCAAGAAGGAATCATCCGATTGCTTTGAAATTTCGTATGCAAAAATGTTTTGACCAAATATGCAAATGATTAAAATTTGGTGCCCAATGAATGAATAGTGCGATATTCAGCGCATTGGAACTGCGCATCCAGCAGATGTATATAAGGAGTTGTTCTTGAACTGTTGTTAAAAATTTCTGCTGCATTGCGATTTAGGATACCTTTCAATGACTGAAAAAATGCATCGCCGCAGGATTCGAGCAACTTTCAGAGTTTGAAAGAGGTCGTATCATTGGATTGAAAGAGGCAGGTTGGGCAAATCAGAGAATCGCTCGTCATGTGAGTCGAAACGATGCGGCGATTAGAAGATGCTGGCAAGAGTGGGTGGACAATGGCAGATTTCAGCGTCATGATGGTAGCGGTCGACGTAGGGTTACAACAGACCGCGAGGACAGAGTGATTGTCAGATCAGCTGTCACAGCGCCTGATTCATCGCTATCAACCATCAGTCGAGCGACCCACACACGAGTGTCCACCATGACCATTCACAGACGGCTGAGAGAGCGAAATCTACGTTCGTACCGACCGTTACGCCACCTTCCACTCACGCCTGCACACTCTCGAGCCAGATTACAGTGGCGATTGTCTCGATCAGGCTGGAATGATGCTGACTGGGGACGTATAGTCTTTAGCGACGAATCCCGCTTCCAACTGTGTCCTGACGATCATCGAAGACGTTTCTGGAGACGCCCAGGGCAGCGTGCCTATCCTGCTTTCACTATTGCACGCCACACGGGCCCTCAACACGGAGTTATGGTCTGGGGTGTCATTTCCCTTGATAGCCGGACCCCTTTGGTCGTCATTAGAGATACACTTACTGTACAGCGGTACGTTGACGACATTCTGAGATCTATATTGCTACCGTTCCTTTCGCAGTACCCTGGACTTATTTTTCAGCAAGACAATGCTAGACCACATACGTCACGTGTTGCTATGAACTGTCTTCAAGCTTGTCAAATACTTCCTTGGCCAGCCAGATCACCAGATCTCTCTCCCATCTAGCATGTTTGGGATATGATGAAAAGGCGACTGCATCCGGTAGGGAATGTTGATGACGTAGTCCGACAATTGGAGCAAATTTGGCAAGAAATACCGCAGGAGACCATCCGGGAGCTTTATCGGTCTATGCCACGCCGTGTAGCAGCTTGCATCCAGGCTAGAGGCGGGTCAACACTTTATTGAGCTCGTTACTGTAACTCTGAAATAAATCATTCAATTGTTCTGAAATTTTAATCATTTTCTATTCTGTACATAATTTTCCTATCCTCCAATTTTTGTCTCCTTCGGACAACTCCTTCTTGGTGCGTCGATTTTTTTGTTATAGAGTGTATTTTATTGTGATTTAATTTATTCAATTTAATATAAATCGTAACGTATTTTAATTGTATTAGGTCTTTTTAAGGTATGGAACTTTACAAAGAGAATAGTTACAAAAGGTACAACTTTCAAAATTTGGATAAATGTAACAAATTGTGTTGTACATCCCCCCCCCCAAAAAAAAATATATATATATCATGAGTGGTTCTCTTGATGGGGAAGGTACAGGTGTTCCTTTTTTCCAATACCCAACCACTCTCCTCTTGGTCTTCGGCACCACAAGAGGAGAACTGATAGTTACTTGTGAAGAAGCGCCCAGTTTCCTGCTACTCCTAACAGGAACATCCATGCACTTACAAACAGTGATTTGAGCCCGGGACCTACTGGTGGCAGACAAATGCTTTTTACATGATATGTTGTCATAGAGCGGGGTACTTGTTTCATATGCACGGAGACAACCCACGTAAGTCGTATAAGTCCCAACTTTAAAGCATAAACATTCATATTACTGTAGCATAAACACTCATATTACTGTAGCATAAACACTCATATTACACTATTCATTCAAACACGAGGTAGCTTGATATAGCGTTCTTTCAGTCAGAAGTTCAGCACTTCCCTCCACTTTTGGGTTTTAGTCCACATAAGTCAGTCGTCGGTATAAAGACAATTAATGCCAGGGACAAACTTTAACAGTCATTTCTATACCTATTAAACAGATCACAGCTCAAAACTGCACATTGTGGTAGAGTAGTCTGGAGATGACTAAAACTTTGATTACCAACTATTATACCTGACTACTTAAGCACTGACTAATAAAACCTCTAATACAATTAAACACGTAGGATTTTACACCAATTGAGAAGAGTTTTAACAATTCCCCTCTATACTACATCGTAAACTGACATCAAATCAACAACAACTGCTATCATTACATGCTTGTTTTCCAGCACATTTTTAATAGTTTGCCAAATAGCGTTATATGGTGGTCTGTTTACCTGAAATTTCCATACTCTGTTTTTCGGTAAGTGTGAGAAGTAGTAACAAGAGCTACCAAAAACCAATAAAGGATATTATAAACGATTCTTTCTACCTTTTAAATTAATGCATACATCAATTATCTCGGGTGGGAGTTATGGATAAAAATCAGTTACCAAAAATTTCAGATACTATAAGTCAATTTAGTGGATGTGGTGAATAAAGCCCAACCCAGGTTTATCAGTCTTTTCTACACCCCAAAGGTGATTAATGACTTCTGAAAATTTCTTTTCATCTTTTGGTGTAAGAGTACTGAATTCACTTTGCAAATTACAACAGTAGAAAGAATTCAATAGACAAGGGTAAGTATCTTCAAAATCAAATTTATCTATAAACCAAGAAAACAAATTAAGATATCTCAGGCCCAACAAGAAAATAAAAAGAATTTTCAAAGATTTTCAAGAATTTTCTTCTTTATGAAGACCTTTTTGGAATGCAAAAAAGGCTAATTCAGTTGAGCAAGACAGAAATTCCCGCATCCAAGCATATTGACAGATATTGTGTAAATTTTTGAAGTAAAAACTATTTTCTTGTCAACTGAATTCACATTTTTAGTTTTCATGTGTTTAAAAAAGTAAAATTATATTTGTATTTAAGTCAGCTAGATTTGTGTTCAAAGTAAGATTTTTGTGAATACTACGGACTTTATGTTATTTGTCCCGAGGGGAGCCAACCAGAAGGAACTCCGACACACATCATTAATTATCATTACTGTAATTATTAATCAGGTAAAAAAAACAAAAATATTTAATAACATTTCAAAGCAGAGATAAAAATTTCGTTTACTAAAACAGTAATTTATCTTCACACACAACTTTCAAAATAGCTAGTCGCATGAATTTTTTTTTTGGCCAAGTTAGAAAATAAAATTTATGTCTATTCCAAAGTAAAAAAGAAATTAAATGTATAGTAACTTAGAGTTATTATGTAATCGGAGGGGTACATTTGAATTATTCTAATGAAAGATTGTTCACTGTTCCTATTATGCCCAGCTAAATTCTAAATTGATATATTTAGCTATGTCAATGGTGAAAAGGTATTTACAAACTCAGTTTTTTTATGACTAACCTTATGCATTTGTATTGCAGAATCTGAGAACTTAGAACCCAAAATTGAAAAGTTTCATTTTCGGAAGGGTTACGTGTAAGCGAGTGAAAGGCTTTGGGAGCTCAAAAACTCACCCCAGAAGTATTGTTTTCTGGTATTTAAAATATTTCTTCTTATAAAATACTCTAGATGAAGGCCTTTTTTTTCATTCATCTTCAAGAAAAGTAATGGTTAAAAAAATCGATATTATTTGTGAACTATTATTCATTACATGATGTAATAATTCATTGAATGAATTTCATCTTGAAGTATAAAAGCAATGATTTTGGGCATTCATTTTCTTTTCTCTCTCTCAACCAGCTTCTGACAAGTACTTAAAGTTCTAATACCCAGCAATGACACAAAGTAAAAGGGAACTTCTAGACACAAGAGGATTTTAAGTATTTGCTTATCTCTCCAAGCAGTTACGATGAGATATCTCGTCTAACAAGATATGACTACTCGAAGAACAACTTGTCAAGATATTTTGTTAAGAACTATCCGTTTGAAAAGATCGTTAACAGATTTCACCACGAGGTTTGTCGTTTTCATTCCCCTTAGGAAGCACAGCTGCGTCGCGTGCGTTAATGGTTTTTCTTGTAATCTAGAGTGAGTTGCCTGAGGTTATTGAGTGATGGGGGTCATTGTTGTTCGATTGAGTCGGCAGAAGATTGATGTTTCGCTTCAATTAGTTTTCAGAACAGTTTTTCTGTGTCCTCATGTTTCGAAAAATTTTCTTTTGCATTTGATTCTCTCTTTAATGTTGTTTCTATCTCTAAATAAAGCATACAAAGAATTCTGCATCACTGATTTTCAAAGATGTCTCTTTTCACGATTCGCATTTGTAGCTGACTTTTATGTTCTTCCCACCTAAAGGAACTGTTTAGGCCCCTCGGTCTTTTAGAATGGGCATACTAACGCCTTTCTAACAAAGGGGTTAGAGGTACCCTGCTGGACTTTTCCTGTCTTCCTTAGTTGAACTCAAGAATTTTTGTACTGTATCCCAATGTTGTCGTCAGGCAATGAGTATCTTCAGTTAACAGTTTTGCTTCATAAAAGGCTTTGTCAAGAAATTACCTGAAGCTGGGCTATTAGTGAATGCACAACTCGGACTCTGTGAGACTCGGAGACTGCAGTCACTGGCATCTCTCCCTGAAAATATATGAGGGACATCTCACAGAATATGTGTGGGGCGTCTATCCTTTTGATATGGGAGAGATGCCTCGGCAACTGTCCGAAGTACAAGACGGCAAAGATGGCGATACACTGTCTAAAGTCGATTGATCAACTGCTGACAACAGGTTTTTATGCTTACATAAAAATTCCATTCAAATTATCTAGTTATGCACCCCCTTTCTTACACTACAGCATCAATCTCATAACGTAGAAAAAACATGGTACTTTCTTGAAACGTTGTTGTGATAGCTAAAAACCGGCTCAGCACACCAAACAGCATCTAACTGCAACATTCATGGAACTTGTAGATCTACCTAGAGTAAAGTTTCAAAATTACATCATGTGGGGCATCTCTACCGGTGGGGCTTTTCAACCACAACCACCTTACCCATCGATATCATGGCCGCACAACTAGTTTCTGACGTCATACAACTGAGATCCCAGTCCTTCGTCGTATCCCTCCGCGCTGTGTTTCGCCGGAGCTTATGCGTTTTATTTTTCTACTTTATTAAAACTAGCGTACCTGCTGATATTTTCTTTCTAAGGAAAATAACTTCATTTTTACTTTGGTTGTGTTCGAATAAATCTAACTGCTTACTTTAGTTAACCTTTTAAAAGCTTCTAGGCTTGCTATAGTTTAAATTACACTATACATTTATCTTGTTTTAAATAATGACCATAAATACCTAATTGAGATACAAAATGTAAATTTTTAAAATTTAAGGACTTATTTAAGGTAAAAACGTTACACAAATACACTGTTTATGAAATAAAGTACAAGAAAAGAACAAAACCAAATCAGAAAAACATTTTTATTATCAAACCAAACAGCAATATTTCGGTACAACTAAAATTTAAACTAAGCACAAATTATTAAAAATTTAAATGAAATCAATACAGCATTAGATATTGATACATTTAACTAAGAAACATCAACATGGCTAAAACTTAGAATAATAGACTTATGAACATCAGGAAAGAATGAATTTTTAAAATATTTGGTGCATTTAAATTTATGAAAAAAAATAAAAGATCATATAAATTTGCCCAACTTTCTTTGGTTGGAGCAATTTGCTTCATTAACTTCAGTTTTCTTCTTACCTTTCTTATCGCTATATTCTTTTTTAAATAATTAGATGCTACTACATCATCATTACATTTCTTGCAAAAATTATTAAGAAGGATGTTTGAAGATGCCCATAAAACATTTTTAAGAATAGTGCCTATGTTATGAAAATTCTCACACGTTTCTTCAGATAGCAACATATCATTATCATCTAGTATAGACATAGTAATTGACAAAACAATTTTACGCTGATCTTTTAAATTTAAAAATTCATATTTAAAATTCGTACATAGCTTATTTACGACAACATAATTATATAACACTGCATTTACTATGTGTTCTTTGGGAAACTTTAATTGTCCTCTATCTAAGTTTTTAACAAAATGATAATTAACATTTAAGTTTAATTTTTTATTACACAAATGAGTTTCTGCACATGATTCACAATATTCTTTTTTTAATACTTTATGTATACAATATCCAGCTATATAAATAAATACTGGTACATATGAATTCACATAATCTAAATCTGAATATTCAACAGTAATAGGAAAATGTTTGCCTTCAATATCATAATCATCTATAAAATCATCAACTTCAAAATCGTAAATTACTATTTCACCAAAAGCTTTTGTTCGAATTTTAAGTTGCAATACTGACTTTATCCTCAATTTTTTTTCACACTCCAATAACTTTTGTAATGAAATATGATACTGTGAACCTGCGAGCTGCCTATATAAACTAAATCTACTTTCTAAATCATCAGTTTGAAATTTACCAGGCAATATATATAAAATGTTTAATTCATCTTTACAATATTTCGCTATTTGAATTATTCCCAGAACAGTAAGTTTTAAGGTTACATGCGTTTCCTTAGAAAACATTCCAGTTGAAGGTTTCATTTTTTCTCATTCTTCTAACCAATCAGCAAATTTATGAAGAAAGACTAATTTGTCATCCTATTTTAATGGAGTCTGATAATTATTATTCATTCTTGATCCTTTTATTGCATATTTGACATTAAGGATTTGTCACCATGTAAGAATTACTGTTAAAAAATCTGCTGTGTCCTGGAAATGTGGCAACTTGTGTTTATCACCCAATTCAATTAAACCCTGAGCAACAAATTCATTAAAGACACGCAAAACTAAATCAACATTTTGTCTTTCTAAATTTGTAGGATAAAGTGCCTTATGAGTCAACTTAAAACCAAACTCAATTAGCGAGTTACATTCTGCATCATAAAGAAGACGGACAGTGTCTAAAGAGGCAGTTTTGAATTTATGTGGATCATCTGTATTAAATCCCTCCTTAAAATTTGGATAGTAAAATCATTTCCCAGAATTTTTTTGATTCAGCCAATTATTCCTCATGCATTTTAGTAAGTGAACACTGTCGATAAGAAAAAAAAAGTGGCTTGTTTTTATCCGAAGGGTGAGGGTAGACAAACTGAAGTTTTGGTGGTGACAGAAAGAGTGACACAGCTTTTCGATTGATTGTATTATTATCTATAATAATACACAAAACACTAAATCCTATATTTTCAAGACTTAAAATTACCTTCTTAAGATATATATGCAAAGCTTCACCAGATAATGTTTTGACAGGCAATACATGTACAACATCTTTATATTTTGATAAAACACTTTTAATCATAAAAACATGTGCACTGGAAGCACAAGAATCAGAATCATAACTAACCCCTACAATATTACCACATTTATATTCCATAAACTCTTTTAAATGTATTTCATCCACCATTAATATTACTAATTTATCTTGATCATCTAGCAATGAATACTTTCTTTTAATGTAATAAAGAAAATAAGAATCAATTTGTTCACTAAATTGTATGAAGTACATAAACGCTGGACAGTATTAGGATGAGGAAGATTAATAACCTCACTTTTTCTAACAAATCGATACGATTGAGGAGCAATTGTATATAATAATGTTGCAAATATTAAAGTATCACTAGAATATCTAAATGCATTCTTGTTACAACACACGAAAGAGATTTGTTCAATTATAAATTTCAGCATATATTCATTAATATTGTCACAATTTTCTAATTAATGTAACGCATCAATAATACAAGAAATAACAGGTATCTGATTTTCAATTTTCTTCTCGTCTATTTTCTTCAAGTCATTTAATATCTCATTTAATTCATTTATGTTCTTAATATAACATGGAAAAGAGAACTTACTTATTTTGCCCAACTTTAATCCATCATTGTAACACGTTACTTCCAAATCGTCGTTAATTACAACAGATTTTTTAATAATAGGCACTGGCTGAGAAACAATATTTAGAAACATCATGTGAGCGGTACAGTTTTCTACAGTCCAATATTCTTTATCGATAAAATTCAAACGCGCTTGAAGTTCTTTCAAAGAGGAAAATGTTCGTAGCTCATCATATTCCTTTTTAGAATCCAGGCTTGCTTCTATAGCTTTGTTCAAGAAGTCGATATCCATTTTACTTTTCTTGCTTTCTGGACTGTCTCTACAAGATGTATTCGAAGATAAATAAGATGGGAGATTTGGAAACTGCGTGGGCACAGCATTCGGATGTAACCTATAAGAAACATTCTCTCATTAAAACAATGAAGTTGTATACATGTATAAACACACACAAGTTACGCATAAACACACACAAGTTACACATAAACACAAATTAAAATTTTACTCGCCTTCTAATTTTTAAAGCTGCTTCTATAACTCTTCCAGTTTTTTCATTGATAGCTTTTGCACTTGTTATAAAGTCTGTTTCTTTAAAATGCAGTTCACAGACCTGAAAACGATAGTCAAAATCATTAAACTCTATATTTCCCACTGTTTACAAACATAACTAATATAATATCGAAATTCTCTATGCAGAATATAGAATAACAAAACGTAAGTCTTGACTTTTGGATATTATTATATTTTCTGTTTGATCAAATAGCTAATTTACCATACTGAAACGAAATTTAAAATAAGTTCTTTCGATTTCGATTTGTAATGAGATAGTCTGTCTTTAAAATGCAGTTCACAAACCTTAGGACAATAATCAATAATTTAACGCCATCTTTTCTATTGTTTGCAAATATAACTAATAGAATACATAAATACTACGCAGAATATAATAACAAAACAATTATTGACTGTACTTTTTGTAAAGTATTATTATTATACATAGCTAGAATTTAACTGATAATTTACCATACTAAAACAAAATTAAAATAATTTAATTCACTTTGCAATGAGATAACAATAAGAATAATTAATAAAACATCCTTACCTTACTGTACTTGGTCGGTTCAAAATGGTCACGATGTATGGCGTTAATCCATTTTTGGAGGACCTTCACTTTGGGGAAAGGAATAAACTCTATATTTGGGCCCATTTCTATTATTAGAGTTGCACAAAGGTACAACACAAGGGGCTGGCATGTTTTCCTAGCTTTAATTGCCTAATTAACAAAAAAAGAACTTTGATCACACAACATACACTTCTCACACATACGCCGTGGATACAACCGTTACAACTGTTGGATCTCAGTTGAGTGACGTCACGACCAGATTTGAAATGACTGTATCGGCCGCTACTATCGATGGTTACGACCTTACTCCCTAAATAACTATTTACACGCTTTAAAATAAAAAACGATCTGCTGACGCCTTAGATCAGGGAATTGTTAAAAAAAAAAATTCAATAATATTTGGAAATGTGCAAGACATTTCTTTGGTGGCTTTAGATGTCTGATGTGGTTTATATGGGGTCCACGAGCTCTTTTAGAAATAGTAAAAAATGGTCAAATTCATCTTCAAAAGTACAAACATTAATGTCATTTTTGTAAAAGTAAATTATAGTTCATAATATTCATAATTTCGCTTTCGCTTCGCTTCGCAAACCATATTGGAATTCGCAGGGAATTCATTCCAATAGGCTACGAATTTCCATTTGGTTTGCGTAGCAAACCATCACCACGGGAATTCGTAACAATCAACGGGGGTTCAGAGCTGTGGTCACACCTGATCCCTACGAAAAGAATTGTCACGACAACGCCATGCTGGCCATACGCAGTGACTAGTAAGACATAAAATGAATTGAATATGAAATTTTCTCTTATTATAAATTCATGTGTCCGACTTCTTCTTTTTCATCAAAAACGTTTTTCTCTTTCGTTGTTTGCGAGTTTGTCCATCTTCCACATTAAATGATAGCCATGATAAATCAATTGCCTCTTTTTCTGTGAAATTATTGATAAAATTTTCTAATGAATTCAGTAGGTTATATCCTATATATCCTAGGATCCTTCCATTAGTTCGCATTCCACTGATTATAGTGATTTACTAGTAGCATTTATTCTTTGTAAATCAGTATTTCATATAACACTTTCATCAGGGCGGTTTCATAATTGTTCATTTTCTTCAGTTGTGAAGTCGCCTCCACTATGGTAACTTTTTTCTTCTTCTAAATATAAATTTCAGCTAAAGCTTCTTTATATGGGTGAAACCAAGCTTTAAAGCTAATACAGCATCTGCTCTTGCTGACCATCTTGTATTAGAAACTCTTTTCACTGCACTTAAAGACGCATATTGTAAAGACGCTGTCACAACTTTTCTCCAACCCTAGTGAAAAGACATTTTAAGACCTCGAGGCCCTTCGGTATTCTGGGCCCAACGCGGCCGCTTACCGCTTAATCCGCCACTGTACCAACACATTCACAACTAAGAAAATAGTGCTTATCTTCAAAATGGGGAAGTGGTTTCACTTGAAAGAACACCACCGAAGAATGCTGTTAAATATTCAGTCTGTCTAGCGTGTCTAGTGTTACTATACCTAGATTTCATCCGATAGCCGTATAGTTAGGGCTGAGTCTCTCGATTCAACGGGCTCTGGGTTCGAATCTTGGCCAAGCTATGAATTTTCATAGTAGTTCTGAATTCCTGTAATTCATGGGTCCCTGTTTAATTAACCCTTGAGTAGTAAAAGATAATTGTTGTGACAATCCAAACAAATATTTACTAACTATATCTAAAATAAATCAATCCAACGGAGCATTGCCATAACACCTATAGTAATCAAAGAAAAGTTATTTTCAAAGAAAGGGATTTCTGATTATACGGATTTGAAAACTACAAGTAGATTTACTATTTCTGAATTGATACCTTAAAATATATATAAAATTCTCTATTGAAATGCAAGCTCGTCCCAACGAAATTTTGTTTGATATATTCTAATGAATGAAGAGAAGGTTTAAAATGTATCTGATGACTGGAAAGCACTATACAAATTATAACCCCAGTATGTAATTTGGTAATTTTAATTAATGTCGTACTAGAGCAAAACAACGTGTTATTGGCGATGGTCCGGGATCAATCTCCTAAGGAAGAGAGATTCGAGGACAACAGTACTCTCCAAACTTCCACACCAACCCAACGTGAGGACTTTCGGCCACGACCGATTTAAGGTGCACCAACCGCCTCTACACCCTACGCTTACAAGTATCCATGCACTGCCCCGGATTCGAACCAGGAACCTTCCTATATAAAGGCTAACACCTTGACCACCAGACCGGAAGGAAATGGAATCGAAGGAAGCTGAAACTAGACCGAAAACTTTTGATTTCTTGATCTGGATACGTTGTTCATTTCCCATTGTACATATTCTTCTATCTTCCAAACAACATATTTTCATTCACAGGATGTGCCAAAGTGAAAAAAAATTCCAAAACCATAAAATTCAAAATTTTCTAGAAAAGCACATATTGGTATTCATTTTCTAGCTAACTCTTACTTAAATATCAAGAGACTGCGGTAGGTCAGTTGGACATCGAATTAGTAACCGAAGGGAAGCGAGTTCGAAACTTGATCCAGACAAAGACCATTGCGCAAACGGGGACTGGGGCACGTTAAATTTGACGCAGCCTCAAATGTCCTCACGTTTGCTTGGTATGGAAGTTTGGAGAGTGGGGTGCCAGTGCAGGTGTTGCTCTTGTGTCATCTGACCATTATTATGAGGTGTTGTCCTCCAATCATTCCCTTCAAGATTCATTCCTAACCGTTGTCAATAGCCCGTTGTGTTGCTCCAGTTCGACGTTAATTAACAACCTAACTACCTAGTTAACTATCTAAAAACAATGAATACACCGACCCAATTTGATCTGCCTTGAAACTTCCTCAAAAAAAACGATTTTTCACCAAGATCGAAATGTACAAAATTATAATGTAAATATATATATATATATATATATATATATATATATATATATATATATATATATATATATATATACAGGGTGGTCCCGAATTCATGGTACAAACTTTAATGGTAGGTACAGGACATTGTAACAATGATTTATTGTATAGGAATGTATAGTCGCAAGTGACGCGGTGAGGCGAAAACAGGGGAAATAACGGCCGAAAGGAAAAACAAAGATTTTATTGAAAGCGTTGTTGACAAGTGTCATGTTTACAGTAATTGTTCAAAATTGCGTCCACCAGTATCGATACATGCTTGACAGCGTCGGTGGAGCGATTGGCGTACACGTTCAAAGATGCCTGGTATTTCACGCACACCTGCAGCAGCTACAGATAAGCGAGCGACGAGATCCTCATCTGAGTCAACTGGAGTCTCATAAACAAGATGCTTTAGATGTCCCCATAAAAAGTAATCGAGGCTCGATAAATCGGGAGATCGGGGTGGCCAAGGGACTGGTCCACCACGCCCAATCCATCGAGTACCAAACGTGGCATTCAGGTAATTCCGTACATCAATGCTGAAGTGTGCTGGCGCCCCATCGTGCTGAAACCACATGCGGTTACGAATGGCGATCGGAACATCATGCAGCAGTTGTGGTAACACTTCTTTCAGAAAAATAAGATAGCTTCCGCCAGTGAGCCGCGTGGGTAGTAAGTATGGGCCAATCAAAAAGTCGTTCACAATACCAGCCCACACATTAATACTGAAACGTTGTTGAAACGCATGTCGACGCGTTGCATGTGGATTATCGGTTGCCCACACATGGGAATTGTGCGCATTAAAGACACCCTCGCGTGAAAATGTCGCTTCATCTGTAAATAGCACATAATCTACGAAATCCGGCTGCAACGCACATTGCTGCATCACCCACAGGCAGAAGTTCACGCGGCGAGGATAATCTGCCGGATTCAATGCTTGTACTTTCTGAAAATGGAAGGGGTGTAAGCGATTTTCGTTTAACACTCTGCATACAGTCTGATGACTCACACCTACGTCACGCGCAACAGTTCTTGTGCTTGACTCGGGTCTATCAGCCACAATGTTCAAGATGCTTTCTTCCAGCCTTGGAGTGCGTACAGCTCTTACTCGACCAGCGCCATGTCTGTTGACGTCGAACGCACCTGTTTCACAAAGTTGACGATGTAACCGTTGAAAAATTCTATGATCCGGCATTCGTCGATCAGGATACTCCGCGCGATACATTCGTAACGCAGCTCTGCCGTTACCATTTGCACGGCCGTACATGTAATGCATGTCTGCTTTTTCTGCATACGTAAAGTCACCCATCGTCTACGGCAGCACAATTGTGAATGGCGCTTTTCCCTACTGCGATGCATCATGTTCAACAGCGGCTAGACATCTACTGCCCTCTACCGGCAATGATACCAACCGATCACTCCATTTCTCTTTCCTTTTATTTCCCCTGTTTACGCCTCACCGCGTCACTTGCGACTATACATTCCTATACAATAAATCATTGTTACAATGTCCTGTACCTACCATTAAAGTTTGTACCATGAATTCGGGACCACCCTGTAAATATTTATTTATTTATTTCTCTTTATATCTATAATTGATATGTAGTACGTTCTAACTAACTGCTAATATAAATGACCTGTAAATATATACGAAGAGGGACCTTTAAAACAAAGTTTCACTATAACAACGGTCCCTTTCTCCCTATATCCCCACCCCCTTTCTTTTTTGACACCTCCCCGTTCCCTCCGAAAGTTGGCGAAAACGCGTTCCGAACACGTCCTGAATGGGGGGTAGGAAGTCCTGGACGATCAGGACACGTTTTTAGCCTGTACGCTCAGATGACGTACGCTCAGGAAACGTAACCGGCCCAAATACCTACTAGTGTCTCTAGCCTGCTCGCCGATCCCTATGGGAAACGAGAAATCGTTCACTGCGCATGCCCGGAGACTTTGATTTCAGACAGGTCCCACTATTTCTTAAGGGGTCGTATAAAAAATTGCGGAAACGTCATTTAAAACATTACATCGAAATATACCGTAAATTTTAGAAGTCCGTGGGCATGCGCAACGAGCAGGATTTTATTTCCCATAGGGATCGCCTAGCAGAATATAGAGACGCTTGTCATTTCGTTGGGATCTCTCGTGTGATCGACCGAAACTTTTTGTTTGTTTACGCTTTTTTTGCATACAATTTTTTAACACGCTTTTCGTCAATTTTCTGAGAATGAAAACTTGAATACTGCTTCCGTATCCAGAATATTTTCGGTCTCTGTGTGGTAAACGTACACTAACGTAAGATTACTTCATTTTTTTTAATCAATGTTTTTTACACCCTGCTTTTAAAATGCATAATCGCATTTATGTACCGTAAGTTTAAAAAAAATATGTTCCTAAAACTTGCAGCATTTCACATTTTCAGTTTTTTTTTAAATTTTGATTTTATACTAAAACTATGTGTGCTCCTGCATTACATGGTATTCATTAATTATACTAAAACACAGGCCATTGGTATTTTATATTAATCACAGATAAAAATTTTATTTTCAAAAATACACTAAAATAAACTCAAGTTTTAATAAAAGATGCAAGAGATTCATCACAGTAAAAATAATTTGTTTTTTCAATTCTCGAAATTATCCCGAGAGCGTTCAGAAAATTTTGCAAACATACATCAGACTTCTTTAGAAGTTCCAAGATATTAATTTGCAATGCTTGTTACCAAATGAATCAAATGGAGAGTAAAATATGACAACGATCAGGAATGTTATTGTATTGTTTATATGTGAATAAAGCTGTAACTTTGCACAAACCATACCACAAAAAGAACGATTATTTTGTAGAAAACAGCCAATTATAAAATGTATAATCGTTCTCTCATTATCGACAAGTCATGCCGGGTGCTACACCGGATTCGCTAAAATTTTCAGTTTTTAACATTGTTGATCGTTTTCTATCCGCTAATCGTTTCCCCAGCTTCTGCACTATTTACGTCACCCCTTAATGGAAGATTGAAGCACTGGAGAAGTAGAGTCCGTGGGCATGCGCAGCGAACGATTTCTTGTTTCTCATAGGGATCGGCGAGCAGGCTAGAGACGCTAGTCAAATACCTTACTTCTGCCTTCGCGAAGGTACACTTTTCCAAATTAGCAGCGAAGTTCAAAGACCTTAGGGTTTTGAGTATTGCTTTTAGATGAGTCAAGTGGTCCTGTCACGTCTGAGAACAAATTATTATGTCGTCTATAAAGCTCTCTGCGTAGTCTGAGTGTGCCCTCAACGCTTGGTTCATAACCCCTTTGGAAAGTGGCTGCTGCTCCTGAGAGTCCAAATGACATGACCTTCCATCGGTATTGCAATTTGGGTGACAGAAAACTAGTTAGTTCTTTCGAACTCTCCTCCATCGGAAACTCCCAATATCCTTTTAAAAGGTCGAGCGTAGTTAGGAATTTCGTACGTCCTGCCTTGAATCTTAATTCGTCCGAAATTTGCATTGGGAACGCTACTATCTGACTCCGCATTGAGACCTCGATAGTTGCAATACAACATTACCGTATCATCCTTTTTTGCCTCACAAACTATGGAGTAGGTAATCTCCGCTGTAGAAAGTTCGATGAGATCCCTCATTATCATCTCCTCAATCTGCTTCTCGACCTGCGGTTTAATTGACTCGGGTATCCTATAAATGTGCGGTTGTTTCCGTTCCATTCCCGGTTTAATCGGATTGTGTGGGAGCCTACCTTGGCTTTCTCATCTCTCCATTGAATAGAGAGCCAAACCCGTCCAACAACGAACACAATTCTCGTTTCTGATGTCCTCTTAAATGATCAAGTCCCTTGCTCATACCGAACGTCTCTATCTCTTGCCTGCCGTTTATTGGTTTGTCAATAGACGCGTGGAGGACTTCTCCGAATTCTGTTATGTTCCTCTGTTACGTGGATTCGCCGTCGAAGGGAATCGGCTGGCGAATTTATGACCGGATGTGGGTATTCCCTTGTCTTTTAACTGTAGCGGTTTCGGAAGAACGTGTGGAGTCTTCTCTCGAGGAAAAAGAGATAACCGTTGAACGCATATACGTGAACGGACGCAGAACTACTCTGACCCTTTGAAGCCACGGGACTGAAACCATCTTTGTATATTCCATCTATTAGCCTCGAAATAGCCTTAACTTATGTATATCATTAGTAGCTAATTAAATGTGCTGTATTTTTAAAAGTCGTATTAATTGTATTCAAGCCACTAGCCACGTAAATTCTACTCACGACGTTACAGCGGCTTCTTCCACCCTACTGGATTTTAAAATAGCCAACGGACCTTCGGGTACACGACCGTACATTAACAAAAAGCACGTTGTCGAACTTGGCGCTTCTCTATACGCCCATAATAAATATAGTTGTAACTTATCCCACTCTATTCTTTGAACACTAATAGCATGATGAAGCATGTTTTTCATGGTGTCTATAAACCTTTTCCACTAATCCGTTAGCGGGAGGGTTTCCTGGTGTAGAAAACTTTAGGGTTACGCCTAACTTATCCAGAAATTCTTTGGTTAACCGGTACGCAAAATTTGTCCCATTATCCATCGCAATAGTCCGTGGGACTCCCATCCTCATGAACACCTCAGTAAAAGCCTCACAGGTTGCCTTCGCGGTTAGTGATCTCAAAGGTACCGCCTCCGGCCATCTACTGTGTTGGTCCATAATGCGCAACGCGTTCTGATGCTCAATTGAAGATTTTGGCTCTACGGACCCAAAAATGTCCTCATTAACCACCTGAAAAGGCAACTCATGCCTTCCTACCGCTTCAATTGGAGTACGATATTTCACGTTCATTCTCCTTAACTGACAGTTATCTCTTTGCCCATTCCATTCCAGTAAAATGACATAGTGATCCATCCTCTCTTTTCTTGGCGGCTAGATGGTTTCATGCGCTAGTTTGATGATTTATGACTTACAGGAACTACTTGCTGACTGTGTGTGGCATTGCTAAACGCACATCTTAAAAACTCACACGCCGCCTGCTCTATACGAAATGTCTTTAACGGTTTCCACTATCCCTTCCTTGACGATAGCGTGTATTGTTACTGCCATTGTGCTTTAGCCACTTGGATCATTCTAGCCCCAGGAGGTAACTTTCCCTGTTGAGTCTCGTCTTCAATTCGTGGTTCTACGAATTCCCCTAGATACCAACTCTGCTGCTCTCTCATATTAGGAAAGTCATTTTCCCCTTTCTACGCTAGATTGCCTCCAACGAATATAATATTTTATACCAATAATAATCGATCTTTAACTTGTTATGTTAACCTAAACTAAACAAGTTATTTCTATCCTTGTATTCAATTGCTAACTTATTCTAGTTTTAACTCAGTTAATATTCTGTTGCACACTTCCACCTATATATAGAATTTACCATATAACATCTACCCTTTTGTATTGTTTCTTATATACTAGGTTAGGTAGAAAATTACACCAATTACATATGTATATATAGACTAAAAACAATATTAACTTCGTTTTTGCCCTCAATACACAATAACCGAACACTTATAACACTCCTGTGTCCTTCTAATGTATACCTATACTTTTATACACTACGATATTAAACTTAATTTAGATATTCCACTATGCAATCCTAACATAGTAATATCGTACCCTATTAAAATACCTCTAAAACATTGAGTTTCACATAAAACAATTTTCTCAACTTAACTTTCAATAATATTCTTAAAACACTGATATACATTTCTTGGGTAAACCCCCTGTTCAATTTTAAATAACAACAAAATTAAACGGGTATCGGGATTTACAGTTATTAGACTTCCCTTAGGATGGCGTTGGGATCTTGTAGACCACGTGGAGTAGGTTTCGCTGATGCTAAGAGATTAGGATTTGCGCTTTCGCCGGGACAGGCTTTTCTCCTGGATACCGGCGTATCCGGCTCAGACGATTCCACACAAATGGCTTGCAGTTACCTAGCAGACGGCTTCCCTCGCTGCTCTGAACACCTTCCCTCAGCGATCCCTCGCAATTATCAATTATCCCAAGAGTAGTAACCAGTTGTGCTGGGCGTGTCATCTGTCAATCATCCACTCCACCCCGGAGGATAGGGACACCTGATGATCCCGTACTCCTACAGTACGAAACTTTTCATGTGAGTTGCAACGGTTGCCACCATCTTGTTTTTTGTGATGTCATCTTGCTTGGACTGTAACAGGGGTTGAGAAATGGAAGTGAAAGGTCAGTGTCCAAGGAGTCAAGAGAGGCAATGACCTCTTTTTAGGATAACAAAGACCCCTTCCCCATATTCCGAGTAATAGGGGGAGACAGTCACTCGGTGTATTTACGTTAGGGACATGGTTTGTTTATGTTCGGGACTGTAGAGTAGAGATTTTTCTTGTTGCTCGTAGTGCCATCTATTGACCCTTACGTGAATGAAATTAATAAAATCTTTAAAACTTAAATACAAATTAGGTGATATTTTGTTGAGGTTCGAACGCAGTACAAAAGTACTTGTGGTCGAGGGTTAATTTAATGACTATAACCGTACGGCCACGAATACCTGCATAGTTACAGAGTTTTAAAATATGCTAAGGAAACCCTGCCTTGGGAATTGGCAATTCTGTGACGTCAGATTACATGTTAGGACATGTAGGTACCGAATCACAGCGATTTTTCTTCGGACGTAAGGTCGGAAGAATACAAGCCGAGGAGTGACGTCGTAAATGACGTCAAATCACATGTTAGAACATGAATGCGAGAGAGTAGCAGGCTGATAAAAACATACAGGTTATGGGTAGGGATGTTGCTATTGGCTGAAGTAAATCTTTAGACTATGCATTAACTATCAAGAACGGGCAAAAATCTATTTTGTTTAACAGAACAGAAACATACACATTTTTTTTCAAAATCAGAACAACCCACTAACATAGCAAAGTATATTTAAAATTAAAAGTCTTATACAAAGTATCTTGTAAAATACTTGTACAGTATTGGTATTTGACTCTGCAATTTAAACTGCATATTATACACAAGGTTTTCAAATAAATGAAAGGTAGTTTATGTTTTTAAAAAATGTATTGTTTGCAAAAGCATTGAAAAAGAGAGTTTAATTTGGACCTTCAACGACAAATGGTTTTGAATACTATTTTTCACTACTTCAAATGTGCAAGGAAACATCTTCATAGTATGAGTCTTGCAAAGTTTTCAAATAAAACCAAAAAATAGTTTTCTTTCACTTAAGTGTATAGTATTTAAAAATAATTTCTGCAATAAAATATGTGCTATAGCATCTAATGCATAATTAGTGTTTAAGTAAAAGCGTCTAAATTAAAAAAACATACATAATAAGAACAAAGAAAATTTCATTTCAGATCTTGCATTGTAAAAGACACACACAATTTACAAAACTAGTATTTAATTTTTTTAAAAATCCAAAAAACAATGTGTGTGGCAAGACACGCAAAAGGTTTATTTAAAATAAAAATAAAATGTAATAATAAAAAACAATATTCACAATGATACAAAGATTATTTGTAACGTTTTCCAACTATGGCTTAGTGTACATCTCTATTCACACTAAGTTCCTGTTCAGGGGCACCTAAAGTTTTGTCGCAAATTTATAGAAGAATTTTTACGAAAAGTTAAGTTAATTCTAGGCATGATGCATTTCCACGTGGCAAGCTGCGTAACCAAAATTGGTTTCTTAGATACTATGTTACAAGTGAACTTCCCTTTTTCAGAACAATTTTTAAAGAGGTGTAGTTCTTTCTAGAAAACACAAATTGTCTCTTTTGTCCAAATGAAACAGACGCTATGGGTGGTTTAAGATCCAAGTCCTTCTCGTTGTATTTATGGGCACCTATCCAGTCCTTTCCATCATTATACCGGTTCACCAACACAAAATTATATCTTGCACCTATTATTCGTTCCACTTCTCCCTTTATTTCCAATAGTATAGGAGACCAAGGCTTGGCTGCAATAGAAGATCCGCTAAATGTATAACTTATTCCTGCGTCTCCGTATGCTACAAGTTGTCTAATCACAGCATATTTTTTAGCATAAATTTCTATCGTAGTTTCTTCTTTCTTTAAATACGTTAATTCGTTTTCCAATCGACGAAAATATGCTCAGCCATTACGATCTGTAAACAATTTACCGTACTCATAGCATAAAGAATCTTTACACTATTTCTGAAAATATTGTTCTTTGTCTTCACGCATTTTCTTTGGAGGTCTAATGTCACTAGAATTCGTCATTTATTTAAAAACAGCAGAAGGGCAAGAATTCTACGATGATAAGTGATTCAAAAAACCCAAGAAACATAAGTTCATGCTCCAACTATGCTTTTAAAAGCCTCTTTTTATCAAACAGTAATACGGTAACTACATTTTTACACTAAGAAAAATCCCCTCCTACGTTGTCTTCAGCCAATAGCAACATCCCTACCCATAACCTGTATGTTTTTATCAGCCTGCTACTCTCTCGCATTCATGTTCTAACATGTGATTTGACGTCATTTACGACGTCACTCCTCGGCTTGTATTCTTCCGACCTTACGTCCGAAGAAAAATCGCTGTGATTCGGTACCTACATGTCCTAACATGTAATCTGACGTCACAGAATTGCCAATTCCCAAGGCAGGGTTTCCTTAGCATATTTTAAATCTCTGTAACTAAGCAGGTATTCGTGGCCGAACGGTTATAGTCATTAAATTAACCCTCGACCACGAGTACTTTTGTACTGTGTTCGAACCTCAACAAAATATCACCTAATTTGTATTTAAGTTTTAAAGATTTTATTAATTTCATTCACGTAAGGGTCAATAGATGGCACTACGAGCAACAAGAAAAATCTCTACTCTACATGACATTACAGCGAAATCTGAGGGAAAAAATCCAAGTACAAAATGTAAGCACTCCATACTCTTCGTGACGTCACATTTAGTGTTGCCACTCATCAGTAAAAAAACTTCCATGTAATTTATAAAATTCAAAATAAAACAACTCAACTCCCTTCTTAGAACATTCAAATTCCTTTAAGGAAGTAGAAGCAGGACAACTACGTCTCAACTATACTCTACGCGACGTCACATAAAAATCAGGGGGAAAAAATCAAAGTCCCGAACATAAACAAACCATGTCCCTAACGTAAAAACACCGCCCTCTTCATAGAGCCCCTCTTCATCTGACCGTGGTTCAAAATGACGTAGTGTTGTCCTCGAATCTTCCCCTGCGGGGGTTGAACCCGGACTTTCGTCAATAGTGTTACTCCTTTTTTTTGTGGCTTTAATTAAAATACCTACCAATCTGCCACAGCTTTCTATGAATGAGCTGTTTGAACGAAAAAACCTTTTTTTGAACAGAAATCTTTCCTGGCATTAAAATCTCATGTGTATTCTGTAGGACAGCATTTCTCCCTCAATTATTCGTAACACAGCCGTGAGTCGGACAGTTTTCACAGTCAATTGTTTCCTTCCGGAAACAACGACTCTTACGTTCACCTTGCATTAGCATTTCGTGTGAAACTCGCTACCAAAAACTGTGCTGCTTTGTCTTCCTAAATATTCATTTGTTAACATAGCAGGGGAAAGTGGGTTAGTCTGAGGGTTTGGGGGAAGGGGACATATTCGGCGTAAGACAAAGCTAGGTAAGATAATGGGGATTTTTAATTACCGTTCTACTAGAGGAACACAGCTATTGACTACTGTCCCGGATCAATCCCGTAAGGGAAAGATCACCACGTCATTCTGAACCACGGTCAGATGACGAGGTAACACCTGAGCTGGCACCCCACTCTCCAAACTTCTACACCCCCCCAACGGGAGGAATTTCGGCCACTAGAGATTTCAGGTTTTTTTTCTACACCATACGCTTACAAATATCCATGCACTGACCCGGATTCTACCTTCTGACCGAGAGGCTAACACCTTAACCACCAGACCGGTTGGTTAAGAGTTGTTAGACTCTGGATCGGACATAAAACAAAGGCAGGTATATTAATGGACATCGCAGTGGTGCAACCCAACGGTGTATTGTTGACGGTCCGGGTTCAATTCAAAGGGAGAGATTCGAGGACAATAATACTTAATTTTGAACCACACGAGGCGTCACCTGAGCTCTCCAAACATCCCCACCATGCCAACTTGAGGATGATTGAAGCCATGAGGGATTTAATGTGTATCCGCCCATTTTCTAAACCACGGTCTTTGGTTGGACGCGATACTCTGCTGGATTGGGTTGCTGAGTGGTTGAGTGGTTTGCACTGATCGAAATTATTCAAACCGAAATAATTCAAGTTGAGTGATATTTGTTAAACAGTCAAAAGTTAAAAAGAAAAACAGTTAAAAGTCGTACTGGAGCAACACAGCGGACTACTGACGACGGTCCGGGATCAATATCACTAGGGCACAAGATCCGAGAACGGTCAGATGACGAACCAGAGCTGACACACACTCTCCACTCCACGCCAGCGTGAGGACATTTGAGGCCCCGACTTTCAGATCTTGGAGGATTCAACAAGCACGGCAATATAATAACGCATTCTCAGATATGATAGAATAATTTATGAAATATGTAGTTCCGTTTTGATTAATACTTTATTATTCATTATTCGAAAAGGAAAAGTTTTGTGTCAACAGTGCTGTTTATGCCACTGCTGTTTATTCGCATACAAATGTTTGTTCAATAATTTAATTTTTTTTAATTTCGATGTTGTGGAGGTGGCTTAGACGCAGTCGGATGATTAATTATTCAGTCACATTGATTTACAATGTTAAACAACGCAATACATTAAAAGACGGTTGAATAAGATTTATCGTTTCGGAACAACGCATGTTAAGGAACGTCACGGATGATTAATTCCATTAACACAGATTCGCTTTTAGATTCCCGAATTTTATTTCGTTTCAAGTTGTATGTACATACTAAATATCACGAAACTCGACCACAATACCAATAATTCTAAATATTTTCCTACTTTTCAGCTTTAAAATGATGCCACGATTTTGTCAAATTCGAAATTGATTTCTCGATTTTTTTAAGAACTGTTTTTGAAATAGGATGCTTTGTTTAAACGGTGATAACTCAACAAACAATTGATCCATTATGATTATACAGAGTGCCCTATAAGTTCCCGTACTCCAACTTAAAAAAAAAACATTGCTCATTTTTCATAATTATTGAATTGTATCATCTGTTTATAATTTTATCGTTTGGTTTTCTTCGCGCTTAAGTTGTGCGATAATAAAGTTCCTCGTTATCGCATTATATTCTTCATTGCAACATGAGTTTATTACGGATTAATTGCGCTGCTTGAGGCTTATTTTGAATGTAAATCATATGAAATATGTAAAGAATTTTGGCGACATAAATATCCAGAAGATGCAATAACGAGTAAAGATACGCTATATCAACTCGCTCATCAATTGATTTCGGTGGAAGACAAACACAGGAGTGGAAGATCGGAAGTCGTTACACCAGACTTGTGCAAGAAACGGAGGGTATTGCAATTTCCTCATCAATCCGTTGGGCGTTTGTCGCAACAAATGGGCGCATCACATGGATCGACAAATAAGGTTTTAAGAGCTTTGCATTTTCGTGCTTATCGTGTAAAAATCATTCAGGAGCTAAAGTCACCGGACAATGAGAAGCGGCTTTTTTGTTGCCGATGATTCCGGAGATTTATTCGCAACAACATCAACGTTTTGGACGAAACATTTTTCTCCGATGAGGCATGATTTCATGGAAGCGGTTACGTGAGCACGCACAACTCCCGCATTCGGGAGTTGTGCATTCATTAATACAAAAAACTTTACATTTTCTCAAAAAGTTAGCGTATGAAAGTGACTTATACGGCAAAATGATTGTTACGCTTCTGTTTTTCGAGTCAACTGCTGATGGCACTGTATTCAAAGAACTTATCCAACAATTTCTTGCATTATTAGAAGTGAATGAACGCTATTATTGTCCCCTCCCCAAAGAATTGAGCAAAAGAGGAGTGAAATGAACGGGCACAAAGAAGTATTCCTCAGAAATAATTCTACTTGACTTCAAGGAAATCTTACCTTTTCTCACACTGTGATTCAAGATCTGCCAAGTAAATCACAAGGAAGTTTGAAGAATAGGCCTAGAAGGCCTTTGAAAGATTTTTAAGCCTGTAATTCCAAGGTATAGAAAACGAAACTAGTAACCTTGTAGAGACAATTAGTCAAAAAGAATTGTCAATGACCACTGAAGTAAAATTCGAAAGTCAGGTATTCAATATTCCACTTCAAATCGTCAGAGGTACAATTATGAAAATGATCCGTGTCTTAGCAAAACGTCAGTAAAATTATCTGAAAATCATGTGATTGGGCATTGTTGATTAATTACATATATTAATATAATGATTAATAGCAAACATAGTTGACATTAATCTTTCTATGTACCAATATAAAATTACATAAACAAAGTAAAGAACATTAATTGTAATTTGTATACTCCGCACAACACGAAAATGAGCTAAACGGTTGTTACTCTTCGAGGATGATTATCATGGAAACCTCAACTGTACCCCAACTCACAACTAGTTACTTATCAACTGCTCTGTTAAACGCGGTTACATACAATTTATGAACAATCCTTCATTCTGATTTTGTCGAAAGATAATATCAGAAACACAATTATAATGAGGAGCTGTAATGGCGCTGAACAGAAAATTTTACAGCAATTTTCTTTCAGAAAAATATCTCTATAAACAAAGTGTGTTTAGTGTTTCTTTGGTAGCTTTGCTTGTGCTAAGAGAGTAAAAAAAAATATTTGTTAAAATCTCAACTAGACACCTTGTTGTTCCATCAAACTTCTTTTTGCCAAATAATTAGTAGATTTAACTTCAAGAGAAGTTAAATGTCCATGGAAATATTTCAGATTTTGTATTACAAATACAAATACAAATATTGACGACCAGCTACAGGCTCAAGCCCAACAAGGCTGGTCCTTTGTTTATGAATTCCCCGATTCCCACTGACTATCCAATTGTATCTTAAATTCGTACACTCCCTTTGAATTAACTATATTTTCTGGCAACGCGTTCCAACTGTCTATTACCCTATTAAAGTAGTAGTTTTTCCTTAAATCCCGATTAAAATGTGTCTTATTCAATTTATACCCATGGCCCCTTGTTCTGTTATCCCTATTGAAATTCAAGCCCTCTGTGTCCCCTTGTTTTACCAACTTGAAACGCTGAATCAAATCCCCCCCCCCTCCTTCTTCTTCTTTCCAGTGTATACATATTCAGCTTACTTAAACGTTCATTATAATCTAGATTTGCTATCCACTTTATTATTTCTTCCAATTGGTAATTGGTCCGTTTCGTAAATGCGTAAGACAAGGAATAAACACTATAGACGACAAAATAAATATTTTCTATAAAAATGTCAAGAACTGATACGAATAGATTAGTCATTATCTCAGATCCACTAATTGTAAGCTTACGAGCAAGGTCTAAAGCTAAACGTAGCCAAATGTTTCCAAAAAGGTTGAATTTTTTAAAGAAATTTCCCAATTGAGATTCGAAATATATAATTTTGTAATATTTTTCAAATATTTTCCCCTTTAGTTTCTGAATTGTTCTTTATTTTTAAATGGAACTGTTATGGGTATATCTGACCATTGTTGAGGTGTATATTAATATAAAATTGCAAAATATACGGTAAATAATTATTGATGCAATAATTTTCTCCACCTAGATTGCGCAACTAACACACTGTGCGCCGTAGAAATGGCTCAGAAGAGCCGATTTAATTTTTAAAAAGAACTAGGATTGAAAACTACACCAGAATTGTAATGGTAATGTTAGTTAACGTCGTACTAGAGCAACACAACGGCCTACTGACGAAGGTCCGGGATCAGCCCCTTCAGGGAAAGATCCGAGGACACCGCCACGTAATTTTGAACCACGGTCAGATGACGAAGCAACACCTGTGCTGGCACTCTCCAAACTTCCTCGCCATCCCAACGTGAGGACTTTCGGATACGACACATTTAAGGTGCACCAGCCGCCTCTACACCATACGCTTACAAACATCCATGCCCAGACCCGGATTCGAACCAGGAACCTTCCGATCTAGAGGCTAACACCTTAACCACTATATCGGTTGGTCGGCCAATATACCCGAATGGATTGGCGAAAGCTCAACCAACAAATGTGCAATTTCATGATCTGTTAGAGACTTATTCGATTGTAGTTTTCTTTTTTAGGGGGGCGTGAAGGCCCTACAGAACTATTGTCTTTACAACTCATATTCCAATATTTTTTTTATTAACTACTAAAGCTATAAATTCGAAACCACATAACCTTACAACCAGCTTCTAACCTTTACTCCAAGCCAATACCAGCAGACACACCTGACATGTAATGCCGATTGAAGCGGAGAATAAATGTTGAGTCGCAGCTCTTCCCGAGCGAACGCGTGACTGGCTACTGAGACATCACTCTCACCACGCGCCGCCGCGTGATTGCCTCTTTAGCGTTGACACCACATAACGCGCTGGCGCGAGATTGACAGCGAGGTTTTAAAAGTTCTTTTCACAATTAGCATAAAAATAATTATTTTATAGACTTTAAATATTTTAAATATTAAGCTGTAAAATATTTATATATTTTAAAGTTTGTTGTTTTTGTGTAATATATTCACGATTCGCAAACTTTTAGGACACTGCATTTGTGTCATTAGAATCTATGTACCACATAAGATGTCTATGCAATACAGCAGATGTCTATGTACCACATAAGATGTCTATGCAATACAGCAGATGTCTATGCAATACAGCAGATGTCTATGTAATATAGCAGATGTCTTGAACCTCAGTCAAAATTATTAGGTCGGAAATTAATTTTGGATAGATATTTCTTAAATAAATTCTTAATAATATAACTATATAATTTTTTAAATAAATTCTTGAAAAAATTTGGATTTTTTTAGACAAATTTGTTGAAACAATTTGTCAAAAAACATTCTTTCTAGCTGCTTGACGGAAATTAAAAACGCAAAGAAATAATGTTTGGAACAATTTCCAAAAGGAATTGGTCTTTCTGAAGAAATTGGAATTTGAGTTATCACTTCAATAAACATGCTAGTTAGTTAGTGATATCTAACTTAGTTTAATCTAAATTTTTTACACTACAATAAGTTTAAGTTCAAACCACTTACCTATTGAAAAAAAAATTAAATATATAGTCTATCTAATATATTTATAAATCTAAAAAATAAATATATAAATATATCTTTTAGTGTACAAGGGGACTTGATTGTCACCTGCGCCATCATACCCCTAAACAACCTGTTGGGTTTCAAGCCGTGGCTACCAATGGCGTAGCTGAGAAGGCGCAATGTCTAGAGGGTATAGGTATCCTTCCAAAAATAGTTTACTAAATCCTCCTAAAATGGTAGTGATAGTTACTTTTTTCTTGTGTTATCTTTTCATTACAGGTCTGGTATTTTGTATTTTTTTAATTAAGGTGTACGTTTTCACTAGAAGATTGTTTTTTAAATTTTGACTTTAAAAATCTAGTTTTTTTTACCACAGGTAATGAGTGTATTCTTAAAATCATTTCAGGAGAAGAAAATCAGATTTTATAAATAATTAATTATCTAATTAAGATATAACTAACAAATTAGCATGTTTTTTGAAACGTGATATCTGAAATTCTAATTAGTTCAGAAAACGATTCCTGTTGGAAATAATTCCTAATATTATTTTTCATGTTTTGAACTTCCATCAAGTTGCTAGAAGATTTAATTTTTTTTTACAATTTTTTAATCAAGAAAGCGTAAAAAAATCAACATTTTTTTTAGGAATTTCAACATTTAAATATTAATTAAAAATCCATTTTTGACTAATTACTCTGATTGCGACTCAAAACGTCCACTGTATTATATAAATCACAATGATGCACAAAGTATTAGGATAGATGAATTCATTGTGGAGTTATCATTTTTTTAACCAAAGCATCCTATTGCAAAAATGCTCTTCAGAAATCGGTATAATGTTTTGGAAAGGTATCTGTTCATGATGACAGTAAGTAATGAAAACCCTTATAGCTAAAACTATTTTTTAGTACCCGAAGCAGACAGAGCAAAAACTGATGCCCGCTCGATTTTAGCTGTGGTTCTTAGTAAAACAGAGAGTGGCTTTTATAAACTTGGAACTAAAACGGGTATTTTAAAACAATTGTATGCAAAATATGAATTCAGTGTTTGCAAAGAGATTTTTAACGATAGAATATGTCCCTGCTGTAGAAATATCGTCAAACAGCAATAAAACAATCCCTTGTTGCAGGGCAGGGTTTCAGAAAATGTGACTGCAAATCTAAATGTACCACAAATAGTTGTGCTTGTCGCAAAAACCAATTGCTATGTAATTCAAAGTGTCACCAATCTTTAGATTGCACTAATAAGTAAGCATAATTTTATCATATGTTTTAAAAATTCATTTCCTTAATTGTAATAATATGTAAACCATTTGATTATTTCTATTATAGTTTTTTAATTGATTGATGATTGATACTATCAACTAATTTGTTGTTTGTTTGATTGTATTGTTTCTTTATGTATCGAAAAAAATAACATTGTGTTAATTTAAGGGTACAGAAACGTTGCTATTGTTCCAGCAAAAATCTTATTTTGACTTAACGAGTGCCTTGTAGGTAATATGCAGATTATCTTGGTAATATATTTGAGAAATGAAACAATTTTCGGCACTTTAACAGATTACCCTAGTTAATATGCACATTACCTAGATAATCTGTAGAATAACTGATTACTACCTTTAGCGGTACATAAACATACACCTTAACCAAACTGGAGCAACATAACAAACTATTGACGACGGTCTGGGACTAATCCCACAAGGGAAAGATCCGATGACAACACCACGTCATTATGAACCACGGTCAGATGACTACACATAATCTGAGCCGGCAACTCCACTCTCCAAACTATCTTGTAGCAGAGAACACCGGTGTTTTTCTTCTCCCCATCCCCAATGGGAACGAGAAACGGTTTGTCAGCTGTTTGCAAGGGCGCATGTGGGTGCTCTCTTGTGCGCATGTGTCCCGTTTGAAAGTGCATTTGTACCGTTGATAAGAAGCGAGAGTGTAATCATTCTGTAGTCCGTTTGGAGATGTATACTGCTTCGTTTCGTGTCTGTAAACACATGTGTCTCGTCTTGAGATTTTCCGGTTGAAAAAGCATCGAACTGGCAACCGGAGGGTTGCGAGTTCGAATCCAACTAAACACTGTCGTGTAAAATAGAGGCTGGTGCACGTCAAATCTGTCGTGGCCTCAAATGTCCTCACGTTGGAGTGGCGTGAAAGTTAGCTTAGGTGTTGCCTCATTTTCTGACTGATGTTCAAAATGACGTGGTGTTGTCCTCGGATATATTTCACTTGAGGGGATTAATCCCGGATACCCACCAATAGCCCGTCGTGTTGCTTGAGTTGAACGTTAATTTAAATACCTTCATGTGATGCAGATAAAGTTTTAAGAAGTGTCGTGCCTTTTGCAGCCGTGGTGGACGTGATGCGGGACATCCTGAAAGCCCTCAAAGAATTCGCTCGCATGCTCAAAAATGCCTTCTTGGCTATACGTGACCTTTTCCTCGAAATCAGTGAGTATGCCCCTTGTCTCTTTCCCCTCATTTCCTTTCGATTCTTTGATCCTTTCTTAAGTCGATCTATCGCGCTCTTTTTTATCGTTCATTTATTTTGTACACGACTCTGTTTACTTTGTAATGACTCCATTTACTTTGTATATGACTCCATTTACTTTGTGTATGACTTCATTTACTTTGTGTATGACTTTATTTATTCTATATAGGACTTCTTTTACTTTATTGTATGCGCCATTTACTTTGTTGTATGCGTCATTTTGTATATGATTTCATTGCTTTTATGCGACTTCATTTACTTTGTATACGACTTCGTTTACTTTGTATATGATTCCATTTACTTTGTATATGAATTTATGGATGACTCCATTTACTTTATACATGACTTCATTTATTTTGTAAGACTTCATTTATATTGAATATGACTTCAATATGTATGTCCACACTAATGCGCTTTTGCTTGCGCTAAGTACATGTCACTTCGCATGCCTCGATGCAAGGGACGCATGACAATTATTTCATAGCGCACAGCGTAGCGCAAGTAGTTCCACCAGCCTTGGATTTCTGTGCTCTTCAACTTTCGATTTGCAGTGTTTTGGTGAACCGAAGTTGCGTGTTTGGTTTTTATTTTTAGTGTTGTCATGAAAAACGAACAAACCATTGAATTTATAGAAGACTATAGGTCTTATGAGTGTTTGTGGACTATACACTGTAAATCTTATACGAAAAAATTACGCACGTCATAATTAATAATTAAATTAATAACGCAATAATTAATTTTAAATTTAAAAAAAATTAAAAACGTAATTTATTCAAAACTTGTAAAGAGCATTTATTAAACTTCCCAAGCGAAATAACAACACAAGCGTCTTCAAATTTACTATCATTGCATTTAAAATATTTCTGTTCAAATTATTGTTTGTTGAAACAATACATTTTTTTGATGTACACTCTATAACAAAAAAAAATCGACGCACTAAGAAGGAATCATCCGATTGCTTTGAAATTTCGTATGCAAAAATGTTTTGACCAAATATGCAAATGATTAAAATTTGGTGTCCAATGAATGAATAGTGCGATCTCCAGCGCATCGGAACTGCGCATCCAACAGATGTATCCCACACACGAGTGTCCACCATGACCATTCACAGACGGCTGAGAGAGCGAAATCTACGTTCGTACCGACCGTTACGCCACCTGTCACTCACGCCTGCACACTGTCGAGCCATATTACAGTGGTGCTTGGCTCGATCAGGCTGGAATGATGCTGACTGGGGACGTAGAGTCTTTAGCGACGAATCCCGCTTCCAACTGTGTCCTGACGATCATCGAAGACGTTTCTGGAGACGCCCAGGGCAGCGTGCCGATCCTGCTTTCACTATTGCACGCCACACGGGCCCTCAACAAGAAGTTATGGTCTGGGGTGCCATTTCCTTTGATAGCCGGACCCCTTTGATCGTCAAGATAATTATGGGCACAGCCATCGACAACCGAAACCTGCCTGAAGCCAAAGTAACAAAATTGGCAAAACAGAGACGTCTGTCTCTCGTCGAAGCCTCTGTCTCTGTCCCCCACACAGCTGCGAAAACCGTCTGTCATGCCGACTTGAGTCCCCCACCGCAAAAACCTGATCCCAGATCCGAGATTGGGGAACCGACAGAAACTCCAGCTGTGAATGGATCAAATGGGCCGTCGAGGAGCCGCACGTGCAAGACTAAAGTTGTTTTCGCATTCCGAAACATTCCAGAGTCTACGTGTTAGGGAAAAGGGTCGGCAAGTACCATATGGTACATTGTCAAACACTTCCTTGGCCAGCCAGATCACCAGATCTCTCTCCCATCGAGCATGTCTGGGATATGATGGGAAGGCGACTGCATCCGGTAGAGAATGTTAATGACGTAGTCCGACAATTGGAGCAAATTTGGTAAGAAATACCGCAGGAGACCATCCAGGAGCTGTATCGTTCTATGCCACGCCGTGTGGCAGCTTGCATCCAGGCTAGAGGCGGGTCAACACCTTATTGAGCTCGTTACTGTAGCTCTGAAATAAATCATTTAATTGTTCCGAAATTTTAATCATTTTCTATTCTGTACATAATTTTCCTATCCACCAATTTTTGTCTCCATCCGACAACTCCTTCTTGTGCGTCGATTTTTTTGTTATAGAGTGCATTTTATTTTCATAAATAGACTTAAAGAAAGAATATCAAGAGTGAAAATCTGACAATGTGTATGTGCATTAAGAAAACATACTTAATGAAATGAATTAAAAACTAACAAATTAAGCTTTTTATTATACCAGTGTATTATTAACATTGTGTTGGATCCATTAAAATTGTCTTAGTTATGGTGCAGGTTCTAAAGATATATAAGGATGAATATGAAACAAATTTACACTCAAGTCCAAAAATTAACGATAGTTCAAATCACACAGAAATCGAACACTAAAGTAAAAATTTCACCTGTAGAATTATAGCACGCATCTTCAAGAATAATATCCAAACTACGGGAAGCCATCAGATGACGCCGATAGTACGTCACAATGACGAAAGTGTAAGAGAGGTGTATATAAGGAATGGTAGCAAAGAAGTAAAAATTTTCACCAGCGTTCTGCAATCTGTTCAGTGCTACAACCAAAAAGTTATGGCACAGAGGACGCATGTCGATGATTTTTTACGTGATAGAATTATCGGTCGCCTGGAAAGTGGCCGTACTCAGACGGAAGTTTCAGTGGAACTTGGAATCGCCCAATGTGTCATCTCTAGGCTTTGGCAACGATTTCAAAATGATGGAAATGTCAGTAGACGTTACAGTACAGGTAACCCCTGAGTTACAACGCCGAATGACGACCGGTATTTGGCAGTAAACGCAAAAAGAAGCAGACGGAGAGCAGCATCCGACCTTTCTCATCAGCTATCTTCAGCCACGGGTACGACAGTTTCAAGGCGTTTACAGACGTTTGGGACATGTTGGTCTATGTGCTCGCAGGCCTGTCAGATGTGTTCCGCTCACGGCAACTCACTATCACCAGCGGTTAGGATGTGGTTTGTGTTTATGTGATGTTTTCCGACGAGTCCAGGTTTAGCTTGCAGTCTGATTCACGACGGAGGTTCATATGGAGAACGCCAGGTACCCACTAGGACTGCTCGTTTGGGGCGGGATTATACTGGGCTCCAGAACAGATCGACGTGTTCAAATCGGAACCATAAGAGGCCAAATGTATCGGGACATCATTCTGGAACAACATGTACGTTTGTTTAGGGGTGCCATGGGCACAAAATTTGTGTTTATGGATGACACACGCCCGTCCTCTCCGTGAAAACATTTTAAACGATTGCCTTGAATCTGAGGATATCACCCGTATGAAATGACCAGCTTTCTTACCTCACTTGAATCTTTCCTCAAGATTTATATTCATTACTTTTAGAAGAAAAAAGGCAGTTAGAATTTTTTTTTAATTGCTTGAGGAAGGCGTATTAAAACTAATACTAGGGCTTGCGTTTTCATTTTTATAATATATTTCGAAGCAGAGGATAGCGGTCGTATTTTGGAGAATTTGGTAACATCACTGTGGTGTTTGGGTATTTTAAAATTGATGTTAACTCCTTAATCTCTTTTGGCATAAAACTCTAAAAAGTTACTGCCGACTAACCGGTCTGGTTGTTAAGGTGTTAGCCTCTAGCCGAATCCGTGTCAGTGCATGGATATTTGTAAGCGTATGGTGTAGAGGCGGCTGGTACACCTAAAATCTGTCGTGACCGAAAGTCCTCTCGTTTGGTTGGTCCTGAAGTCTAGAGAGTGGGGTGTCAGCTCATGTGTTGCCTGATCATCTGACCGTGGTTCAAAATTACGAGGTGTTGTCCTCGTATCTTTCCCTTAAGAGATTGATCCCGGACCGTCGTCAATAGCCCGTTGTGTTGCTCTAGTACGACGTTAACTAATAATTACCAATTACCTTAATTTATGGACATGAGTGTATTTTTAAGCCGGCAAGGAGAAATATGATAAATGTACTTTGTTTAAACACTTATTTATCCTTTAATTATTAATATACTCGTAATTATTTGTAAACTAAAAGTCATCGAAGTACATAAGCATAGATTATATGAAAATATTTATTCCTATCTTACTCAAATATTTATAAGTACTTACGTATAACGAAATGCACAATTTGGTTTTATCTTCTGATTTCAGCAGTAAAATTTTGAAGTCCAGCTAATCGGTAACGGCGATTATTTACAACTGTTTTGAAACCACTTTATACATTGTGTTTGAAATTTATTTTTATTGGTTCCACAACACACATAAGGACTAAATAACCAAATCTATTGGTCGAAAGAATAACAGGAAAGATTGCAATTATTATTAAATTTTATTAATAATAAATTTTAACGTAAATTAATAAATGCTCAGTACGCGTTTTGAAATATTCTTTCATCCAAATCGCTTGCCTAATCACTAAATATGCCACACTGTGTGTGTGATTCCTCCTAACAGAATAACCTCCAAACATCCATCTTGAAACCGAAGTGAGGCACGAGAGTGGACAGGTGAAGGGCATGCCTCTAAACGCATGCTTTATTGCATTGAACGTTGAAAGGCAAGTTGAAAATGAAAGCGCGCGAATGTTTACATAACTATTTACTATGCGCCATTTACTTTATATATGACGTGATTATACGACTTGAATTACTTTGTGTATGCGACAGCATTTACTTTGTGTACGACTCCATTTACTTGGAACACGACTTCGTCTTCTTTGCATAGGACTCCATTCACTTTGTACACGAACCACCTCCTTTATTTGGAGGACTATTCATACTCTAACGACATCAAAAGTATCATTCAATAGAAAATAACGTCCTCCGAAAGTGTAGCATAAGAGGACGTCTTCCTATCACATTTTGCACAACACAATTTCGAATGGAAACATCGTGCTTTTCAATAGTAAAATTAGTCTAAATGTCATGACTTTACTATAAATAGATTTTTTTCCAATGGCCTTTTTCATTGGCCACTACAAGGCCCGAACCGATGGTCACTACCTCCAATGACGGGCACTAAGGACTTGTCCTTGGCCACTACAAGGCAGTAAGTGATGGTCACCTGTGAAGGGGCACCCAGTGGGTGGGCCATCATTGCCCTTAACAAATGACAGCATAATTTACATCCATGCCCTGACCCCGGATTCGAACCAGGAACCTTCCGATCCAGAGGCCAACCATTGTGTCAAAATAGGGGGTTCTTATTGGAAATTACGAAGTGATTGCACAATTTAATATAAACCCTTACGCAAATTTTAGGAAGGCCCCTTACGCAAATTTTAGGAATTTTAATTATTAGAAAGCATTAGTTCCTGTCAAACGTCATCTTTAATTTGCTCTAATGTTGAAATTGCTCGAATGAAGAGGGATGGTTCGGTTTTTTCTTTCGCTACTGTACATGACTATTTACTTTCCATATGGCTTCATTTACTTTGTATATGCCTCCATTTACTTTATATACGGCTTCATTTACTTTGTATATGACTTCGTTGTTTTGTATACGACTTCACATTTTTATGTATACGACATCATTTATTTTGTGTATGGCTCCATTTAGTTTGTGCACAACTTCGTCTACTTTAAATGATTCCATTTACTTTGTTTATGACTTCATTTACTTTACATAGGGTTTTATTTACTTCGTATTTGCAGTCAACGCCATCAAGGTTCTCTTCGAGTGGCTGCTGAGCGCGGTGAACGTATGCAGCAGCAAGTACGGCAGCCCCTACGAGCGCTGCAACCGCGCCTTCGAATCCGCCATCGAAGACTGCGTGGCCAAGATGGGCGTCTTCAACTTCCTATGCCACATCGTCTCGGGCATCAAGTACATCTGCGAGATATCCAGAAGTAAGCCATGGCTCGTGACCCGGATGGCTGCCATGTCGAGGAGAAGGAGCGAAACAGGGTCGCGCTGCTCGAGTCACCTCGTGTGACTAGCGTGTCTTTGCTGATCTGGCTCCGAGTCGCGCGGATCCAATTGCGTGGACGATTCAATTAAGGTATAGGTATTTTAACGTAGCACTGGAGGAACACAGCACGCTATTGATGACGGTCCAGGAACAATCCCAAAAGGAACCGATTCTTCAATTCGATTCTTTCGGAATTTGTGTCTACAACTATTATTATTTATTTACTTGTCTGGTATTCGTATTTCGTGTCTGTCTTCACTGATTTTGAAGCAGATTTTTTGAATGAACGATTTCGAAATGTTATTCAATTTCCATCATGAGGGGAATGAAGGTAAACTGTGATGACTGGGTGTGTTTTTGTTTAGCATTTTGTTCGTAGCAATTATAAAAGCGATCTTAAAAGTTACTCTCTCAAAAAGAAGAAACACGAAAAAGGAAAAACGAAATTTTGAAGCACCGCCTCTCACAAATCCCGTCATACTCACATTCATGTCGCCTGACAAGATACGAAAATAATCGAATTGAAGAATCGATTCATTTTTGACGAGTTTAATAGTATCTACCGAACTACCTACGGTCCTAAATAAAATCGTCCACACAACTGGCTTCGACTCGGAGCCAGTGCAGCAAAGACTCGCTGTCCTTCGCTTGACACAACAGGTAGGTGAGGTGGCTCTACTTGGTCAATCGCGGCTGAGTAGCGGAGGAGCGCGTTTTGACGAGCAGCGCTACTTTTTGCTGTTGTTTCGTCCACCGAGAGGCACTGCTCCGTCCACCAAAGCATAGACAAATAACTATCAAACCAATAATAATATCGCACATTTGGGCAGATTTATTTCCCTCCCCAATTGGAAGAGAAGACGGAGGAATGGAAGTTCTTTATGTGTGTTGCCTTTAATCTAGTTCGATCTTACAAAATCTCGAAATTTTAAAATTTTAACCAAAACATAACCATAACTTACCCTTTTACAACTACATAGGACTCCATTTACTTTGTATATGGCTTCATTAACTTTGTATATGACTCCCTTTACTTTTATAAGACTTCATTTACTTTGTATGTGAATGCCTTTACTTTGTGTATTCTTGTTCTACATCAATTAAAACATCGTTGAGTCCTGGAGACAATGCCCGAAAGAAATCTAAACAGTCAATTTGATAACAGTTGAGTGAACAATACTGGGAGACAATGGAAAGCAATGGAACCATTTTAGAGTCTATCAACAATGTAATTGAATTCTTTTGAATGGCAAATTGTTATTTTTTAATTAACGTCGTTCTAGAGCAACACAATGGGCTTTTGACGATGGTCCGGGATCAATCCACTAAGGGAAAGATACGAGGACAACACCGCGTAATTTTGAACCACGGTCAGATGACGATTTGAATTGCAAAAAAGTGAAATCTATTTTGGCATAGCATTCATCGCACACAATGGTTTCAGTGTTCATCAACAATATCCTTTGATTTTACTCAAAAAAGGGACAGCACTATTGTTTTTTCCCCATAAAACACAGTTCTGAAACAGGATTAACAATACCCAGACACGTGTTAGTTTGGTTTCCCGGTCTGTTGTATTCTGAGCTGACCGGGCGCATGAGAACCAAAAAGGGAACGTTTTCACAATCAACATCACTGTTCTGAAATCGCTCTATACACTCTTCAGGGTGCGGTCACTTTCGTTTACCATTGGCAGATATTTGTGTCAAAAAAAAAACATTTTAATTTAGCTTTGATATACCGGTGACTTCTCCGATCATCTGATAGCGGGCAGGACTGCGCCCGAACTTGAAAGGACCGTCTCATTCAATTCAACAACAAAACTCTTGCAGGGACATTTTCTATCGAACAGGTATCGACTATCGTATACATGGGAGCTGGTGTCCTCACGTGGCGGGGTGTGGAAGTTTGGTTGGTTGGTCACCGCAGGTAAACCGCAAGGAAATCGGACTAATCCGGTCAACCCCGTGACGAAATTTCTGTAAATACATTTGAAACGAATGACCGTGGTTTAAAATGAGGCGTTGTTGTCCTTAGAGCTTTCCTTCTGGGAATTATCCCGGACCATCGTCAATAGCCCGCTGTACAGTGCGAAGGAAAATACATACCCACCAAGGTTAAGATCTGAGGCCAACACTACGTCATTTTGAACCTTGGTTACATGACGATAACTACACATGAGCCGGCACTCCACTCTCCTAACTTCCACGTCAGACGAGGACATTTGAGGCATCTTGAACGTGCACCAGTCCACGTGTACCCGATGGTCTTTGGAAAGACCCCTCCAACTTCCACGTCATCTCAACGTGAGGTCTTTCGGTCACGACGGTTTTAAGTTGCACCAGCCGCTACTATACCATACGGTTGCAAACATCCGTGCACTGACCCGGATTCCTTACCTAATTACCTTCCGATCGAGAGGCTAACACATTTTCCACCAGACCGTTTGGTCGGCGCAATAGAACGGGTAAGCCGTTGTTTTGAGACGGTAAGGTAAGGTGATTTGAATCAACGACGTACTAGAGCAACACAGCTTTGTCTTGAGACGGATAGTGTGGCATGAAATATGGCGATCGCACTGAATGTCTTTCTTGTCTCTTTCAGTCGTGGATTTGCTGTGCAAGATCCCGAAGGCGATAAAAACGGGCATCATTGAGCCGCTTAAAGAACGTGAGTATTATTTCTTCATCCCCTACATAATTGAGGTAGGTGTTTTAATTAACATCGCACTGGAGCAACACAACGGGCTATTGAGGATGCATAATTGATGAACTTGTATAACAAAACGCCTTTTTTTCTCCCTCCATTTCAGTTTCAATGGATTACAATCTATTTAAAAATTCAAAGCTCCTTACACGACGATTTAGGATTTCGATTATTTATCTCGAGTTCTTTCATTTTTTGATTCTCGATTTTCAAGACAAGAAAGCAAACAGTTTTTTCACGAAACGTTCTTCTTTGCGAAAGAGGAATTCGTTTTTCTGCGAATGCATCCGCTTGCCCGGATTTCGTTCTCTTTGTTTGCAGTTAAGGTCATTTTAATGAACGTCGTCGTACTAGAGCAACACTACAGGCTATTGCCGACGGACCGGGATCAGTCCCTTAAGGGAAATATCTGCGAACAGCAACTCGGTGAGATGACGAAATCATACCTCAGCTGACACCCCACTCTCCAAACTTCCACACCGTGACAAGTGAGGATATATCAGGCAGATTGTCTGAAGTGAATGAAATTCAAGAATTCAATTTTAAAGAATTTTCAGCATATAAAGGTGGTAGCCTGTCAAAATATTGGGACAGCCGGAAAGTTCTGCGGTTTTTTTTTATGACAAATGCCAACGAAACATTTAAAAACGAAAGAAAATATTATTGCATCACATAAGCGCCATTTTGTCCTATGACTTTCTGGTGGATGTGGGGGTGACCCACAACATCTCAGCCAATCAATAAGTCTTTGTCTGACATTCAGAAAAATGTGGTGCCGCGCATTGTCATGCTGGAAGACAACATCTCGACGATTGGTCAGTTCTGGCCGCTATGCGTCAATTTCTGCTGCCATTTGAGTTCAGTATTTTTCCGAATTTATTGTCTGATTTTGTGGCAACAAATGATAATGAACAATTTCTTTGTACCATACACACAAAGCATTACTTTTTTGGAATCCTTCTCTCGATGGGGAGGTTCATTTGGCTTACCCCATGATCGGTTTCTTGTAACATTATTGGAAAAATCCACTCCAGTAATGAGCCGGTTCAAAAAAGGAGCTTCTTCATTTCATATCAGCAAAAGAATCACATGCCCAAATTCGAGCAAGTATATTCTGTTGTGTTTAAAGTATGGGGTACCCATACATAGTAGCGGCTTACATACCCGATGTTCTTCAGACAACCATGTACTGTAAGTTTTGGAATATTTAGCCTGTGTGATAGTTCCTGAACTGTGTATGCGTGAATAAACTTACTACTAAATGAGCTTTGACGAGACTTCTAGATTTTTTGGTCCGATCGGAGATAGGAATTTACCTAAGAGGATGGGATGAAGGCTTCCGAATTACTTTTCAAATTATCAAGATTAAACATTCTCCCACCCTCGAAACACTCCTGGGCGTTTCAAAGAACCGGAAATTGATAGAATGTGTGAAGAGACAGCATAATAATATGAAAAGTACGTAACTTTCACACTAATAAAACAATTCATATAAATGAAAAAATATCAAAAACACAAATAAACACAATATAAATTTAGAATAAATATTCACAAATTGGCAATTAGTCAAATGGTAATCTACAAATTTTAGTTATTGGACGTTTTAATATACCAGTGTCAGTTTTTAATGTCACTACTCTAACCCTTTGGTCATTTCCTGGGTGCACTTAGAGCACACGGGCAAGTTTCCATTTTAAATTAAGTAATAATTCAGTTATTAAGAGAACCAGTTTTCCAACTGCGATGTTGGCTTTGGGCATGCCCCATTTTGTACGTTGTTGTAATCTTGTAAGAAATTCACTGCTCTATCTTTTCCAAAATTGTTTAATTAAACTTTGGACAGCTGACAACGACCAAGATAAGATACTGACAAATGTGATAGATCTTGTTCAGGAAATGCTGTTTAAGCTGAGCCTATCAGAAAATGAAAGGTGCGAGGTCATTTGGATCAGACGATAATGGGCTGAGTGGTCTTGAATTAAGACATGCTTCGATTTGTGTAGTGAGGGTGAATAGCTCTTCTAAAGTGAGCAGCGTATTTTCCATGAATCTTTTCAGATGATACTTCATTGACTTAACTCCAGCCTCCATTGGCTGCAGGAGAATTAAAGCTCTATTTGATTCCCTCAGGAGAAGAATAACTGAGCGCATCGTTGTCAATTTTGGGGGTAATTAGCGATTTCAAAATTGAATTGAGCTCTCTGTCAGCTCCAATAAAATTACTTACACGGTCATTAAATAATTCTACAGGTTTTCCTCTCCTTGAAATGAAGCATTTCAAAGCTGCAATGAAAGCTTGTGTAGTGAGGTCACTCACTACTTCTAAATGGATCGCTCGAGTTGTAAAACAAACAAATAAGGCGATATAGATCTTGAAGGACCTTTTCTCCCTCCCACTTCTCTTTTTAGCAAGGAATGAACCAGAAAAGTCAACTCCTGATCTAGAAAATGCTCTAGATGGTGTCACTCGAGAAGCTGTAAGGTCACCCATAAGCTGACTCATGGGTAAAGCAGAAAGACGAAAACAAGTGATATAGTTTTTGATAAATCTGCGAACAACATCCCTGTCACAAGGAATCCAGTATTTCTGTCGAATGACAGATAGCAAGAGTTCAGTTGCAGCATGAAGATGTAGAATATGAAAGTGATGAATTATTAGGATTGTGATGTGGTGACACTCAGGAATGTTGATAGGGTATTTTACGTTGTGTGAGACATTGCCATTTCGAAGCCCCCTACCTACACGTATGACTCCATCACTGTATGAGGAGGGACATAATTGCGAAATCTTGCTTGCCGATTTTAAAGATTTTCCTGAATTTAAACATTGTAATTCTTCGCTAAATTCAGATTACTGTACAATTTTTACAATAGATAGTGTTGCTGTTGACAGTTCATCACATCAGATGACCCAAACATCTTTCTTCAAGCGGTTTAGAGCAATTTCTCAGAAACCGTTGACAGGAAGCCAAAACACGACACAATTTTGAGAAAGATGAAAATTTTAAAATGATTGGATCAATCTGAAACTTATATAACAGCAGCTTAAGTGTTACTTTTGCTTAGCTCTTTTAAATACGACTCATCAAAAGGAAAGTTCAAAGGTGCTTGATCAGCAGGTTGTTGCTCAAATGGTTGGCATAAAAATTAAGGACCACATGTTCATAATTCACAATTTATAAATTCAAATGGGAGAATACCTCTAGTGGCACAATCAGCTGGGTTTTAAATTCCATGCACACGATTCCACTTGACACCGGGGAGAGCCTCCTGGATTTTTGTAACTCTGTTGGCAACAAATGGAAGCCAATGACAAGGCCCAGAAGCAATCCATGCAAGTGCAACCTTTTAATCAGACAAGGCGAAGTATTTATTTGCTGGCATCTCTAAAGTGTTGTCTAAAGTATAAAGAACTGTTTTTAATAAAAATGACAACAGTAGTGCTGAGCATAATTCAAGTCTTGGGTGAGATTGAGGTTGTTTAACTGGAGAAACTCTGGTTTTTATGCTAAAAGGGATACATTAATGGAATGATCAGGATCAACTGTGCAAATATAGGCTACAGCACAGTATGCTTTTTCAGAAGCATCACAGAAGGCATGCAACTGAATATCTACAGTATGTGCAGAGTGAACGTACTGAGGAATTTTAAGTACTGAGTAAGGGTAACTGGGACTGGAAATTTTTCCAGTGGGTTGCTGTGGATTCATTGATTTTATCATCCCATCCTAAATTGCAGCTCCAAAGTTCTTGTAGAAAAATATTACGAAGGATGACAGTGGGTGCAAGCCATCCTAAGGGATCAAATATCCTTGCAATCTCTGAAAGTATTGTTCAAATACAGATAGAGAAAATTGAAAAAGATCATTGCCTGGATGCCAAATAATTCCAAGAACCTTGATTGTCTTGTCGTTATCAATTTTCAGTGAGTGATTGATTGTTTTGGACTCATCTGACACACACTGTAGCACAAATGGACAGTTTGAAATCCATTTACGTAGTGGAAATCCTTCTCGTTTCATCATTCTGACATTTGCTTTGTGAGTTCTAAGGCCTCTTCTTCACAGCTTGCTCCAGACAGTAGATCATCAACATAGAAATCTCTGACACACCTTTGAAGCCAAAGGAAAGGTTTCTTTTTCATCTAAAGCAAGCTGTTTAATAGCTCTAGTAGATAAAAATGGTGCACATGCAGTTCCATAAGTAACAGTAGTTAAAAGAAAAAAACTGATTGGCTCCTTTGGAAGGTTTCTCCTTCTTTGTAAATCAACATCATCAGGGTGCACTTTAATTTGGCGAAACATTTTTTCCCACATCTGAACATACTGCAACCTTAAAAGTTCGGAAACGAAGAAGAATAGGAAATAATTCTTGTTGGACTCGAGGTCCCATCATTAGACGATAATTCAATGAAACACCTGATGAAGACTTTGCAGAAGCATCGAAGAGAACTCGACGCCTGGTTGTAGTACTTGTTTCCTTCAACACATCACATGATGTGGTAAATAATAGATTGATATCTCTTCAAATACTGACTCTTGAATTTTTTCCATGTGTCCAAGTTCATGGTATTTCTTCATAATGTCTCTATAGCGGTTGTATAAATCAGGTTTTGATGACAGCATTTATTCAAAAGACCAATGCATAGCCGACTGCCTTGGATGAAATGAAAAGGTAATTTTACAATATATATTTTCCACTTATAACTCTAGAGTGATTGTTAATAAAGTGGTCTTCACAGGCTTGCTTAGGCATTTAAGGTCACTGCTATCATCTAATTTTAAATATTTGTGAATAGATTCCAAACTTTCATATGTTAATTCTTTCTTTTGATGAAATTGAACTGCACATTTGACAATTCAATCAACATTACACTTTTTTGGTAACATAGCCAGATATCCACTCTATTACAAAAAAATCGACGTACCAGAAGGAGTTATCCGATTGCGATAAAAATGGGTAGATGTGAAGAACATCCATAGAAAAACAAACGATTAAAATTTTAGAACAATTGAATGATTTATTGCAGACCGTTACAAAGGGAGGAAGTCAATTAGTCGTTGGTTCACGCCTCTGGCCTGGATGCGTCACCCTGCCGTGGCATAGACTGAAAAAAGTTCACGGATGGTGTCCTGCGGAATTTATTCTTGCCAAATTGTCTCCAACTGTCAAGCTAAATGGTCAACATTCCGAGATGGTTGCAATAGCCTTCTCATAACGTCCCAAATATGATCCAAGGGAGAGAGATCAGGAGACCTAGCTGGCCAATGAAGTGCTGGGAAAGTTTGAAGACAATTCATAGCAGCAACACGTGCCGTGGTGCTGCATTATCTTGTTGAGAAGTGTTGCAAAAGGTACACAACCGGTTGTAGAATGTCGTTAAGCGCAACAGGTCGAGAATATCGTTAGTCGTACCGCTGTGCTGTAAGTGTGCCTGAAATGACTACAAAAGAGCTATCAAAGGAGATGGAACCACATAGCCTAACGTCCTGTTATGGGCATGTGTGGCGTGCGATAGTAAGGGTAGGATCCTTCCCCCCTGCTCAGGACGTCTCCAGAAAGGTCTGCGGTTGTCGTCAGGACATAGTTGGAAACAAACTAAAGATTATACGTCCCCAGTCTGCGCCGTTCCAAGTGGATCGAGCCCTGCATCACTGTAATTCTGCTTCTTCTTGGTGCGTCGATTTTTTTGTGCTATATGAGTGTATATACCAGAACAGGCAAAACATCATCTGAAACAACATTAACATTATTGCAGCTGTAAATGATCTTCTCAAACTCATCTGATACGTCAGTTATAGTTTTTTCGGCTGAATCCATCATATCAGTCTTTTATTTGGAAGTTACCAAGTGGTCCAAGCTTTATCAGAATTAAAGTTCTCAGTTTACGTTCTGATTCTAAAACTTTTCTTATGAAAACATTGTAATACACCGCACACATCTGACAATAATGACCGAAGCAAGCCTCTAAGCGATCGGTCAGGAATTCGTCAAAAAACAAATATCGCGCTTTAATTCGTTTAAATATGTAATGAATTACATATTTAATATGTAATTTAAACATGTAATGTAAAATTCCTTGACCTCTCTGCAGCGTTCGATCGAGTCTGGAGGCAGAGATTCATTGAGATTATACACAGCGTTGGCATCAAGGGCAACTCATTGCTCTGGATAAATGACTTCCTCAGACATAGGAAATTTGTTGTGCGAGTAAATGGAAATTATTCCAACGCACAGATCGTGGACTGGTGTCCCACAGGGATCGGTTCTCAGCCCTCTGTTCTTCCTCCTGTACATGAACACCATCCATGGCCACATTGGCAATGGAGCAAAAATTGCCTGTTACGCAGACGACATTGTTATCTGGCATACACACTCCGATATCTCAGTCTCTGAAAACGCCTTGAACATCAACCTGCTTGGCATCGAAACCTGGGCTAAAAACCTTAAGCTCCTTATTAACCCAGATAAATCCAAATCTTGTGTCTTCTCCACAGACAGAAGAAACAGGCAGACTCACCACCCTAACATTAGGATCCACAATACTACCCTCGAACAAGTCACGCACCCCAAATTATCTTGGTCTCACACTCGATGCGGAACTGAGATTTATTAAGCATATTGAAACAGTTTCACAGAGAGCTCTGAAAAAACTCAGCATCCTGAGGAATCTTTGCGGCTCAACATGGGGTTCCAAACCAAAGATACTACTAAATACTTACACTACACTCACCAGACCATTTCTAGAATACGCAGCACCATTTTGGGCTCCGGTACCTTCATTCCTTTCAACCATTTTTACTTTTTACAGTTCTTTTAAAATTATTTGTTGGATTTGCACTGTTTTTTATTTAATTGTGGGTTTTCTTTGTAATTTTTATTACAAATTCAATTAGTAAATTTTTATTTGTGATTACATAGATTTATTAGCCGCTCACTTACCATTGATCAGGTAAGGCAATGGATGGTTTGACTGAACGTTTAAATGACTCTTTTTAAATGTACGATTAGTATGGCATGATCCGGAGAGTTTGAAAGTTATTGATAGCGCCAGATAGGCGGGCGATAGGTACGAATGGACGTGTACAAAGGATGGACATTAACCAAATCGATCAGTGCGAAAGGGTAGAAATTCAGCGGATTTTCAAAGGTTCGACGTGTGGATTTTGCTTATACAGAATCAGAAAAAATTAATTAATTGAATTTGTAATTCAAATTAAACCTAAGTAAATATCAATAGAAATGTGCAACTTAATTGGAAAGACGAGCGGGAAATATATTGAAACCAACAAACAGGAAGCAGAGCACACACAAGCACAAAAATCAATGGGAAAAGGCAAACAAACAAGCCGTTAAAGCGTTAACCTATCATAGAACGCGAAGAGTAAGTATGTTGGTTGGTTATTTGTGTGTGCATTCCTCATTTTCAATGGCATATACGCAAAGGTTCACCGTGTGGATTTTGCTTATTCATAATCAGAAAATTTGCTTCCAATTATTTTTTACTTTTATTTTTGCCTTCTCATTTTCACATAACAAATCGAATCGCCAAGATGGCGCCATGCTTATTCGGCCGTCATCTTCATTTGGCGAGAAAAAGTAATTGGCGACAAAAATGTCTATGATCCTACATCTTTCCCTTCTAAATGATGTTTAACCTTTACAATTTTCCACCATTACAAAATGTAACAAATAATTATCTGACCGTGTGTAACAGTGCGATTACTTACCTACCCTAATGCATTGCTTTGTATATAATAGATCCACGGTATCCCGGTGGGGAGATTAGCACAACCGGAGGGTTGCTACAGTGCGCAAGTTAATTAAGTCCAGTGCCCTGGTCTCTCATCTTGGCGCGCTGTTCAAGTTCTGAGAGAAGGGCGTCAGACCAGGTCTTCTGACCAATAACCCGTTACAATGCGACGTTAATTAACCTTTACTCCCTCCGGCAGGTAGAAAATTGTTACCACTAAAATTCCGTTTACACCAGCGGCATGGTGTAGATCTGTGTACGGTTTATGTTATCCCCCTTTTAAGTGACCGCTGGCATCGATCACCATTTACGAGCTGTCAGCGAATAACCTTCCAGAAGATCCATCCTGTCGAACGTGAGGTGTGAACGCTTTGGGGGAAAGGCACAAAGTCGTTCTAGTGATATCTCTCTAGCGCCAAATGATACGCCACGCAATGCTATGAAAGGAAAGTGTCAGTCGTGAATGCCACTCAGGGCTCTGTCGCTCAAGGTAGGTAATTAGGTAAGGGGGTGTCGGACATGCAAAGCTAAAGAGCTTTTACGGAGACGATTGAAAAAAAAATCTAAGCCCCGCAGCGTGTAAAGGTTAAGATATCTATCTAACCTTGGTGACTAGAGTGACATTTAGTATTTTTTTAAATAACGAGGCAACACAACGGGCTATCGTTGACGGGAAACCCCGATGGAACGATCCGTAGGAAACACAACGGTTTTCAGAACCTCTGTCAGATGCCGAGTGACCAAAACAGCACTTGCTCAAGATTGTAAAACGATTTTGTAGTCTACTCGTTGGTATTGGTGCTGACCAACCAGTCTGATGGTTATCCTCTAGATACGAAGGTTCTTGGTTAGGATCCGGGTCAGTGAATGGATATTTGTAAGCGAATTACGTTGGCTGAGGCATCTTAAATATGTCGTGGTCGAATGTCCTCACGTTGGGCTTGCGGGGAAGTTTTAAGAGTGGGGTACCAGCTCGGGTGTTGCCTCTTCATCTGACTGTGGTTCAAAATGACGTCGTGTTGTCCTCGGATCGTTTCCTTAGGGGATCGATCCCAAACCGTTGTCTATAGCCCGTTGTGTTGCTCTAGTACGACGTTAATTAAAATTACCTTATAGTTGGTATTGCTATTTTTAATTAACGTCGTACTAGAGCATAATAACGGGCAGTGGACGATTGTTCGGGACCAATCCCTAAGGGGAAGATCCGAATACTCGATGGAACCACGCCCTCACACTGCTTTTGTTGTTCGCAGACTTCAGGACGTTCGCCCGCTACATGTACTTTCAGTTCTACGTGAACGTGACCTTCGTCCACTACTACAACTACTCGTTGGAACAGAGCAAGAGTTTCTCGGACATCCGAGGGGACATAGGGGAGGAGATTCGGCAGCGGACGGATTGGGTCATCTCGCTCATCGACTGGTCGGACCTCTCCATGCTCCTCTTCTTCTTCCTCCTCCTCTTCAAGTGAGCACCGACCGTTGCTTCCTTCTCTCGGGTATTAACGTCGTACTACAGCAACACGACGGCCTGTTGACGACGCTCATGGGATTGAGGCAGTGGTCGGCACACTCATTCGTTTGCTTTTTTAAAGAGCCAAAGATCAGCAGTACAAAGATTCAAATTTATTTCGAGAGCCAAATTGCTTTTCAAGAACCATGTTTTTAGCAGTCGGCATAAACTAGCTACTAAAATTAAATAAAACCAGATATAATGTATATATTAGAGATGCGACATCGAAAGCAAAACATCGATGTTCAAAATTAAAACATCAATGTTGATAATACATCGCCCAAAAAACATCGATGTTTTTAAACATCGATGTTCTTAAAATTCAGTGTATTTAAACTTTTTCCCCCATTTCTTAAAACTGGTTTAGCAACTAGTGATGTGACATCGGCTCCAATACATCGATGTTTTTTTATAAAACATCAATGTTTTGAAAGCATCGACATCGATGTCGTATCCCTACTCTTCAGACCCTTCACCCTTGGTCACTTTGGTCTGAAAGTATGTTCAGTTTGCTGAATATAAAAATTATGCTACTTAGTTATTTTTTAAATTTTTATAACGGTACTTATTTCATTTAAAAATAAAACATCGACAAGTATAAACATCGTGTTACAAAAACATCGATATTTTGAAAACATTGACATCGATGTCGCATCCCTAGTATATATATGATAACTAGGGGACTCTGTATTTTTAAAGTATCATATGAATCAGAAATACTGTTGCAGGTGATGAAAATTATCACGTGTCTTCTTTCTCCAGGTCTTTCAAAGCGGACCACTTTTTCTCTGAACTAAGATCACATTTATTCTTCTTCAATTATTCCATATCAGCATTAAGGGGTTCAAATTCGGAGCTCCTTTGTTCTTTTAACTCCAGTAATTGCATTTCAAAAGCGCCAATGTCAATATTAAAGGGAGAAAAATTCAATTCTGTTACGTCAGCACCGAGGTTTTTTTTAAACAAAGTTTAACGTCGCTGTGCTATTTTGAATTCCTGAAACTTCCGTAGAAAAGCTTCCTTCATTTTTAAAATTGTTCTGAAAGAGTAATCGATTCGTGGCAGAGCCGCACTCAAGCGGCTAAAGAGCCTCGGTTTCCCGATTACTGCCCTAAGGGAAAGATCCGAGGACGACACCACGTCATTTTGAACCACAGTCAGATGACGAGGCAACACAAGAGCTGGCACCCCACTCTCCAAACTTCCACACTAAGCCAACGTGAGGACTCTTAGCCACGACAGATTTAAGGTGCGCCATACGCTTACCAACATACATGCACTGACCCGGATTCGAACCATGAACGATCGCTATGACAACACTTTAAGCCCCAGACCGGATCCTTCTCTCGGGTGAGCACGCCATCAACCTTACGAGCTCTTGGTGGTTGCTCGGATAGAAGAGCAACGGATTAGCAACCGGAGGGTTGCGAGTTGGAATCACGACGGGGCCTGGTGCACGTTAAATATGTCGTGGACTGAAATGTCTTCACGTTAGCGTGGTGTGGAAGTTTGGAGAGTAGGGTGCCAGCTCAGGTGTTGTCATCTGACCGAAGTTCAAAATGACATGTTGTTGTCCTCGGATCTTTCCCTTAGGGGAGTGATCCCCGTTGTGTTGTTCTAGTGCGACCTGAATTAAAAAATCCCCATTCCAGACCCATAACTGTTAACACTCTCCATCCAGGGCCTACGTGTACCGCATCCGCTACCTGACGGCCGACCACTTCGATAACGTGTACGTCACGTTTCACGTCATGGACTTGAACGAGCGACGCACGTCCCTGGGCAAAGAGACCGTCCTGCCGCTCACCTTCCGGGAGCAGAGGAAATACGTGCACACGTTCTCGTACCGGATGGCTGCTTCCGAGAGGACCCAGCTGCGGCACGCTCTGGGCCTGCTGCTCGTGTCCGGCCTCCAGATGGCCTTCTACGTGCTCGTGGACTGCTCCCTCTACCACTTCCTCCTGATGGTGCGCTCCTTCGGCCTTGTGGCCACCAGGGGGCAGCGTAAGTGATCTCTGTTAAGTCGGGTGTTAAGGGAGTCGGTTGGAGAGGTGGTGTAGGCGCTTGAGATTTTAATCAAGAAAAGTCGATGAATTGTTGCCAGACGAGCCTTTTGCACCTGGGTCAAATTACCTCCCCAAATATGCATGTGAGGACCTTCTCAGTGACTGAGAGGTACCAAACCTTCTGGAGCTGGTCACCTACTCCCCATCCTCCACCGCGAATTTTTTATAGTGATCCCTCAATTTGGAAGTAGCGGTCTTATAATGTTTGTATGTGATCACACCATGTGAGCCGGCTGTCAATAAATAGGTCTAAAAATTTAAGATTGTGCGCAATTTCCACACTATTTCCGTTAGTTGAAAAATTTAAGCTATTTTTTAAATTTGCTTTTTTTTAAACTACTATACTTTTTTTTATTGGTTTATAAATCAAAACAATGTATTTTTCAAAAAAAAATTTCAAATTTTGTAGTCGCTGAGGCCTCGGAACCTTACCGTCCCTGAGTTTGGAGAAAACATAGTTCAAGTCATGGATTGTAATATTTTCATTTTCTGAAAATTCTATATTATTGTTAAAGTTAAGGGAATACAACTAAGGAATACAACTATCCTGGCTAAAGAAATGATTCATTAAAATATTTATTTTGTCTTTCTGTGTTGAATTCGGGCTGGATTGTAGAAATAAATTAAAATTTTTATTCTGTTTTTTGATTAAAGTCAATTTAAAAAGTGAACCATATTTGGAGTCATGACCCCAGTAATGTTCCCTCCAAAACGCCCTTTTTGAAACAAGAATCAGTCTCCGAAAGGACACCCTCCTGGAACGGTATTCGAACTCCGCGGCCCGCACCGCATAAACGAAAGCATTAAATTTCTTAAGTGAATTAATCTTTTTGTAGAGAGCAGTGACCCTGTTTCTCGAAGACGCTAGTTCGCTGTTCGACCAATGAACTTTAGTCATTAAATTATTTTTATTTCTTGTTTTCTTTAATGTCCTTCCCGCTATTGATTTTACATGATTAATAAGTGTATTGAAATATTTTCAAGTTCAGTGGTGTTAGATTGACTTTCCAAATCTGGTGTTAGCCTGTGAAATAAACCAGGGAAACGACCCAGACCTAATTTCGTTCTGAGGAAGTATCCCTTGTTGTTAGTGATAGTGGTCATATACTCCAGCACAACGTAGCGATGGTTACTGCTAGAATCTTTTGATGAAACATTCCAGTTTTCAATTTGGCCAGCGACATCTGGACTTGTACTAGTCAAATCGGGCCATCCCTTTCCGTTAGGTGAAACGGTAGGCCTCTTCTCGGGCAAATTTAGAATAGATAGGGAATTGGCGTTGCAGAGGTCAAGTTCACGCCTGCCCCTGATGTCCTTATGATCGTATCCCCAGATGGGAGAACGGGCATTGATGAGAGCCTGCCTCGATTAAAATCGAGGGCTGATAGCTCCTCTAGGGGATCTCAAATGCTATCATGGGGAGGGGGGTGAAGTATATGCTTCCCAACAACAAGGGACCGGCCTGTAACGAGACCTCAGCAAACACACATTTACGACTAATAAAGTTCAAACTAAACGAAAGACTGGGGTCTAAGCAACTAATCATACTTTTATTGTTTGAGGAACATATTTGCCGGTGGCCCTGGAATGGTGTGACAGGTTTATTATCCCTAATGTAGGTATCTTTTATAAATAGAAAGTGCATATTAAGTTGACTAGCATTGGCCAGAACCAAGCTGTGTGCAGCATAACAGTGGTTAGTATTTATTTGAATGATTTTCACTCTACGATCCACCATAAATTGCCGTAGTCGATGCTAGATTCTGCCAGATACAAGATTCTGCTAGATAGCCAAATGCCTTTTATAATTTGGGCAGGCCCTTGACTTAACCTCGTGGCCTGTATTGTACTTGGCGTTATGTTTAGAGTTTGACTCCTTACAGTTGATGCATAATTTTTCGCCTGCTTTGCAGGAGTCAGTTGAGTGCCCACCTCCACAGGAGAGGCAAATGTGTGCCGCTGCAGAGCTGTGTGTGCAGCGTCCCCGGCTGTGTCCAAACCTGCCACAGCCGGTGCACTGTCGAACGCTTTTGAATTCATCAACTCTGCAGCGACGAAATCCTATGTACAAGTATCCTTCCTGAATAACTCGTCTAAATAGTTCTGGCACCAAGGACAACACCTAATGGTTACCCCTCCGGGCCCCGATGTTGAAGTCCACCGTGATATCCTCCTCGCTCTCTATAAAGTCATTAAGTTCTGTCAATGCCGAGGGAAGGCCCACTTTCTCAATCTGAGTATCTACACCCAGAACAATAATTCTTGGTTTCATAAGTCTGGGCCGGTCGACGGAGAAAAAATATTAGTTATTGCGTCGTTTTTGTTGAACTTCTCCAGAAGTTCCTCAACCTCCGCTAGGATGCTCACTAGGGTGGTCACAAGAAATCAATTTTCGAATTTCTTCCATGGCACCCCCCCCCCCCTAAAAGTTGCCAATACGCTAGAAAATGTGATTGGCAAAGTTTCAGCTCAACCTGATAATATTAACCCGTGCCTCATTGAGGTTAAAGTTAAGAAAAACAGCGATTTTTAGAGAAAAATCGTAGTTTTTACTCCTTAAAATCGAAACCAATCGTCCTAGAAACCCGATTCTTGTCTCATTTCATAGGAAATTTTATTGACTTGAAGTCTGATATCTTCCACATTTTTGCAAAAACTTATAGAATGGTATTTAGCTTTTTTCAGGTAAGGTCGTAGTGGATATACTCAAAAGTGAATTTTCATGCAAAGGCTTAAAAACATTACGATATTCAATTACATCTGCTTTACAGATTTTACTTTTTGTATTTTTCATTCTGTACATTAAAAAGGCTTTAGTTTAGTGGTATTTTCAAAAATAAATTCAACAACATTCAAACTCGAAATGAAGGAATTAAGGTTAAAGAAGAGGAAGCAAGGAGAAAAAATGACAACAAATAGTGTTCAAATGTATTTTATTAATTATATATTTGAATTATACATCGTTATATTATTATTATTTAAGTATACAAATTAAGTGGTAAATACAAATTAAGGTGGCAATGTCTTAGATATTGTAGTTTTTGAAGAATCTGGAAAAATTTGACGACATTCAGATACAACTTGTAAAAGAAACTGCCGTTGCTCTTCGTCTTTCGTCAAAGAGGAATTGAAGTCTTTAATTAATTTTACTCCTCTCTCTGCAGTGTCATTTACAACCCTTAAATTGTTCACTATTTTTTTTAGCTTTTAAGTAATGTTGATTTTTACACCATTCATCGGGATCAGTATTTAAAAAGTCTGTATCGATTTCAAATCTCTTAAAAAAATTTAGAGTTCCAGGAGAAACGAAATAATCAACTTCTTTGTCCAATAAATGATCAACTTGTTGGAGATTGATTTTTGGTTTTACATCCCTATCATCACAATCATTTTCATCATTTTCTACTTCGGACCTTAATTTTTCAATCATACTTGTTTTGACATTTTTTCCCCAAAGTATCATCGAAAAATGAAAATGCAACTTGCTCCGAGTTGAGATACCACAGATGGTTTACTATTTTAGACAGTGCCTTGTCTGCAACCTCTTTATCAATTTTCTTGTATTGAACTAAAGATTTTAATAATTGTAGGTCTTGGTTGGGGGCCAAAGTGGGTTTGTGGGCATTGAACCATGCTTTTACATAAATATTGATAATAAATAAACAAATATCTTCAATACCTTTTCTCTCTAAATCAGTTAATGAAAATTGATCCCTGAAAAGATACATTTTTAGAGAATAAATGGCCTTTGCCATCCATCTGGCGTGATGAATAGCACCAGGTACTTTAAAAGTAATGTCTTTTTGAGGAAGATGTCCTAAATGAATTAAGCAAAGTTGAATGAATTCTTTATAATCATCCCTGGGCTGTCGTTTTTTTAATTGTTCTACTAGAAAACTTGAAATTTGGTCTGGATTACTTATTTTATTTCTAATATATTCATCTTCTACACCTGTTTTGTATTTCTTCTTGTCTAGCTTAGACCACCCAATCTGGAACTTTTGAAAAATATCTGGCTGAGGACCAGTGGATGTGCCCCCCATTTTGCAACTAAAAACTGCTTTTAAAACAACTTCTAAAATATGGTGGCGACATGCTAAATACAGAAGGTTTTTCTCTAATAACTGCTCTAGCAAAACGCAGGTTCCCCTAAAGCGACCCGTATTTACTGCCGTGGTATCAAAACACATTGCCTGGATTTTCTCAACTGCCCCCCACTGCTCAACTGCTGATAATACAGCTTTTGCCTGAGTTATCCCCGTACTATTTTCAATGATTAGAACACCTATCAACTGTTCTTCATCGCCACAAGTAATCAAAATCGCTATCCGCTCTACATTTTCTTTACTCAACAAATCTGGAAGCAATTTCCCATCCCAGTGCACAACAGCTCTCTCTAAATCGGAATTTCTAAATCTATTTTTGATGAGATCAGTTCTTTGTTGTCGGAATTGCTGTCTGCGGAGTCATATGACACTTCTACCTAGAAATAAATTCTGTGGGTCATGACCTAATGCCTCTGCTGTAGCTGCTATTATTCGCACCGCATCTCTATCAGAAATACTACACCTATCTAACAATAAAGACAATTTTTCAGTAATGATCTCTTCTGTACCTCGACAGTACCTCCTCTTCTTTATTTTTGGCCCTGCTTCCTCTTGGTGTGGAAACTTATACTCTGTATCTTCTTGCATCGGCTCTTCTTCCTCTGATATGCTGCTAGTGCTGGGTACAGATTCCAGTTCTACATCTACTTCACCTTCTAAAAATAAAATATAAGTGTTAGTTAATAATGTTAGTTCATGTCAAAGTAGCAATAAATAACATTTAAAAAATGAAAAATTAGTGAAAAACACAAACTTACCCACATTTTTTCTTGATTTTTCCAATCTCGTCATCTCAGCTGATCGCCTCGTTTCTTTTCGTTGATCTGCTTTTACGGATTTCATGTCGACGCCTCCCATGCAGCCAGGACGTCCTTTTTCTCTCTGGAGTAACAAAAACTGCCTGTCTTCTTCAGTGGTGTTTGTAAGTACATCATGATGAGCAACGTCAAATAGGTCGTCAAAGGTTGACTTGAAATCTTCTACTTTTTTATTTTGAGTGGTGCTTTCAGATCTTGCAGCGTTTTTTTGCAATTTTCTCCACTCATCATACAGTCTTTCCAGCTTTGCAACACAATTTTTAATGCTTTTGGTTGGTATCTTTGCTTTTTCCCAAAAAAGGAGAACTTCCTTTATTGTAAGTTTTGCAGCTTCTCTGGTATTCGATTTAACTTGGCGCATGTTATAAAATAAACTGCGTATGACTTGGCAATTAGAAAGTAATTTACTGCCAGCGATTTGATGAGACATGTGTCCAATTAAAAAAATGTTGTCTCTCTGCCTTGAACTCATGCTCGTTGATGCTCTGGAAGTCGAAGGTAATGCCATTCTCCTTTAAATCTCACGGGAAAAATGTGGTACACGAACTTCACTGCTAGAAAACATAATCTAACACGTGTGCATCTAGATCTGTGACGCAGCAATTTTTTACATTCCACTTCGTATTACAAAATGACGTGGATTTTCTTGCCGATGTGAAACCCAAACCAAAACAATCTGAGAGTGGAAGTTGAAGTATAGATGTCAGATCACTACAATTCTCTTGCAATTGAATATAGGATGTGACTGGCTCCTGCCAGTCTCGTCGCTCTGGTGCTCTGTTCAGATCCGTATTCCTACATGTATAACATTTATTTTAATGATTTAGTTTTTTAATACGATTTTGAGGATATCCACAACGAGACTTGACCTGAAAAATGCTAAATACCACTCACAAGTTGTATCTGAATGTAGGCACATTTTTCAAGACTCTTCAATTAATTTGTATATTTAAATAATAATAATTTTATGATGTATAATTCAATAATATAATTAATAAAATACAATTGAACCCTATTTGTTGTCACTTTTACTCCTTGCTTCTCTTCTTTACCCTTAATTCCTTCATTTCGAGTTTGAATGTTGTTGAATTTACTTTTGAAAATACCGCTAAACTAAAGCCTTTTTAATGTACAGAATGAAAAATACAAAAAGTAAAATCTGTAAAGCAGATGTAATTGAATAATCGTAATGTTTTTAGGCCTTTGCATGAAAATTCACTTTTGAGGATATCCACTACGACCTTACCTGAAAAAAGCTAAATACCATTCTATCAGTTTTAGCAGAAATGTGGAAGATATCAGACTTCAAGTCAATAAAATTTCCTATGAAATGAGACAAGAATCGGGTTTCTAGGACGATTGGTTTCGATTTTAAGGAGTAAAAACTACGATTTTTCTCTAAAAATCGCTGTTTTTCTTAACTTTAACCTCAATGAGGCACGGGTTAATATTATCAGGTTGAGCTGAAACTTTTTCAATCACATTTTCTAGCCTATTGGCAACTTTTAGGGGGGTGCCGTTAAGATTGGGCGAAAAAAAATTTTCTTCATATACCCTGTGACCACCCTAATGCTCACATCCAACGCTACTCCCCCACCTCTTATTCTCCTTAGTTGTACTGTCCTGGTCCTCAATTCCCTAAGGGTGGACTGCACCTTGTTCTTATTTATGTTGTAATCGCAGTCCACCTTGGTCTTTAGGAGCAATGTGTGTTTGGGTTGTTGAGAGCCTGCTCTCTTGGGGGGTGACTTGGAGGGGCCAGAGGCCATCTAAGCGTATGTTCGGATACACAATTCCTCTTGAAATCCCTGATTTCCTCTAAAAGTTCATTGCCTTCCTTACTTTCCACCGCGACCGGTCCCAATTCCTTCATCTCTCTTATGTGGCTCAGTATCTCTTTCGAGTTGCCATGGATATTATTTTGGAGACTCTCTTCGTGGGCTTCCCTCTCGGCCATGACCCCAAAAATGTTTGCCAATTGTAATTCTAGTATACGCACGTTGAATTTCTCGTCCCCCAGGACTGCCTTCATCCTCGACGTCTCTGCCTCAAGAGCAAGTCGCTGAGTTTCTAACGTGGTAATTTTCTTTTTAAGAACTCCGGAAGTCTCAAAATCCTGAGAGATTGATCCATCCCGTGCAAATATAAAAATTTTTGATTCCTCTGCGGAACCCGATCCTAATACGGATTGAACTGTTTCCCTAATCAAATCCGTTAGACCCTTTGTAGCTTTTAGGATACCCCTTTTGGATCGCCAACGTCTCCAGTCTACTAGTTTTCTTTTCATTGAGAAACTTGGAACTCTGGTTACCACTCCAGAGGACAAGACCAGGAAAGACAACAGCACAGAGCCAGAATATGCAAACTCGGCGGGCAGTTCCCCAGATGAAAAGAATTGTTCCTCTCGCCAAGAGGGCAGAAGTCACTGCTTAAATTCCATTTCAATATCCTCAAACTATCACTCAAACATTTCGGGAAACAAACTACCGATTCCTGTTTTGAAAACAAAGCATAGACAGCGGATAAAACGAGATCGAATTGAAGTAAAGGAACTACAGGAGCGGAAGGAAGTACAGGAACCTACCGATCTAAAGGCTACTACCTTAGCCACTAGACCGGTTGTTCGGCTGTAGAAAGGCGGCTGGTGCACATTCAATCTGTTGTGGCCTCAAATGTCCTCACATTGGCGTGGTGTTGAACTTTGGAGAGTGTGGTGTCAGCTCAGGTGTTGCCTTGTCATTCGACCGTGGGTCAAAATGACGTTTTCCTCGGATCTTCCCCTTGGGGAATGATCCCGGACCGTCGTCAGTAGCCCTCTGCGTTGGTACGACGCTAATTGAAATACCTACCTCTCAACTACACCCTACCTACCAGGCTGATGGAACACTCAAGTGGATTCAGGCGATTCATTTTCGGGGCTGGAAGAGTCACGGATTAGCAACCGGAGTAGTGAGAGTTTCAATCCAACCGTCGTGGAGGCTGGTGCACGTTCAATCTGTCGTGGCCTCCCTTTGAAGTGGTGCGGAAGTTCGGGGAGTGGGGTACCAGCTCAGGTGCTGCCTCGTCATCTGCGGTTCAAAATGACGCGGTATTATGGGATCAAATAGATAACTGCTAGTTAAGACGGACACTTTATTATGTAAAAGGGACATGGGACAAAACAGTTAACAGTTAAAACAATGAGGAAGAAACATCGGCAATTAACATCGTCACATAACATTCAATAGAGCTCGTCATAGCTCAGTTAAAGCGCGAAGCTCTTGCTTCCGCGGCTTACATTCAGCGTCTGCTTAGGTACTATGTGATGCGGCGCGTCACCGCTAATGTATACATACGCGTAGAATGGGAACCGACGGGACTATTTTCCCACAATCGGCCATCCGACAACGCATGCGACCTCGCATGAAAGCAATATAACACAGGGAAATAAAGCACTTCATTGGGAAAATATAACATCAAATAGAAAAATTAAACAAAAATAGAATATGGCACTATTAAACATATTTGACACATTTGACTCACTAACAAATTTGAATAATTAGCAATAAATTCAAAACAGAACATAATAGTTTTGAAGGTCAAATTATAATGCACAAAACAGTAATGTAAATGAAAAGTAGTAATCAAACATTCTAAATGAAGCATATAGAACATGAAAATTAAAAACAAAACATCATAAAAAAAAATTCTATACGTAACCTTGTATGCAAAGTAACAGGGAAAGTACAGTTATAAATGTCAAGGTTTATATGAATGCAAGAGGTAATTGCACACAGAAAAAAAAATTAATGAGTTAAGAAAAACAAATAGATATTTCAATCAAAAGAATATATTTTAAACACAAATGGAAAAGAATATTTTTCATCTTCATACATTCACATTTTGTAAAAAAAATTAAGAAAACATAAAATGTACAATAGACATAATGGAAATAAAATAAAATGTAACATGCAAACATATTAAGTGAATGGCTTAATATATTTAGCGATGGTGGTAGTAGTTTTTGGCACTTCAAGCTTAGCAACAACTTCTTTAGATGTGGTCGATTTACACGGATAGAGCCAACAGAACTTGGTGAATGAGTCAATCACAGCTGAAATTTGACGATAAGTTTTGTTTGAAGTTGCTAACGGTCCGAGATGGTCGAGATGGTATGTATGTAGAGGAGTATCGTCTTTGGGAAGAGGATTTAACAGACCCTCTTGTTTGCCGGCTTTTTTGTTTGAGAGAAGGCAAGGTATACAAGTTGATATATACTGTTCGATCTTTTGGTGTAATTGAGGAATATAGTACTGCTGCTTAATGAGTTCCTCTGTTCTTTTAACGGCAAAGTGACCTCGTTCATGGGCACTACGAATTATATCAAGGTGCATCGATTCTGGTACAACAAGAATGTCATTGCCATTGACGAATTTGTAAAGAACACCATTCTTTGTAGTAAAGTCATTATAACTCGATTTTGATGCGAGTTCACAGATGGCGCGAAGAGAAGCATCTTGTTGTTGAGCACGATGTATACGAATAGTAAGTGGATCAGGAGATACGGAAACAACTTGCACACGACTCAAAGCATCAACATGAGCCATTTTTGTTCCTGAGCGATGAACGATTGAATAATCAAAGTCTTGAAGAAGTAAAATCCATCGAGCAATGCGCGTACAGACATCTTTTTTTGTCATTGTCTTAGTGAAGGCATCACAGTCGGTCACTATTGTGAAGTGTTGACCTAGAATGTACACACGGAATTTACGTAAGGCCTCGACGATTGCAAGGACTTCGAGTTCGTAACTGGAGTATTTGCGTTGACTGTCGTTTGTTTTGCGACTGTGGTAATACACGGGATGGAATTTATTGTCAATGTCCTTCTGAAGTAGGATACAACCGAAACCATCTATTGAAGCATCACAGTGCACTTCAGTTTCAGCATTTTGGCGGTAAATGGCCAAAACGGGATTTTCGCACAAAAGTCGTTTAAGGTGAAGAAATGAGGATCGTTCATTTGCGTCAAAATGGAATTTACAGTCTTTACGAAGAAGGTCACTAAGAGGTTTAGCGATGAGTGAGTAGGACGGTATAAATTTACGAAAATAACCGGTCAGTCCGAGGAATTTCTGAACATCTTTCGTGCATTTGGGTTCTGGATAACGGGTGACAGCATCAGTTTTAGAAGGCGAAGGAAAAAGTTTTCCAGACTCAACGATGTGTCCTAAAAATTCAATACGGCGGTGAAAAAATTGGCATTTCTTGAAGTTAATCTCAAGTCCAAAGTCCTTGGCGACATCAAGAACTAAACGAAGTCGGGACAGAGCTTCAACATCATCTTTGGCAGGGATAACCAAATCATCCATATAAGGTAGAACAATTCCCTCGACTATCAGGTCACGAAACACAGTATTGATGAAACGTTGAAACACAGCGGGGCAATTCACCATACCAAAAGGCATACGTTTGAATTGGTACTGTCCACGATATGTGACAAAAGAAGTGTATGGACGACTTTGTTCTGCAACTGAAACTTGATGGAAAGCATTTTTCATGTCCAAAGTACTGAACACTTTAGCATCTTGCAACTGATCAAGAATATCCTCAATGAGTGGTAGGGGATATCGATCTTTTTCAATCACTTTGTTAATTTGGCGATAGTCAATAACGACACGGGGATCACCATTCTTTTTACGCACAACAAGTGTTTGACTTGAGTACGGCGATGAGCAGGGCTCAATGACATCATTGGCAAGCCATTCGTCGACTTGTTTTTCAACTATGTCACGTTCCACAAAAGGCAAACGGCGAGGTGAATGATAGATTGGCTTTTCGTCGACCAAAGTAACACTCAGTTCGACATCAGTTGATTTAGTCTTTTTCGGCAAGTAGGATTGGAGCAATTGTTGAACGTCATCACGGATTTTTCTGGGAATGCTGCGGTCCACATCAAATTCTGGGGTATCGTCCTCGATGTGCAGGATGAAATTTTCGGACAAAAACGTCGAAGTGGGGTCAGTTTTTGTAAATTTTATTCCATCCGGGGCAACAGTCATGGTTGCTTGATGAATAACATCACAACCAATTAGGATGGGGTACGTCATGGAGGAGTCGGGTACAACACGAAAAGTTGTATCAAAGTTAATTCCATCAATTTGGATGGAAGAAGTAAATGTACCTATCACTGGGGTCTTTGCTGAACCAAATCCAGTAAGGAGGGAAGTATTGTGCGTCAATTCAGGAGAACCAATGAATTTCCATATACCATGCTGCATTAAAGTTACGGGACTTCCAGTATCAATTAACGCAGAATATTTGGTATTTAAAAGTGTAATTACTTTACATGTGTGCGGAGTAATTTCTTTAATTGAACTAACAACATCCGGTGATTTCTGAGACGCGGTTTTTAGGCATTGTGATGAAATATGACCAAAATTTTTACAAATTAAACAGCGTTTTCCACGATTTTTATCTGGGCAGTTTCGCGAAATATGGTTTGTACCATTGCAGTTATAACAAGTTAAAGGTTTGAGAGAGTTCGAAGTTTGGTTTTGTGATTTAGAATTTTGAGGATACTGATGAAGTTTAGAATCAAAAGTGCGACGAGTATTTGTTTCATTATGGGTACGAGAATGATTATTAGAAAAACGATTTTTACTCTGAAAAATCTTTTCGTAAATATTAAGCTTTTCTTTGAATTCTGTCATCGATTTGCTACCGTATAATATCATTTTATTAGCGTTAGAATCATTTATTCCTCGTATGCAGTAATCTATAATTGAACTTTCATCAATTTGTGCATCAGATCCAGCTGCTATCTCGCGGAGTGCTATTAAATATTCGGCAAGGGATTCTTTTTCATCTAATTTGCGCCTACTTAATTCGACATGTATTTCGCGGGAGTTAAATCTTTGACCAAATTCATTTATCAACGCGGTTTTCAAGGAAGAAAAGGTTGTTAAGCCGTTCTGACTCTGAATGAAAGTTTTTGCTGCGCCTATCAACAATTTTTTACATATTAGAAGTTTTTGCAACTCAAGAGTTACTTCATACAATGAAAAGAAATTTTCGACATCCTTAATAAATGAATAAACAGAATAAGAATTTAAACCTGAGAACGAACGTTCTTCGATTAACACATCTTTCAGAAATAACCAAGAAAAACGGTCAACAACAGCTGCATTCGATTTAGACGAATCATCAGAAAACGAGAATGTTTTAACACTGAATGGATTTGTTTGGATATTTTGTTCTTCTGGCGTCGGATGGGATATGTTTTGACTACTGGGGGAAGCCACCTGCGATAACGGTTTAGGGGAAATTTCCGTTCCTTCTTTTTCGCTCTTACTACGACTACAGACTACTTCCTGTTCTGTTTCATCATCAGAATTTGAGTCTAACATTTCATGCAACGATTTTAAATCAGAAAGCGAAAGTAAAATTCGTTCACACAATTCTTCAGCGGAGCCCTCTACATCTAAATTTAAAATATCACATATACAGATAAAGTTTGTTAAAGATAATTCTTTCAGCAGGGATTCCTTAGCGTTTTGCAAATTGAAATCAGAATCAAAACCTGCGAAAACACGAAGTTTTCTTCGACTAGTGCGGTCGTAAATTTCGTTAGGGTAAACTATGGAAAATAATAATTTAATGTTCCGAATAGATCCATTTTTTAAGAAGTTTGAAAGAAAAGGTATGTTATCCAAAATTAAGGAAGTCATAATTGCGAACTTACCATGGACAACTGGAAATTCAAAATAATCCAAAAGCACAATTCTTGAAAAAAATATTCACATTCACACTTTAGGAGATTGGTTTTTGTTGCTAGGGGTAATTAGGGTGACCAGGAAGAAAGGCCAGAGCCCCCAATTATGGGATCAAATAGATAACTGCTAGTTAAGACGGACACTTTATTATGTAAAAGGGACATGGGACAAAACAGTTAACAGTTAAAACAATGAGGAAGAAACATCGGCAATTAACATCGTCACATAACATTCAATAGAGCTCGTCATAGCTCAGTTAAAGCGCGAAGCTCTTGCTTCCGCGGCTTACATTCAGCGTCTGCTTAGGTACTATGTGATGCGGCGCGTCACCGCTAATGTATACATACGCGTAGAATGGGAACCGACGGGACTATTTTCCCACAGTATTGCCCTCGATCTTTCCCTTTGGGACCGTTGCCATTAGCCCGGTGTAGTACTCCAGTGTGACGTTGATTAAATCACCCCGACATACCAGGCTAACTCCCAGGGAGCGTTCTTCGTCGATAGTTGTACAAGCGATCCGACTGTTCCGCCTCCACAACGCCGTTACTTTGAATCATGTTCAGATGACGAGGCGCAACCTGAACCTCACTCACGTACCCAGCCGTCAAAAAAAACAACTCCCACGCGATGGAAATTGCGCAATTTGCATCGCAGCAACCAAACGGAAGGTGGCAATCGATAGGGTTGAATGTTTTCTATAAATATCAATAGTTAAATTTTATCTAAGGAGGCCGTCTTCACATTAAATTGGGTGCTTGCTCCGATAATTTCAATGCGAAACCCCATCCTTTATCACAAATATGGATTCTAAACACGCTTTCAGGCGGATTGGATGAAAAAATAATGAAAAACGGCGTAAAATTGACCGAGAAAACCCATTGAGAGAGCATGTAAAAACTCAAGTCCACAGTAGAAATGACGGATTCCGATCAGATAGGCCGATTCCGCGGATATGTGTCGCTTTCAACGACTGTTTGAGGAAAGTTTGTTGCAGTGTGACACATAGGTAGTGTCGTGTGTCCAATAAGTCGACTGTTACAATCCTAACCTATAATCATCGAATTTTGCAAACAGTTTCACTGCTCTACTAATTATGCACGTAATGAGTTGAAAAATTAGGAATTCCGATGTTTCAGTAACAGTTGAATCACACGGTGTCAAAATTTGCCCATCTTTGTGTTCATAATTTTTATGAATATTAATTTCATAATTGATAAAAAATAGTACAATTTAGTTTGATAGTTAAAATGTTCATAGATTGTGTTTGGGTTTTTGGGTAGCAAAGGATGTGTGGGAAAATACATTTCAAGAAAAATTAATGTTTTTAGCAATTTTAAAACAAAAACGAGAAATACCAATTTAACATCGGGAGATTTAATTTTCAAACACTTACAAATCGGTGAAATATCCAATGAAATTGAGGACATTTTTTTTATTTCCGCCTGAAATTGTGTGTAGAATCCAATTTTGTGATGAAAGATGGGGGTTCATATTAAAATTATCGGAGCAAGCACCTAATTTAATATAAAGACGCCCCCTTAGACAAATTTTAAATATTGATATTTGTAAGAAATATTCATCCTTATCGATTGCTACCTTCCGTTTTGTTGGTGCGATGTCAATTGCGATCGGGTTAGTCGTGTTTTTTTTTTTTGACGGGTGTGTCTGTACATTTTCGAATTGTTGAGTGGATTGCTTGTTCCGAAACTGCTCCGCAAGACGGACAGTTGAAAGCCCTACAGGTCAAACGGTGTTCGGCATCCAATCGAATCCAGCCGAGATGTTCACGGTCATAACTAAAAACCACAGCATCCTTTCAATTAGCGATGCTGCGACTCGGAAGAAGAGGACTGAGTGATAACAGCTGATGTCGTGTGTATTATCTCTATCGGTGACTGAGAATGGGATTGTTGATCCTGTAGCTGCGAAAACTGCTGCAGAGTTTCAGTGATTTCGAAGGCCTAATCGGTGGTGATCGCGTAGCGTTGCTCGAAATGGATGGCATGGCAACAATTTTTTTCTTAATTCACGAAAATGAGCATTCCTTTCCAAGCAAATTGATTTAAGAAACAGTTTAGAATCCTTAGATATATTCTTCGGTAGCAGTCACAGTCGGAATAGTTCCTGTGAAATCATTGCTAGTTAACATCCTTGTTTTCAATTCGTCGCCAAGTGAGTCAAACCGGACCCAATCGAATGCCCTTATACGAACGTGTCACTAGCTTGTCTTTCCTGAAGTGGCTCCGAACAGGATCAGAGGCAACGCATGTTCGTGGACGATTCTATTTTGGACCGCTGGTAAGACGGGTGTAGATATTATACTCGTGGAAGGTGAATTGATTCACATTCGTAACTTGTTTCTACAGTGCTACAACTATAATTATTTATTCAAATTATAGTTACACAGCCAGTCACAGTTGACCGTTCCCCTCATGATGGAAATCGAATTACCCCTTAACTGCTTTGTCACAAACCGTCCAGTAACTAGTGTGGATGGGGTCTCTCAGATCTCGCTCTCTAAAGTGCGTATAAAGTTGATTAATATAATATATTAATGAAAGATTCTTTAGATAATTATTATTTATACATTTTAAATTTAGATAATCAAATTTTTAACATTAAATACACTTTATATTACAATAAAAGTTAAGTATATTCCATGTCTCTTCAGGCTCAGCTTTCGGACCTAATTTTGCAGGACGTTTCAACCCTGCAAAATGTAAAACTATGTTGTGTTTTGGTGTTCTAACGGCACGATTAGATTCCCCCCGGCATGCCATTTGAAGTTATTTTTTCCGTAGAAATATTCTTGTGAAGACGCACTTGAAATGTATTCACCCTCATCTAACTAAATTTCCGAATCCGTGCCTAAATTTCCGAAATCAAGTAGGGTAAGGCGGGGTAATTGTATACAGAACTTTTATGTTCACTTTCAATCCCTATTTTCCAACTCAGGATAAAGTAATTAAGCATTGTTCACCCTACTAAACTAACTTTTCACTATTCTGCTTTGATATTTAATTAGAAGATTCCAGAGAAGATATTTAACACCGTACTAGGCTGTTTACAATTACCCCGCGTGTTTACAATTACCCCTGAAAGTAGGGTTAATTGTAAACGACGATTTTCCTCGTGATATTGAATATTGAACAAGTGACATCTTGAGCAGTAGTCATGGTAGTAGAAGGAACTCCCGTGGTATTTTTACCCTTCTAATGCCATGTTTACAATAACCCCGTTTTGATCTTTACATTTACCAAATACTCCCACTTCATCCTCCCAAAACATATAGTGACACTTGAAAGTTGTACTGATCATGAGGTGAACTTCCCGGAAATACATAAGAATAACTATTTCAAACATTTACTGAACAAAAAATGTATTTAGTGTTAATTTTTTTTTTTTTTTTTATAAATAAAAATTGAAAAGTACAAACTTAGGTACAAAAAACAAACATTGCATTTCTTACACATTGACAGTAACCTGAAATTCGAAAATATCTTTACGTCCTTCTTTGCTACAGGTTGGAGTAGGTAAAATTGCTTTGACATGGTCTTTGCTAACACAAAATTAGTCTTTTTCAACCACAGCGAATTTAGTCGATGCAATTGAGTCCGGTAATCTCAAACTCCTCTTCTGAAACGAAATCCTCGCTTCATACATACGAAAATGGGTTTACTTTCTCTTTCCCCTCTCAACACCTAGAAGCAGAAACGTAGTCGTTTCAATGTCTTCCATGAATGACTCCAAAATATTTAACTTCCCTTACAAGATAGTCTTCAAAATTTGGATGAATGTTTGGACAACTTCAAACTCTTCAACGTCAATGTTTGTCAGTTCTTTCAATTGTATCTCATCCTCGCTGTCCTCGAGTTCTGTTTTCCTTTCCATGTGCTTCTTTTTTGGTTTCTTGCTTACTCCTGGCTTCTCTCAAGACTTCCATTTTTTTTCTCTTCTGCCTTCTTCAAGAGCGACAGAACTTAGTCAGTTGTAAGAACTTCACCATATGTGTGACGTTTTAGTAAATCAGTCTTCCTAGTCCCCAGGCACACGAAAAATGCAATTAAACGCAATTCAAACGTACTAAATACGATTAAATACAAAACCACACGGAAAAACAGATTGGTTATCCATCCAAATTGACCGATACTACTGGTAAAGTTATGTTTACAATTACCCCGTCTCTTGAAAAATATGGGGTAATTGTTAACATTCAACTGTAGACGCATTAAAGTTCCCAGAAGAAAAGGTCAATGGTTTTCTGTTCGATAGAAACATAACTGACCTTAGTAAAGAATTGGAACAACATATTTTCAATATATTATGCAGGGCAGCAGAAAATGCAACACTCAAAAACTTTAAAACCCAAACTTCTCAACCACACTTTTTTCAACAAAACAGTGCTATCATCTGTGCTTCAAATAAATACGGGATCACCATATTACATCCTCAGGGTTGCCAGCTTTCATGTTTCACAACATTTTAGTTTCTCGGAATTTCACGTGGGCGCTTGTATAGCTTGTTTACAATTACCCCGCCTGACCCTAAATAAATAATCATACAGTCGTGGGGGGAAAGTATAACGTAGCAAAATAAAGGATGACGTAAGAAAAAAAATGTATATCATATTTTTATTAAATGCATAATTTTATGAAATGTAAGGCTACTTCATGATATACAGGGTGGTCCCGAATTCATGGTACAAACTTTAATGGTAGGTACAGGACATTGTAACAATGATTTATTGTATAGGAATGTATAGTCGCAAGTGACGCGGTGAGGCGAAAACAGGGGAAATAACGGCCGAAAGGAAAAACAAAGATTTTATTGAAAGCGTTGTTGACAAGTGTCATGTTTACAGTAATTGTTCAAAATTGCGTCCACCAGTATCGATACATGCTTGACAGCGTCGGTGGAGCGATTGGCGTACACGTTCAAAGATGCCTGGTATTTCACGCACACCTGCAGCAGCTACAGATAAGCGAGCGACGAGATCCTCATCTGAGTCAACTGGAGTCTCATAAACAAGATGCTTTAGATGTCCCCATAAAAAGTAATCGAGGCTCGATAAATCGGGAGATCGGGGTGGCCAAGGGACTGGTCCACCACGCCCAATCCATCGAGTACCAAACGTGGCATTCAGGTAATTCCGTACATCAATGCTGAAGTGTGCTGGCGCCCCATCGTGCTGAAACCACATGCGGTTACGAATGGCGATCGGAACATCATGCAGCAGTTGTGGTAACACTTCTTTCAGAAAAATAAGATAGCTTCCGCCAGTGAGCCGCGTGGGTAGTAAGTATGGGCCAATCAAAAAGTCGTTCACAATACCAGCCCACACATTAATACTGAAACGTTGTTGAAACGCATGTCGACGCGTTGCATGTGGATTATCGGTTGCCCACACATGGGAATTGTGCGCATTAAAGACACCCTCACGTGAAAATGTCGCTTCATCTGTAAATAGCACATAATCTACGAAATCCGGCTGCAACGCACATTGCTGCATCACCCACAGGCAGAAGTTCACGCGGCGAGGATAATCTGCCGGATTCAATGCTTGTACTTTCTGAAAATGGAAGGGGTGTAAGCGATTTTCGTTTAACACTCTGCATACAGTCTGATGACTCACACCTACGTCACGCGCAACAGTTCTTGTGCTTGACTCGGGTCTATCAGCCACAATGTTCAAGATGCTTTCTTCCAGCCTTGGAGCGCGTACAGCTCTTACTCGACCAGCGCCATGTCTGTTGACGTCGAACGCACCTGTTTCACAAAGTTGACGATGTAACCGTTGAAAAATTCTATGATCCGGCATTCGTCGATCAGGATACTCCGCGCGATACATTCGTAACGCAGCTCTGCCGTTACCATTTGCACGGCCGTACATGTAATGCATGTCTGCTTTTTCTGCATACGTAAAGTCACCCATCGTCTACGGCAGCACAATTGTGAATGGCGCTTTTCCCTACTGCGATGCATCATGTTCAACAGCGGCTAGACATCTACTGCCCTCTACCGGCAATGATACCAACCGATCACTCCATTTCTCTTTCCTTTTATTTCCCCTGTTTACGCCTCACCGCGTCACTTGCGACTATACATTCCTATACAATAAATCATTGTTACAATGTCCTGTACCTACCATTAAAGTTTGTACCATGAATTCGGGACCACCCTGTATATTCAAATCACTGCCAAAATACTTTTGAGTTTATTGTTAATTTTAGTTACATTTTGTAAAATTTTATAGGAAATTAGCATACAGTTAAATCGGAAAAAAGTATAGAGTCGATATGATTTATTCGTTAGCAAGTGATGTGTGTGTGGAATCTTTTTATTCTATTGTATTAATCGCGGTTTATAGAACCAGTCAGAGCTTGTAAGGTGTTCACGGCAGTGTTCACGAATTTTTAATTGCGGTTTTCAGATCAGACCTGCTGCTGTACTGTCGCCCATTTTTGTAAACATCTCGAGCTAGAATGCCCCAGTGATTTTTCCGTTGGATTCAGGTCGGGACTCCGAGATGGCCATTGAACAGTTTTTACCTCATTATTTTGTGGAGCACGAAGTATGCACGGATGCATTGTCTTGATGAAATGTGCAATCGCTTGATGTAATTAGAGGAGCAATCGGCAACTAACTATCTGCCAGCATGTCTTGATACAACCACTGAATTAATTTTGTTAGCAACAAAAACAATTTCAGTTGAACCACCGGCCGCAAATGCGTCTCAAACTATGACAGATCGCCCTCCGAATTGGCGTTTTGAAAAAAGACGCTGTGTTCTTTACAACAGATCATATCAGTAAAACTTAAATATACGTCTGGCAAATCTAAATTAAACTTTTGTTTCGTCCGAAAACACACTACATCATTTCAATTGATGCCGACCGTTAAGTGTTTCTGGCAAACTTTAAACGTGAATCAATATGCCGCTTAGAAAGTGGAGGTTTTCCTTTTACCTTCTTGTACACAACGTTAAAATTTCTATGCTATGTAAGATAAGGTGCTGGGCAACTGCATCTCATCTTTAATTTGCGAGGAAGACATTTTTTTGCTAGCAGGTGATCTGTCTCTCTTGCCTTGAAGAAATTATCTTTGGCCTTCCTGTAGCTGTTTTGTGCCATAGCTGCCAGAATTAATGAGAAGGCTACATACTTCGATCTTCCAATTTTTCGTGCAATTTCAGCATCACTGTAAGCAGCAACTTTAAAAGCTAGTAGTGTTCAGTTTCTGATAAGTGTGTAATCGGCGTTGTATTAAAATACACAAGAACAAAGCAATTCTGTATCGAAAAAACACTTCTATTCGTTTCTAGAACAGGAAATAAATGTTTTTCAGTACATTTATTCTTTCAGATGGTGTTATCAGCAGACGACCTATCTTTTTTTCCAAGCTGCGATCCGCCGATTTTTATAATTTTTACATAATCCAAAAAAATATTATATTTATTTTACAAATATATTTTAGGTTATTATTCGGATGCATTAATATGTCGTAAAAAAATTGCATAGTTCGTAATCTCAGTAGTTTTTCATATTTGGCCATTTTTCGTCCGATGTTATACCTTTTCCAAGGGTTGGAGTTGTAGCACTGTAGAAACAAGTCACGAAAGTGAATCGAATTGAAGAATCGGTTCACTTTTCACGAGTTAAATTCACAACAACGATCTACCTGCGGTTCAAAATAGAATCAACAAAGGGTTGCCTCTGATCCCATTCGGTGCCACTTCAGGAAAGACACGCTGGCGTACGAATGTGTACTGGAAGCCTCCGTCCGGAAGAATGTATTGGTCTGCAGACAAGCGCGACCCATTGCTGTGACACAGGACTTTTCTCTTTCAGTGCCGGACGTGGTGCAAGTGAAGGTGAAGGGAGAGGGCGTGATGGCCGACATGTACCGACAGATGTTGGGACAGTTCGACCCCCTCATGAAGTCGACGCCGGCGTTCGACCTCGCTTCCTGCCTGCCCGACCCCGTGCCCACCGACATCGACAAGTACCAGCGCATAGGTGAGCCCGTTCAGTGCTTTTCGACAGGACGCTAACGTTTGACACGATAGACGCGACCAACACATCTAGCCCACTTATGTTGAGGCTGGAAACTCCTTTATCGAGGGTCCACCAACCGGTCTGGTGGTTAAGGTGTAAGCCTCTTCTTCGGAAGGCTCTTGGTTCGAAACCGGGTCAGTGAATGGATGTTTGTAAGCGTATGGTGTAGAGGCGGCTAGTGCATCCTATATCTGTCGTGGCCGAAAGTCCTCACGTTGGGTGGTTGTGGAAGTTCCGAGGGTGGTGTGCCATATCAGGTGTTGCTTCTCATTTACAAATACAAATACAAATATTGACGACCAGCTACAGGCTCAAGCCCAACAAGGCTGGTCCTTTGTTTATGAATTCCCCAATTCCCACTGACTATCCAATTGTGTCTTAAATTCGTACACTCCCTTTGAATTAACTATATTTTCAGGCAACGCGTTCCAACTGTCTATTACCCTATTAAAGTAGTAGTTTTTCCTTAAATCCCGATTAAAATGTGTCTTATTCAATTTATACCCATGGCCCCTTGTTCTGTTATCCCTATTGAAATTTAAGCCCTCTGTGTCCCCTTGTTTTACAAACTTGAAAAGCTGAATCAAATCCCCCCTCCTCCTTCTTCATGGTGTTTAAACCGGATTCAAAATGGCATGGTGTTATCCTCGAATCTTTGCCTTAGGGAATTGATCCCGGACCGTCGTCCACAGCCCGTTGTGTTGCTCTAGTACGACCTTAGCTAAAAATAACCAAAATTATTTTCAGGGGACTTGGACTTGCGATACAGACTCCGGATTTATTCGAGTTTAAAAACAAAAGATTGAGTAGACTTTCAAATCAATTCAAATTGCCTCAAATTATGCTAAAACTGAGTATCAAACACGATACTCGTATCACATGGTTATTGGTAATTTTTTAATTGACGTCGTATTAGAGTAATAGAACGGGCTTTTGACGACGGTCCGAGATTAATCCCCTAAGGGAAAGATTCGAACACAACACCACGGAATTTTAAACCACGGTCAGATGACGAGGCAACACTTGAGTTGGCACCCTACTCTCCGAACTTCCACACCACGCCAACGTCAGGACATTTGAGACAGCGAAAATACACCTGCCCCTATGTACACGACAGTCTGGTTGGATTTGGACTATTTTGGTAAGGTATAGCTTTTCCAAATTATACCGGTACGTTGACGATAAGGCATCAGATTAGCAACCGGAGGGTCGCAAGTGCGAATCCAATATTAATTTAGAGTAAAAAATAATTTGAGGTGTATCGTTTGATCTCTCTTGCGTTTACTGTTTGTGTCAACAATTTTGTTCTTACTTCTCTTTAAAAATGTTCACACTGTTTCTAAAAGAGAAACCATCCAAACATTTGAGAAAACTTTCTAAAAATTATACTTTTCCGATTTTTGATCTTTTAACGGTCATTTCTGTTGTTTTCCATACCTACTACCGGTTTTCCCGCCTTTATTAATATCTTAATATCTCTGCAACTTTAAAAATATATTTTGGAAAGCCAAATACATACTTTTTATCAAAATAAGATTAAAAACCTTTTTTTGGAATTTTTGGGTCGAAAATGACGTTTTCAACATGTTCGGATACCTTAAGTGTGGAAAAACTTTCCGAAGATCTGGAAATGAAGAAAAGAGCGTGAGAAAAACATTCGATTCGAACAATCGACATTTTATCGACGCCTTCCTGATTGAAAGATTGAAAAATGTTCTTAATGGCCCGAGCGCCATTTTTTCGTGATCTTTTGCTCATCTAATTCGATAAAACCTTCACTGTCGGAGAAGTAGGAGTTTTTTTTTTATTCTTCACGAGTGAAGCTGTAAACAGCGCTTTACGGCAAATTGATATTGCTTCTCCTCGACACAAACAAAACGGAAAAAAAGTTTTCGAGAAATTAATAACGAAAATACAAACAGGGTGAAACAGTCGTGATTTTATGAGATTCCATGTACGGGACTAAATTTAATTCCAATGAAAAGTTCCCGTTTTTTGGTATTTATCCGGGATCGGGATATATATATATCTTGTGCTAAGCAATTTCGGTTCCCTTTGGAATCAGATTAATTCGATTCGGGGCTAATGGAAGCGAGCGCTTTTATGGAGAATCGAATTGAGAAGTGGATCTAATTGCATCGCTTTTTATTGTGGAAAAACTCTTAGAGTATGTAAGATCCGAGTGAAAATAAGAAAAAAGTCTTCTCATAATGGACGGATCTTGTGTTAACACAAAAGCGAAATTTTTCTCCAATTTCCGAGAAATTCAGAAACGATACTTTTTACTCATAAGATCTGTCATGTTGGTGTGTAGAGGTTCGGAGAGTGGGGTGACACCCCAGCTCAGGTGCTGCCTTGTCATTTGACAGTGGTTGGAAATGAAGAGGTACTGTCCTCGGATCTTTCTCTTTCGGGGTTGAATGCCAATAATTCCAGTGTGACTTTAATTAGAATCTACCAGAATATCAGAGAAAATCAGCGACTGGATTTCCTGACTAAGTCTTTCTTAAATCAGTCGTGGCCGAAAGTCCTCACGTCTGGTGGTTGTGGAAGTTTAGAGAGTGGGGTGCCAGCTCAGGTGTTGCCTCGATTCTGACCGTGGTTCATAATGACGTGGTGTCGTCCTCGGATCTTTCCTATTAGGGAATCGATCCCGGACCGTCGTCAATAGTATGTTGTGTTGCTCTCTTATACGATGTTAATAAAAAACAAATCCTAAAATATGCCTACAACAAAGGCATGGTCGGATCATTTTAATTAACGTCAGACTGAAGCAACACAATGGGCTATTGGCGACCGTCCGGGATCAACCTCCGAAGTTAAAGATACGTCACCCCCCCCCCCATCCGGGCTGCACCGGTCCTACCAAAAAAAGGAAAGTAAAAGAAAGCTACACGTCGCACTCAGAGTCGGTAGTTCCCTCGAAAACAGGTGTTCCGTCCTCGCGACTCTTCCTTCTCAGCAATCCGGCCCGTTCTGCTTGGACCGAACAGAGACAAGGGGATGGCGGAGGTGTCTGGAGAATTTAAGAGACACTTCCATACGATTCCTGGCTTCTAGAAACAAAAAAGGCCCCCGCCATGATTCGATTAGGCAGCTGCTGCAAACAGGTGGTTCGTGAGGCCATTAAGAAAGTGCTGGATCGAGAATTTGCCCATTAAGGCGTTAATCCGGTTAATGGGACAAAGATGAGTGAAAAGTCGGGGATGCATTCGAAGGAGTTCCGCTCTTTTTGGGTGGGAGGTTCTGGCGAGGTTACATCACAAGCGCCGAGAGGTTCGTACGCATATAACCGTTCTGGGGTCTACCCAGCGAATTCTTTGAAACCCGTGCCTGTTGTCAATCCTGCGGACCTCCTTTCCGATTATCGTCATCTGACCGTGGTTCAAAAAGACACGGTGTTGTCCTCGGATCTCTCGCTCAGGGGCTTGATCCTGGACCGTCGCCAATAGCCCGTTATGTTGCTCCAGTGTGGTGTTGAGTAATGGTGGCTCCACACCAACTGCGACAGCAACAGAGAAAGGCGACAAAATGTTGCCTGTCTCTGTTGCTGTTAAAAAAAGCCTTCACACCGCTAGCGACAACAATTTATTTGCGCATACGCATAATCTTCTATTTCGAAAGCAAAACCTATATTTCCGCTTCTGATTCTGTAAGATGGCTGATAGATCGCGTCCGCGTTTAATGAAACTCCTTTTACAGCGAAGACGATTGCTTTTAAAGCTTCTGGCTGATGATGAAAGAAAGCAGTGGGGGAACTACATCAACCGAAATCAGATTAGGCTTTATTCTGATTGGCTGTCGGTATTTCGAGAGAGACAAAAGTTGAACTTCCTCCAAGACTTGAAAGCGCAACGACAAACCGGGAGTAATGGTAATGGTAATTTTAGTTAACGTCGTACTAGAGCAACACAACGGGCTATTGACGACGGTCCGGAAACAGTCCCTTAAGGGAAAGATTCGAGGACAACATCTCGTAATTTTGAACCACGGTCAGATGACGAAGCAACACCTGAGCTGGCACCCCACTCTCCAAACTTCCAAGCCAACCCAACGTGAGGACTTTCGAGTGTCCTCTACACCATACGTTTACAAACATCCATGCCCGGACCCGGATTCGAAAAAGGAACCTTCCGATCTAGAGGCTAACACCTTAACCACTATACCGGTTGGTCGGCGACAAACCGGGAGAAACAAAATTTGTTTGTAATACGCACGGGCAATAACGAAGAGACGTGTTTTCTGTCTTTGTCGCCGTTGGTGTGAAGCCACTATTAAAGTACCAAATGTCCGAGTATACCCGCTCGTAGTTTTGAAAGAAATGCCAAAGTTCATGCCAACGGGCCGCAGTGGCCAAAGACTCATGTGCAAAGTGACTGGTGCACGTTCAATCTGGCGTGGCCTTCCATGTCCTCACGTTGGCATGGTGTGGTGGTTCGAAGAGTGGGGTGCCAGCTCAGGTGCTTTATCGTCATCGGACCGTCGTTCAAAATGACGTGGTGCTGTCCTCGGATCTTACCCTTTTACTATAGATCAAAGACCGTCGCCAATAGCCCAAAGCGTTGCTCCAGTGCGACATTAAAAAATGCCTACCATCACGAACAGCTTTACAGCAATAGACATTCCCAAAGCTGTGCAAAACGCACGCTGCGTCTTCTGACTCGGAAGTGGACACTCCTATGCCTTCAGATGTCCCTACGACATTTTGCATTGTGACGAAGGGTTGCAACACAGGTAACCTTTGAACAAGACACTCGAAATAGAGCTGGAGATTTCCCGTTCAGCGAAGCGACAGGTAAAGATGCGGTCTATGTGTCAATTCTGCCTTTGTCAAACTTTGTTTTTGAATTCATTTAATAATTTTTGAAATATTTCGATGCATTCACGGCCGTATTCATAAGTCCGAGTTAACCCGCGGATCAACGATAATCCCCCGATTATCAAAGAAACCGTATTTACAATGTCTCACACGAGTTTTAAACCGCCCGTTTTGGTGTTAAGCTTTGGTCATCCGAAAATGGTGGGTCAACTCTATGTTAACGCATGCGCAGTATATCTTTTCACGAAGGAAGCGAGAAATATTGCAAACAAAGCAAGATGGACAACAAACTTCTTTCTGGGCTAAATTACGACATTCTTGTACGCATTCAGTTAATCTTGTATGTTTCAGAATAACTTAACGACATTTTCTAAATACTACTGTGATCAAAAAGCATCCGGAATGCTTCCTTTGGAATACAAATACAGTAGTTATCATCTGCAATTTTTATCAAATCTTTTTACGAAACACGTGGCAATAATCAGGGATTTATTTAAATGGATAGTCTGAAAATAAATTTGTTTTCAATAAGTGAAGATTCACTTCGTTGATTTTCCAAGCGGTCGAATATAATTGAGCAACGAACATCATTCAATTTTGTTTCCGCAATGGATTTTCAGCTACAAACACATTTGAAATGTTGCAAAAAGCTTTTAGAGAGTGACTGTTTAGTAAAAACAGCAGTAACAAAGTTTAAAGGAGGTAGAGAATCCGTCGTAGATGATTCGCGATCTGGTAGACCATCTAGTTCGACTCATGATCAACATGTCAATCAGGTCAAAGAATGGGTGCTTAGTGATCGTCGTTTAACAATAAGAGATATTATTGAACAAGTCATTCGTCAAAACGACAAGTCGAAAGCGACCGGAATTTGTGGTAACATAACTAATGGGTCACGATAATGCGCCTTCTCACAGTGCCATTATTATTCGTGATTTTTGGCCAAAGCATTTCAGAAATAAGGTTCCACAACTTTCGTAAAACTTTCATTGTGTATACAGAGGCTACCGAAATTGAGTATACACTTCTCTTTCCCTACTTTGAAAGCATATAAATACAATAAAGTATTATTTAAATTTTTTTTAATAGGAATGATAAAATGCACCGTCAAGGAAGATATTTAGGCAAAAAATAAACATGAAGTTGATACAATAATTAAATTATTTGCATTATATGACAAAAAATAACACCAATTGATGTCACAAAATTAAGTATTCACTTTGTAGAAAATGACTACAAATTCTTAAGTTAGCTACCACAATTTTATTATAACGCGTGTGTTAAAAAGTGGCATTGGATTTAAATCCTAATATATGAGTTTCTTGTTGAAATACTACTTTTTAACTTTCAAAATGGGTTTCAGAACGGAAACTGGAGTTGAAGTTAGGGAGCTTGTTTTTAAAATGTCTGGAAAAGGTATATATCTGTGAGAAATTGCAAAAATAGTTCAGCGGAGATCTGTGGATGTGTCCAAAAGAATATCAGAAAGTATAAAAGGTTGAGTACCATCAAAAGTATTCCATGAAGAGGACGAAAGAAAATCCTGGATGACATGACCAAGAGGAGGATCATACGAGAACTTAAATCCTAAGGTGGGTGCTCCGAAAATTACTGCAGTCACTTCTTCAACGATACAAAGACCTGTCTCTGCAGAAACAATTCGAAGAGTACTTAGGAAAGCAGGATTTAATGGTCGTGTGGCCAGGAGAAAACCTTTCATTTCCAAACCAGGAGAAAAGGCTTTCATTTGTAAAAAGTCATATTTCAAAGTCTCCAGACTTCTGGAATCAAGTGACATCCAGTGACGAGAGTAACTTTAATGTTTCCGAAAGTGATGGACTATACTATGTCTGGCGGAAGCCTAACAGTGAATTGCTTCCTCAAAACACCATTCCTACTGCAAAGCATTGAGGCGGCTCAGTACTTGTATGGGGCTCTATGTCAGCCAATGACGTGGGGGATTTAGTTTTTATTGACGGAATTATGGATAAAATGCAATACTTGAACATTTTGCAAAATAATTTAAAACGAAGGGCCGAAAAGCTGGGTTTAAGTTCGTCTTTCATTTTTCAGCAAGATAATAATCCTAAGCGCACAGCTAAAATTTTTAATCTGTGGATGTTGTACAACTGTAAAATGTAGTTGTACATTCCACAACAATCACCTGATATCAACGTTATAAAAAATTTGTGGTCACAGTTGGAAAATTCCGTCCAAAAGCACCATACCAAGAGTAAAGACCATTTAAAAACTGTTTTAAGAGAAGAATGGGCGAAAATAACAAGTGAAACAACCCAAAATCTTGTTAAATCGATTCCACGCCGTCTTCAAGCAGTTATTCATTCGAAAGGATGTGCCACAAAATATTAATTCATGTTTTTTATTATGTTTTCATCGAAAAGTTATACCAGGTGTATACTCAATTTTGTGCATTAAAATTTGCTAGTTTGTGCTTAAAAAATTATGCAATTAATTCATTACAATTATTTTATACTTGTTTCCACTTCTAGTACATTTCTTAAGATGTATTTTATCAGTTACATACATATTAGTTTTAGATAAAAATTTAATACTACTTTTTTTTTATGCTTTTAATGCCGAAAAAGCGAAGTGTATACTTAATTTTGGGAGCCACTGTCTGTCTAATTTTCATGAATGAACTCCCTCTTCGTGGTAAACCTTTTGAGTCCACTGATGCAAAAAAAAAAAAAAAATTCGTTTCGAACCCTGGAAAGAGTATTACAAAAACGACTTTAAGGCATGTTTCGAGGATTGAGAAAAAACGTTGGAAGAAGTGCATTGAAGTCGGAGATTACTTTGAAGGAGATGTAATAAATGTTGACCAATAAATTGATATTGTTTGTTTTATGACAACATTCCGGGTACGTTTTGATCACTAGTATGTATGGACCTAGGTGTGAAGTTCTGGATCGAACTATATCCTGGCGAGCCTTCAAATTCGTCGTGCTATAAAAATACTTTTGTTGATTTATTATGAATGAAAGACAAATGTCTACAAGTTACTTCACTTTGCACCAACCCACCAATACAGAAGAGTATAAATAGAATCGGATTACATTGATTTGTCTAGGCATTGTGTATAATTATTTTTTGCTCAACTTAAGTTTCGATAAAATTCCTATTTTAGAAACTAACTGCCTCTACATTCCTTTGCTTCTAAACACAAATTAAAAGGTGGTAAAAAAACGTGTCCACTTGATTTAAATCGCAATTTAGAATTAGTTATGTTGGCGAAGTATTTGACCAGTATGAATACAGATTCGGGCGTCGTAAGAAATGTAAACATTATCACGTGATCGAGAGAGGAGTTGCCAATCTCAGGGAACTTATCGTTTTAATATGTGGATCCCTTAATCCCTGGTTTGTGAATATGGTCCTGGAATAATCCGCGTTTGATGTCGTCGTCCCAAAACAATAGCGTGAAGACAGAACGAATTGTAAAGCAGGACAACCAACAGCTAAGATAATTACGTTTTTATTATACCGAGTACTTTAAGAAAATATATAGTATTTACATCATCACTAGGGCAACTTTTTGCAACCAATGCAACTTTTTTTCACGCGTTTTACGTTGCATGTAAAGTACTAAAACCAAAATTTTTCCAACATGGGGTGGGTGTATAGTAAGTGAGTTATAACCGCAACATAAATGCAACTTTCTGCATAAATGCAACTTTTTGCATAAATGCAACCACCTGAAACTTTTTAAAATATAGCTTAAAATTAATTAATATCAAATTACTATTTCATTTTTTGCTCTCTGAATCAACCCTTCTATCAGGTGTGTCTGATCTTGCGAACGCCGAAGTATTGCGGATCAAACAAGTTCATGGTAAGAAGGTGTTCGTCCTAAGACAGAAGTGAAATAAATAGCAAGAAGTACTTTAACGCGATGGTTGGCACTCTTGATAATCCAGAGGAAACTTGCGTAATCGACTGCAGAGTTTGCGAGGTGTGTGTCGATAATCAATATGTTGTTCACCTTGTAGATGACGTTTTAAAATCTCTGAATGTTGAGCGAAAGGATTTTGCGCTTCTACTATCCGATACATCACATTATATGACTGCGGCTGGCGCAGGTTTTCAATATTAAAGAAATTACTGGCCTAGGATCGGCCATTCAACGTTCTTCTGTATTTCAGTATGTATTATAATACTGTTGTACACGACTAAAATTGTCAATATATTTTGAATTTTTTCATTTTTTACCAATAATTTATTTTAGAATTTAGTGTATCAAAAATAAATGCAACTTTATTTCCATAAATGCAACTTTAGGGAATGATAAATGCAACTTTACCCATTTTTACTGCAACAAAAAAGTTGCCCTAATCATCACATTCACATCATTACTCCCATACATCAAGGTCTGGTGTTTAAGGTGCCAGCCTCTAGATAGGAAGGGTACTGGTTCGAATCCGTGTCAGTGCATGGATATGTTAGCATAGAGGCGGCTGGGGCACCTTAAATCTGTCGTGGCCGAAAGTCCTCACGTTGGCTGGGTGTGGAAGTTTGGAGAGTGGGGTGCCAGCTCAGGTGTTGCCTCGTTATCTGACCGTGGATCAAAATGACGTGGTGTTGTCCTCGGTTCTTCCCCTTAGGGCAGGGGTGGCCAACCTTTTACATACAATGCGTCAAATTTTTTCTCATACGAGTTCAAATGCGCCATACAAATCAAGCACCTTTTCTACCTTCTTACTTTCATTGGTATCCTGGCATATCCTTAATAACCTTTTTAATAAAATTATGTTAAAGACATAATAACATTTAAATGATTTAATTATTGTATATAAAACTATATATTACAGCACATAAACATTACTTACCATTAGTGAGACTTTTGAGCCTGTTTAGATTTCGCTAGTTTTTCAATGGCGGGCACTGCACTTTTTCCTTGGCTACTACAAGGCCGTAAGTGATGGGCACCCAGTGGGTGAACCACCATTGCCCCTCACAGAGGACAGCTCAATTTACATCCATGACCTGACACCGGATTCAAACCAGGAACATTGTGATCAAGAGGCCACTAGACCGGTTGGTCGGCAACCGATCTATGTTAAACCGGTCTAGATCGGTTTTTCAATGTTTGGTGTTAAAATTGTTTCCGAAAGCAGCAGATAATTCTTGAAATTTGAATCAGTCATTCACGACCTCGTTTTACTTTTAATAATTTTCATGGATGAAAATATTTGTTCAAATCAATACGTCGTTCCGAAACGACATACATAATTTTTTTTAGTTCTTGAAAACATTCACAGGGTAAAGAACGCCAGAAATCATGTCAGAAGCATTTTGTTCTGAAAAAATCTCATCAGATTTCATTTTTAATAATTAATTTGTTTTTAAATCAATAAGTTCCATTTGTATGGTACTAGGCATCTTCATTACGTTGCGTTCACTAAGTGAAAATGGGTTAAAAATGCGACCTTGTAGTTTTCTTCTATAGCCAAATCATGAAAACGACTTTCAAGTGACTTTACTTTTTCAATATATTTGGTCAAAGTGTTATTATCCGCAGCACATTCACTCTGCTCTTTTAAGTGTGAAAATTGACTTTCTAACTGATATGAAGAGTTTTAATTTAATTTTAAATGAATTGATGGTATTTACTAAGCTAGTAAATAATTTATTCTTCCCTTGTAGTTTCGAATTTAGATCATTGAGATGTCTAGTAACATCAACTACAGTTAAAACTGCCAAATCAAATAGCCAGGTTTCCTGTTCTAAAAAATTATAAACAGCGTTTTTCAATTACCAAAATCTACTCAGAACCTGTCCTCTAGAAAGCCAGCGCACCTCACATTGAAGGATAAGTTCACCATATTCAAAATATAACAATTCACAATATTCTCTGAATTCTCGTCAGTTTAATGCTCCTGCTCTAATTTCATTCACATATTTCACAACCGGTAACAGAACATGCTACATTTTTAAAGTTTTTCCACAGTGCCTTTTGGTGTATAATGCAGTGATATTTGAGTACACTACGTTTTAAAACTTTTTCAAGCAAAGTTGCAGTGTCATTGTTTTTCCCTATCATTGACGGCGCTCCGTCAGTACACACACTGGTGCGTTTTCTAGGCAGGATTTTACTTTTCAAATATGTCTAATCTTCTTGTTTTACCTTGTAATCACTCCAGACTGGCAAGTTCTTTAAAGACTTCAAAATTATCATCAATTCCTCTTATAAAAATTCTTAACTGGGCTCCATCACATATGTACGTTGATTCATCCAAAGCTAGAGAAGAGAAGGTACACGAATGGACACGGTCTTCCAGTTGCTGAGATACATCTTCGTAACTGTCTGCCTTGATAGAGCAATTTCGTCTACTTTCCTTTCAATACCTACCAAGATGGCGTGCAAATATTTGAAGACAATGCTTAACAATTTCTTCTCCGTCGAAAAAAGGTTTCTTCTTTTTTCGCCAATGCTAAAGCTATTTCAAAAGACGCTTCTGTCATTGCCAAGTCTTCACAACTTACTTTAGCAAAACGATTTCGTCTTCCTCTGATATCTTCCATTTTCTTAATCACGTATTCTTTTCGTAACTCAAGACCCAAGAACGAGCTTCAATTTTTCTTCTACGTTAGCCTGATGCTGTGTTTTATAGTGTCCATTAAGATCATATCTTCTATTATGTGAAAAGTGCTTTCACAAACAATTCAAAACGGTTTTCCTGATGGACTTACTATAAATAACAGTTCAATATTCCCACTGTTCATTAAATTCACGCTTTCTATCACTTTCTGCGCTTCTTTTGCTAATTTTCTTTCGCACTAAGATGGCTGTACGAATTGAACTGTGAGCACTCGGGTGTTGAAAATATGAAGTTGTTGCATATTTCCTATGTTTGCTTGTATTACTATTTCCCTGAAAGTGTATGTATTACTAATTTCTGTGTTTACATTACTGCTCAGTTAATTTTGTCTGATGCAATCCTTGTCTCGCAATCCTTGTATTGAGCCAATTGCCTGTGGCTTTACGCTGATCATATCGCTCTGATACGTGTCTGTTGCGAGGTCTATTTATAATTAATAAATGTCTTGTTAAACTTCAGAGTGCACTTTTATTTCTATATTACAAGACATAACAGAAGATTGATTCTCTCAGTTATGGCGCTTACTTCAAAAAAATAAGTACGCGCAAGAATGCAATGCGCCACTTGTAATAATCTAATGCGCCACGTTTGGTGCATTCGCCACAGGTTGGTGCTAGGGGATTGATCTCGAACCGTAGTCCATTGCCCGTTGTGTTGCTCAAGTACGATGTTAATTAAAATTACCTTACCCATACATCAAAGTATGGCAAAGGAAGACAACACAATGTAATTTTGAACTACGCCCTGATGACGAGGCAGCACCTAAGCTAACCCACACACCAAACTTCCACATCAACTCAATGGGATGACTTTCGGCCACGACAGATTTAAAGTGCACCAGCCGTTTCTACACCATACGCTTACAAACATCCATGTACTGATCTAAATTCCAACCAGGAACATTCTGATATAGTCGCCACGTAATTGTAGTGTTAAAACAGTACGAATCGTACACAAGGAGAAGACAACCAACAGCTAAGATATTTACGTTCTTATTATTCCAAGAACCTTAAGAATATATAGAGTACTAGCTGAATATCCCGGCGTTGCTCGGATTTCAAATAGGAACGCAACAGCTAAAATATGACCGAGACATTTTCCCGTGTTAACTCAAAATACACAAACCCTATGGAACGTGTTTCCTTTTCCATGTCCATTTATTGAAGGAAAACAAACTTTTGATTTTTAAATTGGGGCTTCGAGGGCCTCTTTTAAGACTACCTGTGTGCCGATTTTCATGGCTACAGATGGGTCTGAAGACAGGAAAGAAATAGCCTATGTTTACCGCAGTGTTATAAAGTATAAGTGTTCCAAATGGGGCGTGAATGGTCATGATTTGTATGGAGAAATTTGTATGCAAACAGATGACGTTGGTTTCCTAGAGAGCGTTGTTTGAGAGCGTAACGAAAATTAGGGGAGCCGCCATTTGCATGACGATTGTCATAGCGGTCTCAAACAGTTGGGGAACGTTTTTACTCTTGTAGCGTCAATATTTCATTTCCTGCGCCAAACAATTCGAGCGGAGGGAAGCAAAACAAACAAAAAATTTTGACTGGCATTGTTTAGTTTGTTTTTTTAAAATCGGGATCGTTAAGGATAGATTGAAAATTTCAACGGGCTTAAAATCTGTGGAAAATTTTACACAAAATCGAGACCTTAAATGTGAATTTCTTTGAAGAAATAAACAACTATTATTTAATTCATAATTAAATAAAAAATTGGTAAATAATTAAATAAAAAATGGTAAATAATTAAATAATGAAATAGCAAATAATAAAACTGTTTTTGGTATCGATCTGGCGTAGAATTTTACGCTGATTTGAAATCCGTTGAAATTTTTACTCTCTCTTCAAAGATCGCGAAGATAGAATTTGTTTCTCGTATAAAATAAACCACGAC